>PDGT01000073.1:478576-645411 GCA_003671415.1 Megathymus violae
TAGAAGGACGACTCGAAAGAACCGAAACGAACTGGTAAAACTGTTTGCTAACTGGCATCCCTGTACTAAGGTTAAAACACCAGCTTGGGTGAGTACCGTGAGCATCGAAATGATACTGAATTATAGACACAATTATAGACACAAACTTCAGCGATCTCCAACAGGGATTTGTCTACATTTCCTCCTCCGTCGTTTAACAGGGTGCACTATGAGTACTCATTTCGCACTTAATAAAATAACATTTAATGTGTGAACTATTTTATAATCAAAATATAGTCGTTGAATAACAAAATTATTTTTTATTAATTAACTACTTCCAATGTCAAATAATCAAATATTTAGAAGACTTGGATGACCCCGTATCACGATACGAAACGACCTTAACATCTGTCAACGAAATAAAATAGTTTTACGTATCAATATCAATTCCTGTATACTTGGAGTTTAGAATACGAAGAATTCGAATTTAATTCAATAACGAAAATTTTTACTTTTTGAAATTAACATATGACATAATAAATAAAAACTTGTATTAAGTTGTGTCACTGTAGTTTTAGGAACATGAAAACCATACGTGCTTATCTTTCCCTATTTTTTATATAGACTGGTTCGTCTGTCCGTAGGTTATAGGAGCTTTACTTGACTATTAGAATTACAATCTCCAAATTTGTAAGGTTGAAGAACAGTTAAAAATTATTTATTATATAATTATATATTAACATGTTGCATGCAACATTGTTCAATTTAAACGTTTTTGAAGCCAGCGACACCAACAAATGGGTTGTTTCATCTCAATAGTATACGGTACAGTTTTTATCTGTCTCGCTGGCATCCTCCAGTTAATGTAGATCGTGTAATGTTTTATACTTTGCAAAGTTAGATAGTTCATTAATAAGCGAGTTTTTCACTTTTTTCGTGAGAATGGTTATTGAATAGAAAAATAAGTATAAACGGATTATACAGCATGTTCCTCAAGGAAATGGATTAATAATTTAGTTGTAAGGAGCACAAAGTGTAATCGTTGAACCTTTAAAGATTAATGAATATCCAAGTAATTCAATAGTCCAAGTAAACGACGACCTCACACAAAATGTGCAGGTAACTTAAGGAGGATTTCCTTCAAGAAATCAAGTAAAATTAGAGTAAAATTGAAGTACATAACTACTTTCCCCTAATCCCATATTATCTACCGACTTAATGTTAGCTAACAAATCATGTATTAAATTGCATTACTCATTATTTGACTCATACTTCCTTATTTTTCCATCCCCTTGCACTGACTGAAGCCATACAAAACGGGTAACGTGATATGCAACTCCGGTGTAATAACAATTTGCCGCACGGTTTTTCCAAATTATATCAACTAATTTACATGTGAGCTAATAATCTGATATAGTTGATAGTAAAATATCGTAACAGATGCTTATAATTAAATAATGAAGTACATGTAGATATTTGTCAATTGTCGTGTTTACGGTTTTAAACATTTTAGCGGTGCCTATAGTACATTCAGTATTGATAGTTTGTAAAAAAAGAGATTAAGTCTACAAGAATATTTGACTGGATTTTTAGTGAGATATTTCTATGATATTATTACATTATGATAATCCATTTTGACATATTTTTAGCATAACAGATGATACAAAACCCCGTTAATTACATTGATAGTAAACTGGACAAAAGATACCTGCTACAATGTAGAAAAATTCTTAAAGTTACATATTTATAACAAATCTGACAATTATCATTTGCTATTCTGTCGAAAAGGCCAAACGATTCCAAAACTTAGCGTATAAATTATCATCATTACGAAAATTTATATTTATTAATTTTTTGTTTACGTTAATAAATGAACTTTTAGTAAATGTAAAGCAATAAAACACAACTCATGAGGCTTAATGATAACATGCAAACTTTGCTTGTCTACGACCAGTTTTAAGGTCATTAATTATAAACCATCTTCCAGTGGAACCTTGTCAGCCTAAAACATTACCACGATTGACTCAGGCAAACATGAAGAAACCGTTTTTTGTTAATGTGACAGAGAACTTTTAATTTTTAGATACTGTCGCGTAGGCGTATCGGCGCCACTGCTCCGAAGCAGTTATATTGTATGCTAATTTTACACGATTTCGAATAATAATTAACACAGAAAATAATTTGAATGCGGCTGCCGTGAATGTGGTCGGGATTCCTCATAATTCTTCCCTAATATTAATACACTTTATTACGTACCGGTTCCCATCCGTCAAATATGTAACTGCCTCTACTATCGAGTACCGTTGTAAGGCAACATCATAATTTTCAATGTGTTTTAACATTACTAACAAACAATATGTTATGTTAGCTACAGCTGTTAGTGGGCCACCATTATGCCTGTGTCTTTCTGCTAAGGAGACTTGATGTCACTTTCGGAGAAGGCTTTCTTTAAATAGGACGTTCTTTTAATACAAATAATAAAAATTTTGAATAATTTACAGTAATGAAGAACACGACACATAAAAAGAAAACAAACTAAACAGTAACAAGTGAGAACATAGGCAATTCACTGTTCAGATTTTTCTTTTATGTATCTAGTCGACAAATGAGCAAACGAGCAACCTGATGATAAGTGGACACCGCCGCCCATAGACTTCAGTAACACCAAACGCGTCATTGATATGTTGTCAAGCGAAGAGGAAGCAGGGGACCCGCATTATTAATGGCTGACCGGCTCTGTGATCGAAATACTTATAACACATTCACAGTCGACTTTAGAAGGAAGGTGGTAGCGCCAGTCAGGCAAAATACCGTACCATCATGCAGGTACCGTTGGGATCAAACTGACCGTACAGAAAATAGCGACCTCCAACAGGATGCACCACGATCAAGGAGGTTGGCTTGGATTCAAGAATGGATAGAGCTCCTTGCGCTCCAATGTACAAGTACAAAATTCTTAAAATTCCAACCTATATTATGAGAATATTGAAATCTTTTCAGACTTTCAGTATGTAATATCATATATAATAATATTATTATTAATCATTTGTAACACAATATATTTAAATAATGATACTCATACTGTCATAAAAACATTAATGACTATATCTATACTAATAAAAAAATTCTAATTGATCGATTTCTGTACATGAACGATGTATGAGTAAAAACATTATTACGGGCCTTTGTTTGTCTGTGCGTTTGTTCCCGCTAATCTCAGAAACGGCTTAACAGATTTTGTTCTGGTTTGTCACTAATATATTGCAGTAAGCATAAGCATATAAACATTGTGGTGCAAGAAGAACGAAGAGCGACGAAGAAATACTTAAGCTTCACAGGAATTCCATCTAAAATATCAACGATCCGCTTTGCCGACTAGTCGACCTTTTTACAACGGGCTACTCAGCCTGTTGGCTAGTCGGCTAACGTCATAGTCGGCCCATCTTTAAAACCAATACATCATTCATGTCCACGTCTAGCCCCCAAATGGTGATAGACAGCCAATAACTTTGAAACAACATTCAAAAAAATAAACCAAATGTCTGATGAAAAATTAATATACTAGAAAACAAAAATCTTTTTCAAAATTCATTAACGTCTCAATTGATGATTAGGACGATAAATATGAGATTTGGCAGTCGATGCTAAAAGTGTCGCGATTCCCAATTCATATTTTTATATCAATACCACAACAACCAAGCAAATGACCATAATACACAGTGGTAAGTAGTTTCCGCTGGCCTTACACGTCCCTGGCTCTAAAGGCATCATCCAAGATGAAAATGAGCCCGCTTATTATTTATCCGACACTACAACATACGCACAAAGCCCAGTGATCTCCAGCAGAAAGAACTGTTAGAAACTGTTTGTTGAATGGTTTTCCAATTTAAGTAGTTATATCAATGAAAAGTTATTTATAAAACCAAAAACATTGACGTATTCCTTAATCCATTCTTTAATCTTACAATGTTTTGTCTATAATTAATTTGTTATCTGCACATGAACATAACAACATTAACAGTATGATTACCGAGAAATTTAAAATTAATGTTTTAAATGCTTTAGATAATGGCTTGATAGAAGCGGTACATGTCACCACAACTTTGTCAACAAAGTTCACAGATGAGTCAAAGACAATACAAAGCACTTGGATCGATGCCAAAACCGGTTGGAGTAGTCTTAATTAAGAGAATTCTGCACCCAGCAGTAGACTTCTAAAGGCAGATGGATAGATGAAGATTAAAGATAGAAGCATACTTGATATTGGTTAAAAGTATATGCATAACAGATGACACTGAGATCCTAAATATTCAATCGACGTTGTTGCTGGACACTCGTTAAATCATTGGAACATAAAAGTACTGAAATTAACTAGCATCATAGCAAGTAGTGGTGACCCCGTGCAAGGCAGCCCATACAATACACATGAATATAGAATTAACATTTGATCACCATCTTACTGTGTTTATTCTGCTTCAGAGTTTCTAACAACTAAATAATACTTCATATACGTAGCTTAAAAATATTCAGTATAACATGTCAACCTTATCATAAAAAGGTCATTAGTGAACATAAAAATAAATTGCATATTAATATAATACAAAATGTGTGTTTTAGCCTGATTGATTGGGTTAACCCAAACCAATAGTTTAAAAACATAAATCAATCGGTTTTTTTATATATCGCATTCCTTTAATATTGTATTTATTAATGGGTCGCTTGCTAATTAATACCTTATTATTACAAAATAATTGGTAATGTTTTGAAAATATTAAATTATTATATTTACGCAAACCCATGAGATCACCGCACTGTTAAGTAACTTGTTCTCAAGTGAAGTGATCAATCTATGGAATCAGGCAATGAGTTCCGAATTCGAATTCCATCGGGAATTTGACATTTCAATGTTTACGTGTCGTAGTCGTAATAACGATCAACTGACTATTTGCAAAACCAAATTTACATTATCATTTTTTATTGATGGATATCATCGCAATGGCGAACTTTTCAACTATTAATTACAAGTATCAACACTACTTATGAGTTGGTGAACCACAGAGAAAAATAGACATTTTATTTTCCACAAAAAAGTTGCCGTTGCCTATGTGAGGAAATAAATAATCAAATCAATAATCTCATACTACTGTTATCGATTTGACAAATAGCAGATAAAAACTGCATAGTACAACGAGTATTGAAAGGTAAAAAAGTGCAGTATTATCGTCACTACTCTGTCACAGATAAAAAATAAAGCCATTTTGTAATTTCATACATGGTAACGACGACAGCGCGGCGTATCGTGATTAGATCTATTTATTATTTTAGTCTGTGCACATGTCAATTGAAAATAATATTATTCAGTATATTTCATTCTAGTAAGTTCCTATGTTTTGATGTAAAAAATTTCCTATATACTATACTTAATTAAGCTGGACCGAAAAACCTGATGTGTGGAGGATTGTAGTGCTGAAAGGAGAAGAATCGTTAAAAGTAATTTAGCCCGTACACAGGTTAAAATTACTCTAATTGAAGAATTTAACTTCACTTTAGTGTGCCATATACTTAACTTCCATAGCGGAACAAAAATCGCAAATTGAGCAAAGCATATGTCTCACAGTATATTAAAAATATTGGGACATTTCGAAATAAACCGTTTCCTTACAATTACAATTATTGCAAGAAATGTGAAATGAAAGGTACCGCGGACTCAAAAGTCGGTTACGTGTGGTTTCAAAAAGTCTTATGCAGGATCATAAATAATCTCATTATGATAAAGCCCTGTTCTCAATGTCATAAACGGAAGTCTTAGTTTAAAAACTGTAGTTAAGTTGTAGACAATGTTCTTGCTGATTTAAAATGTTAATAATTATAATTCTTATATTAAATGAGAAATACATATTGTATGAAATTTTAATTACTTTATAATGTTATAGATAAATATATTAATGACATGGGCAATTGATGTTGAACGCACTAACTTATTTACGCCTATTCACTCTCTTGTTGAAGATTCCCATATCGTAAGTAGCCGTGAACACCGACACGGGCAAGTTATTCCAGTCTATACGTATGGCGGAGCGTAACACCGCCACCATGGGGCGCATCAAATATAGGGCGAGATACACATGCTATACTTACTTAAAAATCACTAATAAACTTCCAGGTAAGTTATTACAATTAGCAAAAACTCAATGGCCATGAGTAGCGCGGAAGCAAGAGCGAATTTTGCGACTGTTTTATTTTCACTAGTGTTATGACAACACTAGTAGTGTTACACAACAACCCTGTTAGTATTGTCACAAAACTAGTCGACTAATTCAGTCGATTTATGTCAACTGACACTGACAGTTGACAGTTATGCAGAGGCTTGACAAATAATGAAGACGCAAACCGCGTACATGTATGCACACAGTTTTTCGTTTTAAAATAGATTCATAAACAGTAGGTATGTATCTACCATGAGGTTATTATCGCATAAATATTGCTATTTATGCGACCAATTCACTTAAGTGTCCATAATGCCACAAAACATCAAAAACCTGTACAAATATTTAGCATTCGCCCTCATCACTCCGCCATAAATGCATCTTAAGTGCCTAACTTATAAATCATTTTTAAATAATGTACATACCTTAAATATCCTCATTACATGTCGGAACGCCTACCAAAACTGTCGATGCATATTTTAGTAGCGCCTTTTAAGTACAGTTATTGATCATAGAGTAGGTATAGCATTTTTTGTAAAAATATTGTAACGTATACGATTTCTGCCTATAGTATACAAACATCTGAGAGATGTGAAGCGATATAAATACGAGGATATAAATACGTTTCATAACAATTATTTCAAAAACCATATTCAACCATGTAGATACAACGTTTAATTCATGCAATAAATATACTAATCAAATATATGGAGTGACCTTATTGTACTGTATGATCATTAAGTAAAAATAAATAACTACAACAAAATGTTTGAAGATTCATAATAAAATATTAATTTCCATATCTACTTGTTCATATTATAACAAATTATTCTTAATTAAATTCATAAATTCAAACATTGTTTTAATTCCGTGTAGGTAATAATATAATCTTTGTTATTTGTCCTGGAGTATGAGCACGATACATGGCGAGTGCACATTATTTAAATTAGATTAAAGAAAAAATAGATATTGGTACATCTTATTTTCTTCATTGGATGTTATCTATGCTTATAACGATTGTGCCAGCTCACGGACACGATATTCAGAAAAATCGTATCTTACAACCATTAGCGCCTCATATCATATGCAAATTGCCGACTACTTAAAGCCCACAATTACCACGGTTGACGGGCGATTTCTCCTAATTTTTCGATTCTCATTTCCCTTCGTTTTCCCCCTTATCTCTTAAGTTTATGATCTAAGTATAATGTTATTTAAGTTACTACAATTGAGGTGATGATTTTGGGTGGTCCGTTGAAAGTAATGATGTTATTATTTATATGGAATTATTAATGGTGTGTCCGAGCTTCAACTGTCTCATCAAGATAAGTTTGTTTACAACGAGCTATCATTACTTCGTTATCGGATGAACGATTGACTTTTAACGTTTATCTGTATTTAATGATTTTGATTCGATTGTCTTCAAGAGCTGCCGGTGAAATTCCAGTCATCAGAGCAATAGCTTAGTACTTTTAAGCACGTTGTTTTTATACGATTGCATATATTTAATGTTATTTTTTATAATCACGAGTTAAGTATCTCAGGTAAATTGAATATGAGTTCTAAATAAAAAACAAATTTTTTCAAGTAAGTACATTCTCGAATAAATATTCGTACATCTATTGGATTTTAAAGGCTTAATAATAAAACAATTACGTGTCATTTTCTCAGTCAGAGTAGAAAGATTAATCATTACATCTCGTTCACCTGTTGTTGGAATGTAGTTTACAAACTGATGCCCCCGGTGGGCTCCTTGAGGAATGCCAGATAAGTCATTCCACTAATTAGCGTGATCTTGTGGGGCTAAATGATAGGGCACAGAACACTTTATCCTTATCGTCGATATATTTTATGTTCAGTTTTCCTTTAATTGGCGGCTTTCGATATTGGTTAACTCGTTTGTCATTGAATCCGTTATTAGGAATATTTATCTGTGTCGATAGAGACTTACTATTTACGCTTTTCTATTCTATTACCTGGTTTCTAATACAAACCACCCAATGTTACTTGACGAAGAAATAAATACATCTATTAACAGACCATTTATTTTGGTAATAATCTTTATTCTTAAAATTTATCAGTGGCAAGTGTTCTACGGAATAATAAGTTTATTTAAGTATCACAATAACCATTTTCGTTCTGAGTTTTATTAAAGGCAGTTTGTTTATTTAACTGTTATTTTCTGTAACTATTTCTCTGTTTGAAAGACTTCAGCACGAGAATATAGCGGGTCACATCACAAAAACAAACTGGTTGATCCCGTCGTGAGAACCCGGACTATTTGCCCGCCAAGTTTGTTAGCCTCTCCACAACCGTCGACTAAACACTCGACGCTTTTGTCCAAAAATGTAATGGGAATAGATAAATAAAAACCTAAGGAGATGGCTTTAGGGCCGGCGCACCATAATTTGAAAAGCTACTTCTTCTAGCCAAGACTCCTACTTATCTATAATGCAACAATTGAGCTAGTTTTGAATTCAAATTGATTAAATTTTTTGACATTAATGTTTGATACGTTTTTTGTGTTTCTATCTTTGATTTTTTAGCGTGATTGTTTTTATCCTAATAAACATCTTTGACTATTACGTTGAAATTTTCTTCTCTATGTCTACCCTAGCCTTTTCTGTTTTTACGAGACAACCTTAGAACATATCCGCGAGCGAACTAATGGACTTGTAATACCCGACGTATGCAAACATACTAGTGGCGTTAAAAGGACGACGGACTAACATAATATACAATATTATGCTTGCTGCAATTTATAAGGGACAGCCGATGAAAAATTTAAATTTAAAATTAGAGATTTTAAATCATTACGCTGTGCGTGCGTGCGTCAGGTGTTCTCGTTAGTTATAAATATTATCATTACAACCAAAATATTTATTGGCAAACTTTAGTAAAAATTTGATTGTGAACCTTATTTTGTCATTATTGGATAACTCGTTTGTCATTCGTGCCGTCTCGTTTGATTTTATACATATTTTGTTTTGAGAAGCGTAAAACAAAAGTAAAAAGTTATTATTATTATAAATAGATATAGTTTCACTCATAAATTGCACCACACAAATAGACAGTGAACGCCCAATATTTACCAAGCCGTGAAGTATTTTTTGTCATGTCGAAGTGGAAGGGTTGAATGGCTGACGGTGTTTGGAGAGTCGCGGCAACCTTCACGAAAGAATTTGGAAAATTGTACCGCAACATTCAATAATAATAAACCTTCTTTTGTTATGAGAATGGGCTATTCAGTTTGCGTATCTGAGGCCTTTTGTGTGCGTTAACGCATCTAATTTTGACTGAAGGACTTTCTAAGGGTGACAAGCTTGGACTTCTAAATATGTAATTTGTGTTCAATATGCATAAAGAAAACAATAAAAATAAATTAATTTAAGTTACCAATGCAGCGTTATTGGGAATAAAGATAAATTGTATTTTAAGCTGTATTTATCTGGGATATTGATGAAAAGTTTATTCATGACTGATCCTAGAGCGTGTGTGGTCACTTGCTAAGCAACCAAGGAAGGTCAAAACCATGTATGAACCAGGATCAAACCAGGTGTTACAGATCCCAGGGCTCATTAGGAAGAAGCTGGCGCAATTGTCTTCTCATTGTTCAACGAGGTGGATCAACAGGGTTGGCTCTCGCTCAAGAAAGGAAGCCCCTTACACCCCTAACAATTTTGTATATTGTTAGCAGTTCTTAAGCCGGTCCGGGTTGTAAATTTTGGTCATTAACAAACACTTTAGTGATTTACCGGTACGAATGTTTGCAAAACGCTTCATCTGAATTGTAACGAGGGAATCTTGAGAGCTAGGGTGACTTATTATGTGGTTTTCTGCTTTACGCATATAAAGGAATTTATATAAATATGACTTGATTTTATCTCCCAGTATTTATGTCCTTTACGTTTCTTTGTCCACGTATCTGTTGTGTATAAACGTAATAGGTTATTTGAAAGAATTGTTATGCTTCTAAAATATAAGACTATTACATCTCATACCTTCTTTCCAATCATTTTTTTTGTAAACATCTAAAGGGTGGTTCAGAGAATCTGTTACCTAAAGTTAAGACCACATTCTATACAAATTTTCTTTATCGATCATAGAACATCTTCATTACAACCTATAACCGTCACAGGACAATACTGTAAACTCCAATCTCATTAAGTGCGGTTAATGCCATAATCATGTAATAATACTGCTCAAGTGCAGGTAAGCAGAATGTAAACTTGTCTAGAACTATTAGGTATGCAAATTTTCTCATTACGTTTGCTTAACCGAAACACGTAATAATTAATATGTCAAACGCATAACTGTAAAATTAAAATATATAAATGTTAAAAATAAACTTAAACTAAATTAAATAATTAATTTAAATAAGAGTATATAACTCGGCCCTTGTGGTGCCGAACCCAAAACGCTGGCAGCATTCCCTCATTATAGAAATGCTTATACGTTGAGCGAGAAACTTTCCAACTACTGGGTCGCATATCTCGGGTCCTTCTGTTTGAGATTGATACTCAAACTACTAAGTTATAATCTATTCTAATATTATAAAGAGAGAGTGCGAATTTTGTGATTTTGTGTATACGAGGAAAGTAATCTCCGAAACCAACCTATTTGAAAAACTCTTTTACCATTTGAAAGATACATTATTTCGAATGGACATAGACTATATATTAAGTGTATACAAAAGTATAATAATTAAATGTTGATGCCGAATGATATCGGGACTGGCAGCTTGTTGCTTTATAAAAAGCATGTATTATATTATATCGTGTACAAAAACGTGTTATCAATAAAAAATACTAATAACAGTAACGATCAATATTATTACTACTTTGCTCGTTATATTATTACTTTTTTTTTAATTCAAATCCGTTGGCAGGTGGACTGGTAACTGAGAGTAAGCATCTTTTACCAGGTAGTGGCCGAGACTGGTTTCAACGATGTTTGAAGTAACAGTTAGCGCACACCTTAACTAGTTGCTACAAGCATTATGAGCTTCGATTAACATTTGGTTCGGCGCGGTTTCTTCCAAACCATTAACTAAGACGTTTCTTTGATGGTTTCGTTACTACACTTGTAACTCGTATAAATTTATTTGGTTTTTGGGGTCCAACATTTCGTGATAACAGCGTATGCGTATTTAAAATTAAATACGGTAGTATGATGTAATGTTGTCACCAACTATCAGATGGAATTGTCGTTGACACTGCTTAAATAAAAAAAAATGTGTCACACAATGTTAATATGTCAGACAGAAGAATTATATTATCCATGCTACCTGCTCGTAATTGCTTATTTTCACCCATGTGAATTTCCTTATTGTGGAAATCTTCCGATTCTAATAAATTTCTTTTCTAGAAACGAATCTTTTCTTGGGTGAGTAAGACACATTATATAAATTGACCCTAAAACATTTGCCTGCTTCTGTTATAAAAAAATCTCACAATAAGGCAAAAATAAATGAGCGCCATTCATATGGCACCTATGTCAAAGATAAACCCCCAGAAGTCAAATAATAATTTTAAAACAGTAAATTGTTTAACAGTCTCTTCTATCACCCGACAGGTAATTATGCGGAGTTTTTATTGAATAAATGATGCTACTTCAAACATAAAAGCCATAAAATGAGGAATGTTAACATCCATCCAATGCGACGAGTGCATTATGATGTAATAGTTTTACTACGTCTTTATCATGCTTCTGTTATTCAATATTGAAGACTTTGTTACTCAAAAATTAAATTAAATTCATTTTTATTGAAACGATAAATTTATTGACATCCACGGCCATTGCTCTTTATTTTAACTAAACATCATTGAATTTAAATCACATGGAAAAGTACAATACGTTAAGACGCAATCCTGTTTAGCCCACTGTATATTACAGGATTCACCATATATGGTGAATCGGTTCTTGCAAATAACAGTAGATCTGTTTATGGTATTAAAAAAATAAAACAGTTTGCGAACGTAGAGACAGCTAGACTTGTTTTTTTGCCTATTTTCATAGTCTTATGACTTATGATATGTTAAAGTTGGATATATAGAAGCTTACATTGATTCAATATTTGTATTGCATTTAAAAGCAATTATAGCTAAATAGATAAAAGTGGCGTCTTTGTGAGAAAATTGTAAAGACATAGTTTTACTTACTGTAGCCTCTCGACACATTTGTAGTAATATAGTATTTATACAAAAAAAATTAATATGTATAAACAGAAAAGTGATACAATCGTGAAACAACAAATAACCATGATATGGTTACGTCTTCATATCGAAGCCAAAAGATTGGGGCCTATTAAATGGGGCTCGGTGTTCGTTTATACAATAAGGTTCCAAACTTAATACGTAATTGGAACGTATTTTATATTTTCAAGCAACGTGTTAAAGCCCAACTTGCAGGTAAACTATATTACGGTATAGATAAATATATAAGCGACAAGGACTTGAAAATAATTTCACATACATTAAAATTCACTGTGAAATTTTCACATATTTCATTTTGATTTAAAACATGTGTTGAAGAATTTCTTTTGAAGCACAATCTGCGATACGGTAGTAGAAGCAAAACATGATATGCATAAGTGTATTTACAAAATTCCTAAGTGATTTTGAATTTTAATTTACAATAACGTAAAATACTCTCGACATTGATATAGGAGTATTTGGAAATGTAATCATCGGCATATTTATAGACTCAAGACTTACACATATAATGATTATGATGTTAAATGTACTGATGATATTTTACTGAAGCAATATCTGTTAGTATATTTGTCTGTTGCGCTGTTTTCCCTTCGGTCCAAATGTTGAAAACGCCTTGTATCTGTAAGCGATCAAAGCGTTAAAGGGATTTTCCCATTGACGGAAATCAGATGTGTGACCGCTAGCAAAACTTCTTACAGTTTCTATACTATGAAGTACACATTATTCTGTCGTTCAAAGTCAAGATAGAAGCCATGTGGATTAGCTACAGGAGGCAAATAAACTTCCGACACTTATTTGTTAGCCTCTAATTGCTAACTACTACTTAATTATAAGGACAGATGCATTCTTTCCAGAAATATGGTATTAAGGAAGTCTATGAACAGACGTGACCTATTACCGTTAGATAGTCTGACATAGAAAATACTATGGACATAGAGAATCGTTAGTAAAAGTGTAAGAGAACTCAATCGAATCAGTTTTTTTCATTCTTGAGGACGGATTTTTTTTATATTAAAAGTGATTGAATATTACTTTACATTAATATTACATTTAAATGACATCGTTTAACACAAGTTAATTTCGCTAATAATAATCGTTTCATAACAATTACTTTACTAAACTCTAACTCTAAACAAAAAAGCTGTGTGTGTGGAGCTATCAAAAGTATCAAAAAGAAGAAAGAGTCCCAAAAGGCAGCCTTTTATGATTGTATTTATGAGCAAGTAGAGTTTAAGTTGAGTAAATTCCAGTATTAATACTAGTGCTACTAGTAAAAGAAAACAAGGACTGTCCATAAGCACTGTTAAAAGCAAGATAAATATAGCTATAATTATCGCTATGAGTTATAAGTTCTTTCGTACTGACGACTTGATCCAGTGCATAATCAAGTACTGACAATGTAAACTTATTTACCAAGTGAATGGAAATATGGTGAATGGAAAATATTGTAGACTTTCTTGGACATATGATGCGATATCACAAGGATGCCAAGTACGCATGTTTTGAATATTCCATAAACAACAACGCATCTAACAGAAAAAAATGTTAACAGCGAGAAATAAGCAAACACTTATGTGGCTTGTGCCTTTGTCTGCCACAACGTGTTACCTTTGTCATCATTTTTCAACGCACACCACTATTATGTCACGCAACCGACATAATTATAGAGCCTCTTGTTAAATGTGTGGCCGATACTGACAGGCCTTCATAACACCTGCACTAATGATGAGTTAACAACAATGGTTAACGATAGTCATAATAAAGATACAGCTATATCGTAATATCATTGTACGGAGCATTTCCGTATTCAATATGAGAAGGTAGTAAATAGGAATGAACTCTATGTGGTGATCGCTACTGTAACTCAAAGATATCCTTAACGAGCGCGAAGAGGGCGCCTCCCAATGCTCCTATTAAAAAATAGGCACGTGCGTTTTTAAATTTTAAAAGCCTTTATTGCATCACAATGGAGTCACGTTATTTAGTTGTGTTTCGATCTGCAATTATGTTATTGTATGTGAGAATTTTCACTTGCTGCGGTAATGGCAAACATCTTAAGAAAACCTGCAAACCTGAGAGTTCTCCGTAACGTTCTCAAAAGTGTGTGAAATCGGCTTATGCACAATTGCCCAGTGTGGCAGACAAAACCTTCACCCATTATAAAAAAAAACACCTAAGTCCAGTAGTGGGGCAATTATGGATCGTGATAGAAAAAATAAAAATAATTATTGTCACTGAAAAAAATTACAAGTTTTGCAATGTAAGTACAGTGGCTTGGCAAAGGTCACTACAATCACTCAGGGTCTTGCAAAGGTATACCACCCAGGGCTTCGAAAGTTCTAATACCGTCCTAATCAATGTGTTACAATTGACTTAATGTATTCAACTATTAATAGTTTTGCAATCTATATAATCCGGATATGAGATTAGTCTAAGCGGATCCATCCATTTTAGAATTCAAACCACCTTTCCGATCTCATGACGTAATACCCACATATACTTAGCGATCTTTTACACAATAAAATATACTTACGGGGATGTCTACGTAACGTAGATGACTTGAACCGATTCGCGGCCCACTGGAAGTACGGGTGTCTGTCTCCTGGTAATGTAGGAGCTCTATAATACACTGTACCACGCTGCTCCAGTGCGAATTGTTGCAGTGGTTAGTGGCCAACCCAAGTATCGAAAATTATTATCCCAACCGATGGCTACCGATATAACTGAATAACTGCTAAATGACCGTAAGAAAAAGCACTTTATAGATTAAGAAATCGACGTGAATTCGGAAGTGCTCAAAATTTTTGCCAGTAGCGTTCACCCAGGTGAGTACTGACCACGCCCGCAGTAGCCTTACTTGGACATTCAAATTAAATATGTATTATGAAAAGAGATTATTCACCAACAATCAAACGGTAAGGAAATTTTATGATAATTGTGTCTGTAACAACGGTTATTAGAAATATCGATTTTGATCTTTTTAACGCAATTACGTAGCTAAAAAAGTATTATCATATTGATTTAATTTATATATTTTATGTGTGATTGACAACTACAATTTAGAAACTTATTTAAAAAAAGAACGGCATTAAGTATTTATAATATTATAGCCCCTTGTCCATTGCATATGTAAGTATGCTGTAAGCCGAACGTACAACCTATAATGAAATAAGGCCATTTCATGAAACTGTGGGTCGTGTCATAAAATTAGTATTTCGAAATTTCTATCACAACCACAAATGTTGTAATTATAGGCCTCGAATTGAGGAATTAGACGAAAACTCACGAATGTTAATATAGAAAAATTGTAATATTTGTCACAATAACCTCAATGAATACTAAATAATAAACTACATTTCAGTTTCGGCACAATATGAAATGAATCCACTCCACACTGTACTCGGCTTCGTGTAATAAGGTGTTAATCGATGACCGCACACGCGTATCGCACCATGATGACCAGTTAGTTTCACTTTAGTTACTTTACCCTGTTTGTGTTTAATGTTACCTTTCCCCTAATATTTCCTTTCCTGTGTAACTGGAACTATTAAATAGCAACCGCTTAGCTACCTCTCAGTAAAGCAAGTCATTATTTTTTCTACTTTCGCTACAGACGTTTCAGATTTAGAAAATAAAGCAATATAAATATATAATTCATGTATTTATATTCCATTCGCTTGTATCGCAATGTAAAGGGTCGATGGTAAGTAACCTAGTCGAGCAAATATCGATAGTGGTCGAGAGTTTAATTATATGTACGTTAGTGGAGAAGTTCATGAACGCTCACATTCTTCAAATGATATATTAATTTGGCTGTAATCTTATATCATTAGACCACAGTTGTTAAGCCATGTCGGAGGCTTTTGAGAGACATAAAGACGGAGGAGGTAATTTAAAAATAATTCATAATTAAAGGATACTCATATACTTTAAGGGATTAAATAAATTTCAAGAAAAAAATCTTCGTCGTCTAATTCATTATATTCTTATTTTATTGAAACCCAATTTGAGTATCTTATACACTTTCCTGTTTTGTAAATTCCTAACTAAATCCGTATTCGAATGCATTCCAACAGATTAAAATCATTGGCACCTAAAATTTTATTCGGAGTCGTTGTCACTTCAGTAACAAAATTCCATCGAAGGTAATAACGGTCCTTAAAAATGTCATTCCTTTGAAAACCGTTACCATTTAAAATAAAAAAGAAAAGTGGGTATTGCTCAACTCTTCTCCTTTGATTTTAAGTAGCTTCAGTAAGTTAAGCCACTTTGGGCGCGATCAGTCGGTGTGTGATGACGGTGACAACCACGAACACGGAGAATTTTAATATTTGAACCAACTTTTTTATGTCCATCTCGAATGTTATCAATAGTACATAATAATTGGTTCCTATATGATGGTTAAAACCAAATGCGTACATAACACACATACATAACAAACATATTTTCTGACATTAGGGATCAATGAACCAAAACTAGGAATAATACAACAATTCTTGCGAGTTAAATATGATTTAATTTCGTAATTTTTCTTAGCAATTATATGATTTCGTTTTCAGCATCTGAATAAATATAAATATTAGACACGGCGATTACAATAGACATTGATCACATAACAGACATTATGTGTAAGCGCATATTTCGTACAATATTATAACATATTTGGAATGTAATTCATATTATGTCTTTTTAAATATTGTCGACTAACATCAATGGAATATATTGTGGAATGTTTAACTACGATTGAAAATCACACCGACAACGATATAACAACATTCAACGCTCAGCAGTTACATTTTGAGTTTAATATTATATTCGAATATACACTGGGCGCAGGATACACTAATGTTTTTATGTAAATTTTTTGTCCTATATTAAATATTTTTATCTATTCGTTATAGACACAAATTTATTCACGCATTTCGATGCGAACACAACATCGCTTTGCCACCGCGTTATGGCACAGATCTTACAACAATAAAAGATACATAGTCCACTATTTCGAACATACAAATTAAAGGTAAGTTTACAGTGGTTTCGGAAACGATGTCTTTAAACAAGCTTTGCCGCGAAAATATTGTTTTAAAAATTGCAAAAATAGGATAGATAATTGGTGAAACACATCACTTTTACATAAGGAGAGAAGCTTTATGACAAAAAGAGATTCAGAAATCTATCACTCTCAGAGGAACACTTAAAATAATATGTACATAACACTCAAAACTATACAATAAAACACATGTAGCAATGTGCAATAGTCTGTCACTGAAAGTATTGAAAACATTGGAATAGGTAGTAGATGGTTTGCTACAGGAAATCAATCGGAAGAAACTAGGTCGAAGTACGTAATCAACTGCGGCTAGACGCAAGAGAGCGGTCGGTCGGACAGATTAAATATCCATAATTAAATACAAAACATTTTAATACAACTTTACAACTATCATCTACGTTTACAAATTTCCGATTACGGTTTTTTTTTTTGATAAATAAGTACCTAAACACAAAATTATATTTACAAGCAGACAACACGATCCGTACTTAATTAACAGTAAAGCGTTTTAAATAATAATACACTGAGAATTGACGTAAAGGCGTTTTAACTACATTAAAGGCGAGCCAGCCGGAGAAATCGAAGTTCTCAAAACTCAAGTCATGGGTTCGTCGCAGAAACGAACTATTTGTTCGTCGGGTACTAACGACGTGCCGCATACTTCCCTCGTCGCGTACAAGCATCAAAGTTCAGCGGTGGTCTGTCGGAAGACTCGTGACTAGCGAGAATACTATTTACTCTTTCTTCAGAAAATCTTTTTTCCTTTTAGAGCACGAATCCGAGCGCAGGCAAGAGCAAACGAGCGCCACGATGTTGCACGACCTTACGGAATTTCACAGCTCCAGACGTTGATCTCGGCTCGGCTTTTTTCTCCCCATTCAAATGTTTGCTCTCTCTCTCGCTTCAGCTACCATTCATACGACGTTTGAAACGCCGCGGCCACCGCGGCCGAGCGCTAACCTAACGCTAGCCAGTTCTCCTCACTGTAATAATACTGCGGTAGTTGACTAATACTCTGTCCACTCACAAGGTCCATCAACAGCTGGCAACGGAACGCGTTAAGCGTTGAAGCGTAAATGAGCTGCTAAGTAATGAAACGCCCCGTCTACGTTCCGTCGCAGTTCCTTCGCCTCTGATGTCTGCCGTGGTGATGGCGGACGCCATGACACGGAGGTTTGATTGAGTTCTGCAGCGGGGGCCTAAATCTACGCGGAGGCCGCCATTTGTTGAGGTCGCCGGCACGCATAGTATTGTGCCTGTCTAGGTCGAACTCGTGAGCCTCCTTCATGAAAGAGAAACACTTGTGCTGCCTTTCGGGGTAGCGGCTCTTCCCGCGTCGTAGTTGGGCTCCCCTTCGATTGAACCCTATGTATCGGTCTTCGTTCTTCGCCAGATGATATCTGTTGTAGCCGTCCACAAATTCTTCCTTGAAGAGGCAACTCGGCTGTTTCTCTGCTTGGTACCGTGTCTGTTGACAAAAATATAAATGAATTAAATTGAAAAACTACTATTTCACTTCAATTTTCGTACATGATCATATAAATGTGCGAATACCTGTGCGTGGATAGAAGAAAACAAGATTATCGACAATGTTGAATTTGACTTTACATCTAGAGAAAGCACAAACAATGTGGTTTGCAAATGTTGGTTTGGTTTGCAACAGTATTGACGCTGTTTTTCTTTCCAACTTGATATGTACTCGTATTGTCTACACAACTTCAAAAACGGAGAGGGTAGTATGTTTGTGTGTATGTATTGTCTTTTTTATTTATTATTTCTTGTATATTATTATTTCTTGTATTTATATTCTGCACTCTTGCGTTGTGAGGAGTTTAATTTTCTTTAATTTTATTACAATGATGGAAACCATCAAGAAATTCTCATTCATGAGAGTTCTCTGTAATCTTATCAAAGCACTGTAAAATTACCTAACAAGCATACGGGCAGCGTTATTCTGTGAAGAGACCCAATTTTAACTTAACATTGAGACAGTAATGGGTTAAATATGAACTTACCAGACGCCTGCCGATCAGCCGCGACCGGTTGAAGCATAGGTACATATCCTGCACGGGCGAGTGGATGAGCAGATCTAAGCTGTAGCCACGAGTACTGATGGTGAGATTCGCTGCAACAAATCGATAAATACATTTCACTACACATGTATTAGGTGGAAGGAACTTTTAAATTAGCAGTGATGCAAATTGTATGAAGCACCCGTGTTTTCTTTAAAAGAAAACAGTGTTGCTTGGCTTACTGCCACATATACATAAGGCATATAATTTCAGTCGTCACTATTTTTATATCGAGTTGTAAGAGGATTGTTATTACTTTATATTGTAGTTATTTAAA
Organism: Megathymus violae; assembly: GCA_003671415.1. Classification (NCBI taxonomy): domain Eukaryota; kingdom Metazoa; phylum Arthropoda; class Insecta; order Lepidoptera; family Hesperiidae; genus Megathymus; species Megathymus violae. The sequence continues at coordinate 498,376 of PDGT01000073.1, forward strand.
TTAAACTCAACTTATGTTCCATTAATAAATTATATTTACGACAATTAAGGAATCTTCGCGGTAAATGACCGTATTATGAATATATTTTTATAACATTTTATTCACAAAAATTCTTGTAGACACTAAAAATATACAAAGAATACATATATCAAAGTTTTGGCATACAGTAAATTGTTTAGACTATCGTTAACTTACTAGTATGTATAAGAGAAATGTATATATTTTGGATTATTTATACTGAATCCTTTTCGACAATTATTTTGCTCAGAGAACTACTGACCCTTGTAATGAACCGTCACTGTCAGAGCACATGACATATTCAATATTGCAATATATTAGGTACATGTTTACATAACGGTGAGAAAATCAAATACAGTGTCATACGCAATAAATTAATCGTTAAAGATAATTTGAACACTTAGAATAAATGTCGATAAATATGAATCTATGGCTGAACATTGAATACAAGACGGCTCAGGGCCGGTTTACATATCACAAGTAATCTTGCAAAAGTCTGGGTGGTACCGGCACTGTATAACAAAACTAGAATATTGATGGAAATGTTATCTATACGCTACGCTTTTAAACAACATTTTAGAACAAACCAACCACGTAAATGGTTTTTTTATTACCCTAAACCTTGTCATATGTAAACAAGATAGATATCTGTTTTTATGAATAAAATTTATTTAATTTAACAAAGTTCACAGCTTTACTACGAAATTACATTAACTGCAGTCGCTAATGTGCTGTGTAAAGAGCAGGCACGATTCAATCGATTCGATTCGATATATATATATTTTTATAAGTTTAAATATTCTAAACAAAGTTTTCTTTATAAGAAAATATATTATCAGATATGATATCTATTAAGGTTAATAAAAGTAACAATGAATTACGTTTTAATCTTTAACGTTCACGCTTCTACCTAAAGTATAAATCTAATCTACTCATGTTTGACTATACAAAACTTAGCTTACTTTACATTTGAACACACGTGACGTATAACGGAGTGGGATCTGACCTACATGTAAACCATGCCGAGACATCGATTAGATAACATAAAAGAGGAAAGTCCGAGTAACGAATTCGATGGCCAAAGCCGATGGGACTCGAATAAAAAGAATTAATAAAAATAAAAGTACAGACAGCCGACTGTGACCGACCATGTCATTTCAATTAACATTAAAAGAAATAAAAATGCTTCGGGCCGGGACATCGGAGACATAAATTTGTTATAATTTCGATACTCGCTGGGAACGCGTGAAAGTGATAAAGCTTTATGCTTATGTTGTTTTACTTAATTTACACTTAAGTTGCTAATTATTACTGAATTATGTTAATTTTTTTTACATAAAATAGGTTAATGCTTGACAACAATCCCACCAGATGGAAAGTAATGATGAAGTCTAAGATGTCGAACGCACTAACTTATAATAAGCCTGTTCACTCTCCTCTTGAAGACTACCAAACACATCATAAGTAGTCGGGAACACCGACGCGAGAGAACCACGAACAACGACGAGGTAATAAAGTATAATACCTATGGCAGGTATATAAATAGTCAACTGTTTTATTACAATACTATCCACTTCGCTGGTCGTAAGATAATCATATCATATCACAATCACTAAGAAACATTAAAGAATATTTAATTATAAATCTGTATTTTCATAATATATTTATTCATCATTATCAGATTTATTCAGTCCTTCGTTTATTGAAGTTTTTATTACAGTACCACACATTTATTTCAATCAATATCAATTGTATCACATGTGTACAATGTATTCGACAGGAATACTCCCAGAGACACAATGTCTGCAATTACTGTCTCATAACGTCATTTTCGTAGTTACATATACCACTTACGTAAACAATTCTTTGTTTTGTTTCATATGTCGTATCAAACGTATAATTTACTTTAAGATATAAAAGTGACAACATTTATTACGTCGAATGAAATATACATTTGAAGTGCGTTTACCTGTTGGTTTATCTTCAATTATCATTGTTTCTTTTGAAGTTAAAATTTTCACTATCATCATAGACTTGTAAAACAACGTCTGACCGTCTCGGGCTTTTCTCGGTTATCACAAAACAATACAATACAATACATACATATTCCTATATAATATATAATACAATAGACGTATTTCAAGAGATTATTATTACTTTTGTGAATTATTATTACTGTAAAGACGTAAAATTCCACGGTGTAACTGAACGTAGTGTATCGGTATCATGCCGTAACTAATACAACACTGATAACAAACTGTTACGAATTAGTCAAAAGGACGCAACGAATAGTACTCTACACGAGTACTTAATGAGGTATAAAATGAAGTCATGTGATGTAAATTGCGAGCGATACGTCTCGTTGGTAGTAACCCGGCCAAGCGAAGGGTCCTGGGTTCTAGTCTCCACCGGAACAGAAATTTGTTTGCTTGTTTTCTGGTTTTACATGTTCATTAAATTTGTGTCCACAGCTCACAACACAGGAAAACGTATTGCAGAGGTGTAATCGTGAGACCTACGGTGTGATCGTTTGTTAGGTACAATTAATTAGTCTTGAGGTAATCAATATTGCAAATATGACCTATAACTACTCTGTGAGATCTTCGGAATTTAAGAGTTTTTTTTAATCCTAAAGTCGTACAAAACTCGCTGTCTCGTTGAATAATGAATATGGCAATTCATTTAGGGTCCTTATATAGGATGTGATTAGTACATTATTTTAACTGACTGAATAGTTGTTATCTTACTTATAAAAGTAAGCCTATGGCTGGAGAGCCAGTACACCATCAGGATTATTGCTCCCTCCTCGACCGACAACTCGGTCGGTGACGTACAAAAGTACATAGTGGACGATAACCACAAATTGTCACGTGCTCATTAAGCATGTATTTATATATATTAACACACGAAAGAAAAAAATTGTATCCCTCTATAAGCATATTGCAGAGATGGAGGACTGCTGAAAGGACTGCTTATATTAAATGTGTTAAAGACGGCAAATTATAATAAAAAATTTGGTCTACCTTCATACGGTAAAGCCCTAATGCATAAGAGTCTCAGACTATTATTTGTTAATTATGTTATTATATTTTGGCTTCAGAGTCAAACAGTTTCACAAAAATCGATAGATTATTTTTATTTACGATAACATTATACACATCATAAATTATGAGGTGCTTAATTTGTTGCTGGCATTTGTTTTCTCATTAAATGCTGTGGATATAGAAACGAAATTATTTTTATATTATCTTACAGATCAAAATACTTGAAGTAAAAGTGGTAAAGAATATTATCATTCTAAATGTACCGACTGAAGAATTCTAATATACTCATTCATATTTTATTACGCTCATAAAAATTATCTCTTATTATCTGGACATCAATTTATTTAGGTACGTCTTATAAAGTGTATTTTTTTTAATGAACTGTATTTCGGTTTGTATCTTGTTTCTGTGGTTCTCTTAAAGTCAGCACTTATCATATGTTAAATTCAATTTAATTTTATGTACCATTGCATATTTTCATTATACCAGTCTCGAATTGTGCTCAGTAGTATACAGATAAATAGTGTAAATTTACAGACAGACGCACTAGCGGGCCTATATATGATTATTTTATTAAATAATATTTAAATATTATTTTAATGGGATGTACGGAACTGTAAAAAATGATTCTTATTTGTGCGGGTCAAATTTTCGAAAATAAAGTTTGAATCGAATATTAAGGAGAAATTCCGACCTAACTATTTTTATGTTAATAAATAAGCAGACGGGCCACCCGATGGTAGATAAGTGGTCATCGCCTTCATGCATGTCGCTAATGTCAAAGGCATCACGAGATGCGCCAAGATGGAAGTAGGAGATCCGCTTATTACTTCATTTTACATCCGGCCCTGTAAGTGTATATATTTATATAAACAAAATTTTGTTGTACAAATAATTTAGAATGCCCGAAACGATTTCAATTAATCTTGGACCAATCTAAACAATTCAGTTCAACTGGTCACTCTATCTTCTTTTGACAATTATAGCAAATTCCATTCCAATTATATAAGTTTGGAATGAGCTGATTTTTACTATAGTATTATAATTTTTCATTTCGTATCAGAAAAAAGAAGAAAGTTCGACTGCCGGCGTCGCATGAAAGAAAATTGTTTGCGTTAGCGACTTGAGATTACGTTGCCTTTTTAAAAATTAGCTTACGTGTATGAAAGGTTGGGCAATGTTTACCTACTGAGCGTTTTGGGAGAAATATGGGCATCGGGCCGTGTCACCTCACTTCAAATGAGCGACTGACACAAGTAATAAACATTGTAAAACAAAATACGTAACGTTGAATAGTTTTTTTTTCTATTTCAATTGCACTCACTTAAACTACATTGACCTCGGAGCAAAAGCTGTAATAATACAGAAAATTCAAATTGCACATCATTTAATAATTTGTAATATAGTTATGCATGTCATTTTTTTCTTCTGCTACCGTTTAGAAAAGGCGTTTTAATATTAATGAGAAGAAACGACGACATTAATTTTTCATACGTCTTTCGCTCCCTGGCTCCGGTTTGAATAACATCTTGAATATACAGTAAATAAATATTTTTAGATAATTAATGGCTTTATAAACAAATTAACCACTGTTTGTTTAACAAAAGGTGCTGTTTCCAAACGTGATAGACAAATTTTTATTCCTAGGTTTACGTGATTATTTATGATAAATATCTTAATAGTGTTTGCGTATGATATCTTAATGTATGTGAGTATGAGTGTATGGAAAAGAGAATCTAGAAATTATTGGTATGTTACTCAATAAGTTTGAAAACATAGTTGCACAATGTATTCTTTAATATGGTGTTTAGCTTTCCACATTTTACCTTGTATCGCAATAACTAATATTTGATTTCTAATACACGTGTAACTTTGATAAATCAGTCGAGCAAGATTTCAACTCAAATGAATTAAGACTGCTAGTTTATAATAAATTATCTATTCCTTACTGCTGGTAAAAAAAATATACTAAAGTAGCTGTTAGTATTTTTTCAATAAACAGACTAGACACAATTTAGCCCATGAAATTGATCTGTTGCTAAGAGCCTATCGCTAACAAAAGATAAGCAAGGATAAATAGGTTTATACAAGACGATAAAGTTAACCAGCGGTAAGCGGTTATAGGAACCGACTATAAATGAAAGATTGTATTTCTCAAATCTGGTTTCCCACTACTAAAACTCCTCCTACTCCCCTTGGCTTACTCTCGAAAATGATTTCAACTCGGTTTGGTTACGACAAAACAACAAAACCAAGAAGACGACTATATATGTATACATACACACATACATATAAATGGAGATTTATATCCACATTTATTGAATTGTAAATGTACGTGAATATAATTAATTATTTGTAGTTCATAGTAAGTAACAATTAACACTGATCGAACTTTGTTCCGAGTCCAGCCACCACTCGATCGTTGGCTGCTTTTTATCAAAGTGATTCGATTCAGAATCAGATTTTAGCGAGTAAAGGTCAATTTACTTGTGAATAAGATAACGATATCAAATAAATTCAATATATTATTTTACAATATTCCGCGTACAGTATATCGAGTGAAGTATTCAATTAGTTTTGCTTAAAAACTTTCCCGCTCGTCTGCCGATAGCGGTTATTGACCGCCTATCGCACTGATAATGGGCTATCGATGTAATCCTATTGGTAACCTGCATTTTGATTCTATCAGTGTGCAGTCATTGCAATACATTTCAGTGTACTCGTATTTTTAATACGGATTAGTGACTTATGTTATTTTTTTCTTATTCATAATATAAAAAATGGCTATTTAGATATTAGTACTACTTAGGGGTGTCACCGATATGTTGCCAGCCAATTGAAAGTGATGAACATACTTAGTGACATGTACATATTGACAGATTGACCACCGCCCAACGACTTGACCAGCCGTGCAATTGAATCACGTTAAAAATATTAAATACGAAAATATATCGTAGATTTTGTATAAATAAAATATAGAAAAGTAGTGAGGTTATTATACAAGACCTACGTATATACACAGTAAAATTCAAGTCATCTCATTCCGTCGGAGGACTTCCGAGAGTTTATAAGAACTTCCGTCACTTGAATTTTCCACCAAACACTCTACTAGCAGCTAATTTGTAATTTTAAAAACTAATTTCCATTGATTTTTTTCTTTCCTCCCTGTTATTAGTTAAGTTCTGAATTGTAAATGAATTTTTCGAAACTAAAACCGTTTGAAGTTGAATTTCACATTAGCATTCAAAGTTACGTGTATCTTATAAATGTCATTCTTGTAGTTCCCCGTATATTTAAGATTGATCTTAGACTCAATTCGATTTGAACGAGCAACAAAACAAATTCATCAGTTAATTGTTATTTACAAGGACTGGAATGATAACTACGGTTTTATGACCGAATAATCAATTTTATTGCCCTGCGTATCAAAACATTTTTAATGATTGAATTTAATCTTGTGTAAACAAAAAACGGACTCGTATTTCTACGAATATTCATTTGAGTTATTATTTTGTTACAAAAACTCCAGTGTTTAAAATTTGTAACTGAAAATTTTATGACGTTTTACTTGCAATGTTAGGACATCGGCTTGTAATATTACCTCTTTAAATATATTTTAAAGGTCCATGCTAGGAGAAATATAGATCGATCATGATGGAGTAATAAATCAATTGTAAATTAATGTCACAGATTATTAAGTGTACAAAATAAGTTACAATGTATATATATTTTATAATAATTAATAAACTAAATAATGATTGATCACTGAAAATTTGAAAATCAAAAGCAACAATGAGTCAAGATCAAATGAAATTTAAATCGTATTTGAGCATAAGCCACCAGTTTCTTTTTTCATTGAAACATTGATGTATTAAAACTAAAAAATTTACTTACATAATAACTTTATAAGTCCTATTGAGTGTAATCTTAAATTTAATATAACTGTTACAAATAACAGAGAAACGTAAAGAGCAAAGGACTTAATTATCAGAACTGTTAAGTTTAAGAACAGAAGATTAAGTCAAAGTGGTAGTACAAGTAAGTCTCAAGGAGAATTGGGACGGTTAACAAACGTAAGGCTGGGGATTAAAGTGTTAGTGGTGCCTAATCCCGCAGGATATGCCGCTGCGGTAGGTTGATATTTGACGGGAATCCCACCTCGGATTCTCTGCGCTTCCTTGGTAGCTATGTGCGCGTTTCCATTGCCTCGACATGGAATTTTCGATAAAATATATTTATTTACTGGAGTAATAAATGTATATTATGGCAAACAACAGACGTGCAAAAAGATACGGGTCACATTATAAATAGATAATTTGAGTTAAAATATAAGGCAATAAATAATAGCCATTACACATTCAAAATTGAAAACAAATCATCAATATTACCTGCATTAATTATATATATTTAAATTGGAATTGGCATAAATTAAAAACTAACACTCGATATTATAAATAGGCAGTTAGAAATTTATTTCACATAGGGAAATGAATGCGTATGGAGCGCCAACGCTGGTGCACACACAAATACTCAGCAATTCCCTCATCGTCAGTACCTAAGTCTACTATAAAAATTGTGCTTTAAATTGTCTATTTTTAGTCTTACTAAATAGATTTAATGCTGATTATAAGCGCGGCATTCCGACAATATTTACCTACCTAATAGACGCTCATGAATTGCAGTAGCTACCTAACTCCAGGATGACCTTATCCTAACCGCATATTGAAAATATGGGTAAATATAAAAATTATACAGTCAGTTATCCGAAAATTTATGTCGTAAAAACTTAACCTTGTAGGTTGATATTGCAATAACCTAACGTCATTCTCCAAACCACAATATATGATCGTGATAATACTTTAAGCTTAAAAAAATATCTTATCTTTATTTACTTACAAATAATGTCTAGTATATAATTTACATAAATCTGGTTCAAAGAAAAAAACGCTCATTGTACAAAAGTATATCATAAATTTATTAATATTATTGGCGAACTTTTCATTTTTTCTATGTTATTTTTTCTAATTGTAATGGTTTTATCCACCGAGATTAAGTAAGGTAAGGCTACGTTAACGTAGCACATGACACGAAATCGTATACCGGCACAGTAAGTTCGTTTGTCTGGCTATTTGTAAAATACAGGTGCATAGCATCAATACTGTTTTGTACTAAAAATACGTCACCTCTTAACACAACAATTCCGATTATAATCCGTTTACGTATAGATGCAATAATCGATAACAAACTAGTCACAAGTCGTAAAATGACGTTCTAATAGCAAGAATGCAGAACATCGTAATAAAATTGTTACTTTTCATCACAATGTACAACAATAAAAATACCAGCTGTAGTTCATGTTATTTATTATTAGTTTATCTTTATATTTTGTGACTCACTATAAAAATATTCTAAATTTTTAACGATCCATTTGGGATACCCCATTTATAGAAATATAAATATGTTAATTATGTATTAAACTTTAAGGAAAAAACTGTATTAAATAACTATTGTAGAACAATTGAAGAACTTACTGCATAATCTATGACATTTTAAAAATATGTTGATTTAAATTTGAGAAAGCGTCAATTAACGTGATTCAATGGAACCGACAAATATTCCAGCGAGCGCCTCTTCCGCGCGGTGACAAGATACAGGCGGAACTGTAAACACAGCTCTACCGCAATTGAAGTCGAAGCTAACCCGTCTTAATCTGAAATGGTTTGTCAACGACGAAAATGTTAATTTTTCTATTGTAATTTCAGTATTCTCTTAACTGTACTAATAATAAAACAAATCAAGGGGTCAAATCAAATGAAACTTTTTTTGGAAATTTTAATGTAGCTAGATTTTTTATCGAGGTCAAAAAATTTGTTTTTATTTTTCGTCGGTGATCGATGATATTTACAAAAGTAATAAACTGTATAAATTAATATTTACAAAAACGCCTATTCAAATTATATTTAGTAAACATAAATTAATGGGAGATACTGCATACAAGGTTGCTGTATTGGATGCATGTATGCAATTAATTATCAACATTATCTCGTGTATAAAAGCAAAGGGTATGTGCCTATTTTTATATAAATTGGATTTTAGCATTCATGCCTTTATATTGCTTACAAATAAGTAAATTTTTCTTCGGTTAAAGTTTTTATCTTTATTTTGTAATATAGATCGATCTCGATAAATTTTCTATTGATAACACCCCAAGACCCATGTAACTATAAAATACTTTATTACAAACTTAAGCTTAAGGTAGAAAACAATATGTTTCTAAACCCATCGATGTAGACTTTGCATTTTCTTTCAATAAATATTAAGTAGTTAATTAATGTTATTAATATTTTTTTCTTTGGCTATTCAATTGTATTGAAAATTGTATTGTTTAGGAAAAGTTGACCCGTCAATTCCGTTATATATTTTATCTTCGTACACTTCGTTCTTAATACATAACCATTGTATTATTTTAGATTGACTGACTTCAACATAACCTGCGATCAGCTAAGAGAAAAGGGAAATGAACGATTTTATTCAGACATGATTTTATTCAGATTTTATTCATTCATGACAGAAATTTACTTCGTACTACGTGTCAGTAAGTACATTATTTTGGCAATACAATTTGAAAATAGTTACAGTTGATATTCTACACTTTTCGACTGAATAAAAATAGTCTAAATTGGTCTAGAAACAATAAAGTTTGGTCAAGAATTATGTATATAAAACACGAAGTTACACTCAAATCACGGTTAATATTTCTGAGGTCGATAATATCTATATAAAGTTTCCCAATTATAAGTAGTTCACTTAGCACGACAATAAAACATAAAATACGGTTTTGGGAAACAATGCCGCTTTCTCGAGTGAGTACATAAACGGTTGACGAATTAGAATGAAAGTTGTGAGTTCGAGCAACAGTAGCTTTACCTTAAGTGAACATAAAGCCATTATGTTTTTATGGCATACAAAAACCTTATAAATTACTTTACACATTTATAAAGATAAGTTTAATTAGCGCAAAGAATGTTTAGAAAAATGCAAAATGTTACCTTGTTCTAAGACAGCAAAGCATGGTATGTCTGGTATGTCTCATCTAACAAAAGCTGCAGTATACCACACCATCACCCTGCTTCAACACGGGTCGGTTGGTTTACAATAAAGAATACAAAAAATAAAAAAATGCAATAAATAAATCCACAACAGGCGGCCTTATATAAATATATAGAAGCGATCTTTACCAGGCAGGCTTTAATTTAAAGTAAAAATAAGATTGAATAATCAATCAAATATTTATTATATTATCGTCAGCCGACGCCATAACCGTTTTACTACTTGGTTTAATATATGTAGATAGAAACGTGCTAATACGACCACGTAACCCAGTTGGTAGTGACCCTGTCTGCTGTTCCTCCCTGCTGACTCTTTCGCTGACCCTGCCTTTCGGATTCATGAAGTATAATCTGTGTGATCATATCACCCGCAACATAGGGAATCCTAGTACTAGGGGTATGAGTGTGTGTAAAAGTTGCATTTTGTGAGGATATGAAGATTCCTATAAACCAAAAAATTCTCCAATATTATGTTGAAACTATGTAGCGTCTGGTTATTTATAGTTACTTACGTTTTAACTAATCATGGGAGACTCACATTCTGACAGGAGACCCTAACTCGCTAATAACACATATGTGACACATTTCAAAATGATGAAACTGCAAAACAAGGTGCGCTATTCATGAACTTATTCACCTTCTGAGTTATTGAAAGACCATTTAGTGTTGCTAGTGGCGAGATTCTACAGATGAAGAACTTTGACCCTGTGACCTGACTTCTTAATGTCTTGAGTTTAAATGAGCTACTTGGCTTAGCTAACTCTGTCATGACGCAAGCTACTTCACGAAACGGTTTCAATTTGGAGAATATTGAAGCCATCGCATCATATAAATGAGGGGTTCCATTTCTGTGTTTAAATGCAAAACAATTAACTTAGATCTATCTCAAATACAATTGGAAGTTTATATTTGAAGTTAATTATACGTAGATGTCTAAGAATCGCAATCGATCCATCGATTTTGGGGTGTAAGGAGATACTCATACATAGATGGAGGATCTTTAATCCTTGACCAAGCCAACCTCCCCTACTCATAGCACCCAGCTGAACGATAGACAAGGTACTAACAACTAATTACTACCGCTGGATGTAGCTCGGCTCTTGGCAGAGTGGCCATGAACACATTGAGGTGTTTGAACCATGCTTGATATCGTTACCATTACTCTCGGACTACTGCCTCCATCGTACATTCATGGACATGGGCGTCTATCGCCTTGTTTAGGATGCCTGAATAGCTACTACTATTCTCCTTGTAGAATCAACATGTTTCAATGCGTTTCTGGAGTGTGAGGAGGAAGCCAAAAAGTGATATCTGCGCACTCTTCTTGACCGTCAACTATTATATGATGCCTCTGGTACGGGTGACGAAGGCCACTTACCATCGTGTGATACAATCTAACGTTTGTCTGCTATTGAGATAAAACGGCCTGCATGACCGTTGTCTGGCTACCTTCAAATCATTACCACACACCTGCTACACAGTGTTAAAAGTTGGCTTATTGTAAACAAGGAATCTGGCATAAGGTATTAGGATTAGAGTAACAAACCGAATATAATTGTCTCGACCCAAGGCTACGCGAATACGTACGTACGTACGTCGAACAGGGTCATCATTGCGTTTTCACTGAAATGTAATGAATGAATTAACGAAATGAACTCTCATCCAAGCGCTCTATTACGTGTTTCACAATAAAATTTCTACATTAAAATGTTTTAGCTATTATTCTTGAACATTTAAGTCACATAAGATACTATACAATATAAGCACATGTCCAGTAAATAGGTATATTTTTTAAATTATAAAAGTATTTAATTAATATAATATTACCCATAAAATAAATGTATTTACATGCATTAGCAATAAAATGTCTATATTTATGAATTGTATCGTTAATTATTCCTCTCAAACGGACCTAAAGTGCATGTATGTTTAAAATACTCATGTCATGTTTCTTTAATTAAATCACGGTAATAAAATTTTATTCACCACTGCGTCACACTGTTAGTGAGCGAGCGACGTGCGAGTAACTGCACGATTGAACAAATTTATTTTTAAATTATTAATTGAACCAATATAAGTTGTGGAAGTAATTTTGACTCATCATATTCGTCTTTCTTCCATTTAAAATTAATTTTGATATTGTGAATTATTTGAGTACTAACTCTAATTTCTTCTAAATTTACGTAAAAGTAATTTAGTCATACATTTCTCTCTTTTCTACCCAACGTGAGGTGGCCGAAACTGGTTGCATCAAAACCAGTAGTAATTAGATACTTTTCATGTATTTAAACTGCTTGTCAATCGGTTTGACCCGGAATACGCCTTAAGTTATTTTTGTAATACTCAAGACATGAATATGTGCATACCCGTTTAATTTATTGCATGAATCTCGAGCAGAAAATGCTGTGAATGTTAAATTATACGTATCTAGAGTCATGTCTTACATTTATTAATTGAAATGTTAAAAAAATACTGGTTTTCTTAAAACTTGCCCTTTCGTAAGGGAGATAAAATCATTTGACGAAAGCTTTCTTCAAATTTCCCACTTGATCCGCTATAACTGTATCCCAAAGTGAGAAAAGATTTCCTATAGTTACAAGTTCGTAACATATGTGACGTAAAATTGAGTCGAATAAGTTTAAACATGAAGCAAATATAAACATTTTCCGTTGGAGAATATAGAGTGCGATAGAAGGGCATACAGACGGATTCGTTAAGAGTTTCGCTTTTTCATCAATTATACTGGAATAAACGAAAAGCAACGTCTCAAGCGAACTTTTTCTAATTCGAGTCAACCCTGTAATCTTATCTCGTATTAATAGTGACTCTGATAAACAGTCGGACAGCGGTTAGACACAAAAGGTAAATTCGCTTGTAATCAAAATAATAATTTGGATAGTGATGTACATGTTACATCCAAATAAAATAATTCTGGAATTTTGATGTGTTTATCGAGTAGAAATCACATAAAACGCATATCACATAGAAATTACTAAATCGATTTTAAGTGGAAAGTCTATATGTGCTATAGATAGATAATCTTTTGAATTGTAAGACATACTTACGTGTTTAGTCTTATAACAAACAAATTAGTAAGAGAAAACGGAGTATTATTCCCGGTCTCATGCAATAGAGAAATGTTTTTATTTATATAGTTTTGAGGACTGATGAAGAAGCAAAAAAGGCAGCCTGACATTAAGTGTTGAACTCCGTTGCCTGTGGCTATTAACAACTTATGAAGAATCGTTGATACATCGCCGGCTCAGATGAAGACCTATTTTTTTTTATTTGTATTAAACCCTTAGGTAGCAGTCACTGACGGGTATTTCAAAAAAACGGAACCGAAGCGATTGAAAACTAACGTATAATAATATTATAAGGAGAGAGTGCGAATTTTGTAAGTTTTTGTGTATGCGAAGGCTAATTTTCGGAACCACCGCATTTGAAACTTTGGTACATTACTCTGCATGTACATACCCTATAACATAGTAGTATAGTATAAAAAAATATTCTCTGTCTTTCTGTCTGAATGCGATAATCTCGGAAGCTACGGCATGATATTCATACGGTTTTTACCAATAGATAGGTTAATTAATACACGAGATGTTTAGGTGTATGACATCAGGGAAAAAATATAAACCGCCCGATAAAAATGAGCAACGTTGCAAAATTATCTCGTATGCGATTAATATTGGTGAACGTACAAATCAAGGTTCAATAAGCGAAGCGAGGGTTACTAGTACGTACCTACTAGTATTCTATATTTTCATTTTACTCATAAATACGTAAGTGATAACTTACATATCATTACGTGTACATTATGATATAATTTCAAACACCGAAGTCCGCATAAAATCTCAACTGTAACGTATGCCGTTCAATAAATATGACAAAATAAACATTATACACGTTTGTAAAACATTCTGTATTAGACAGTTAAATGTTTACTGCATTTAACAAACATCGGAGCCGTTGTAGCGCGGTAGCTTTCTTATAAAGTTGCTTACAGATAAAATGGATAGCGACGGAAAATTATTACTCGTATATTGGCCAACTTTAAACAAGTTGTTAGTGAATCGCGGTAAGGCTCTATCATAATATTATTGCGGCGATAGGTCGCATCTGTATGTCGACTCTAAATATCACTATAGGCGCAGGTAGAATATACTTGACGCGCACTTTAGTTGTCGAATTTAGGTAACTTTACTATTTACCTCAACATTCATAATCTATTTTGTGTTAATAGCCTTCAAATGAATAAACGGTATACCTAATTGTACAAATAGATATTGCATTAGTAAAACACAGTATGGTTCCTAGACCTTTATCTTTTCTCCTGATTGTGACCTCTAGAGTACTAGACCACTCTGGCATAGTACGATACGATGAACTTCATTGTAAAATAAAAGTCTATTGGAATGTATCTCCTAACTAAATATAGAATCTCTCACCTCAAACCTTATTGATCTTACTTAACAAACCTTAGTAATCTTACTTAAAACCGTCGAAGATTTTAAAACCAACTTTAACTCGATACGGCGCCAAAGTAATGTGACCAGATCCTTACGTGACGAGTATTAGGAACAACTAGAAATTATGAGGTAGAGAAGACGTTTATTATCTGTTGATTTTGTGCAGAAATAACGCGTATTTATTTATTTATTTTATGTATATGAATTCCTTATTTAGCAATCTAATGTGTGTTGTATATAATAATTGTATCGCGGATTATATCAAAATATAATACTTTAGGGTTTTTTTTTTATGTTAATAGCCAACAAACGAGCAGACGAGCCACCTGATGGTAAATGATCACCGTCACCCATGGATATCAGCAAGACTAAAGGTATCACTGATACTTTGTCGGCCAGGAAATAAGAAGGTAAGGAGAAAGTACTGGCTCTCAATCCAAATTTACTTAAATTGTTGGTTTGAATTACTTAAATTAAGTTTTTTTTTTAATAAACCCCATTTATATCTATTACAAATATATGCGTACCTTTTTCTATTTTCCTTTTGATT
Source organism: Megathymus violae (assembly GCA_003671415.1). Taxonomy (NCBI): domain Eukaryota; kingdom Metazoa; phylum Arthropoda; class Insecta; order Lepidoptera; family Hesperiidae; genus Megathymus; species Megathymus violae. Next base: position 513,569 of record PDGT01000073.1, read on the forward strand.
ATAAATCAATGAGGACATCATTCATGTCATTAATTATTTTGTATTATATACTATGCTATACATGTATATGTTAGGTTGCAATACTTAAAATTGACTCGATAAATTGTAAAGTGAGAATTATTGAGCGACAAATATTTATACGGTTCCGTGCTTTAGAGGTCAAGTTAAGACGGTCCTTGTTGTTAGCATTCGGTAACAATCGTTAAGTCATGTCAAAAGCCTTTATTTTGGAGGCCAACCAACAGACACTAGAACAGCGTACTGCAATACGGTCAACACCTTTTCAAACACGAGCATATACCAATACCCTGAAAAAAAAACCGAACGCCACGAAACTACAATCGACCATAAACAATATTATAACGGGGTTCACGTGAAGTAGTCGCCTATTAAACAAAAAACAGTTAAAAATTTTGCCACACCACTTCGAATTTCATATTTGGAATGTGCCGTAACGTGGGCACGATAACGTTGTGGGTGTTTGTTACCTTAAACATATTTCTACCCACACGGACCCTGTCGCGGTTCGTTCTAAATACATCAACGGCGTATCACACCTCGACTCCGCATCGCTAACCTAACACATTAGCTCACTAATATCGGATTGCCGTCTGGCGACTAGATGCGTGACCACAAACAATGTGACATTGACACTAATACTGGACACGATTTTCCACTATCTGAGCATATCGCTTTGATGCAAATATATTCCACATTATTGGAAAAGATCAGCAAGATTTCTTTGGAAATATCAATTAGAAATAGTTAACTCGATTGAATCATTCGATTCCAGTTATTTTAATCGAAATGTCAAATATTTTACACTGAGTTGTGTGGCATGTGGTTATGAAATGATATGTAATTTTCTGGTTAAACTATTTTTATGTTAATAACCTACGACGACTACATAGACCGACTGATGGTAAGAGGTCATAATCATCGATGTTCTTCCATGACACTAACATTCATTCTAGAAGGAATATCAAACCAATCAAGAACGACCCTAGCAACAAACGTCGGATTTAACTGGGCAGTACAAAGGCATCTATAGCAAGCTGCACCACGAGCGTGTGAGGTTGGCTTGAGTTAAGAGTTGTTGATACCTTTACATAGCAAAAGAAAACTATACCGTCGTTGTAAATAATTCCTTCCTTGCATGTGGTAGCTGCAAACTATAGGCGGCTAATAGCAAGAATAGGTCTCCTCGTAAATGAGGAGGTCTGGAACGTACTCGACAAAGGCATTCGAAAGCTATTTCGATTTTTTTTTAAAAGCCGACAAACGAGCAGACAAGCCACCTGATGGTAAGTGGTCACCGTCGCCCATGGACATCAACAAGATCAAAGGTATCACTGATGCGTTGTCGGCCAGGAAATGAGAAGAAGGTAAGAAATAATGTACTGGCTCTGAAGCCCCCAGCAGGAACACGACGAGTCGTTTGTCGGCTGACTCAAGCAGAAGGGTGGTAGCTAGCCAGGCAGGGTTCACGGAAAGATAATATTACCAATAATAATTTAATGACTTAATAATAATACTGATAATATAATCCTTACGCGAAGCCCTACCACCAAGCAGACTGGCTTCTGTAACCTTTTATGACACCCTTTTCTACCAGCATGGGATTGGGAGGAATATACTAGGCCGCTCCAATACGGCAATTTTTCTTATTGCCGCTGAAATATCAAAAACGTTCAAGGATAGCAGTTGTTACGTTCACAGCAATTGGAACCAACTGTTCAACGTGCCTTCCAAAGCACAGAAGCGGTCATAACACCGGTCGATTGGTCTAACGCTCATAATGAATATCTACTTAATCATATGAGGTTGGGAGCACCTTCAGGCTGATCTAGTAGGCTAAATTGTGTAATATAGTTTGAATCTCCGATTTTGTTAGTGAGATACTAATGTATTGTTTGAAAAACCCACATATAGAAGTGCTACCCATATAGTTAATAAAATACAGCGATAAACTTTATTACAAATTACATTACATTTGTTTACTAAAGTAAACGTTTCTGACATTTTACACATTTTATTATCAAACTAAATTGAGCTTTAACTTCGATCGCTTAATAAAATACATATTTTTCAAACGATTTAACTATATTGTAAAGAAAGAAAGAGTTTTTCTTTTTAAATGTTTATAGAAGTTCCTACACAACTTTATGTTTTGATTCTAGATTGATTTCAGTCAGATGTCCAGAAGATGACAAAGTTATCTTGATTGAATTCAGAAGTCTACAAGACTGGTTAGAGATATAACAATTAAAAGAGACCTATCTAGAAATGAGGAATGGAAGAATAGGTACTTATATTTTAAGAGTCTTACACTTTTTTGTATTTTACACATTAGTATATCATTGAAGCTCTGAACCTGTGTAATAAATATTGACATAAAGAGAATAGGTGAGTTTTATGTAACGTATTTAAACTATGTCAAATTCGAAATAATATTTTTTTTTGAACAAACCATTCAAGAATAAATCTTATTGCAAAGGTATGAAGGGTTTTGTTAATAGCATAAGTGTTATCGCCCGATATGATTGAGTAAGGAATTGTCACTACATCGAAATCGGGTCAAACGTATATTATTTCGATAACTAAGCGTCATGGCAGTGATAAATTATATTGTGTATACAAATGTTTTCGTGATTGAACTACGTTCTTAGCAACATAAGCGTTCATTTCAAATGGCAAAATCATAATAGTCGATGCTTTTTTAATTATGGGCAGATTATATCCGCATCAACGGATTATCATCAAACAAATACGTAGAGGATAGGCCAAATGTAACGAAATACTGCTAATTATTTTATACTGTACGAGTTTGTGAATATCTATTATTTTATACTACTCCTAGTGAGCCATCGTCGCTTTCTACCAGAAAACCTGCGCCTGACATACAATTAACACGAGATAAAAATAAATATTTTATTTTTAATAAATAAATATTTTATTTTTATCAGGCATTTAACAAATTCCATATTTGCTCATTTAATTGTTTTAAAAATCGGTATTTGTTCATTTATTCATACAGTTCCTTTATTGTCATAGCTGCAGAAAAGCTCTTCAAACATACAATTGTAAACCAACCCTCTTAACAAAATAGCCATACAAAATTATATTTTCCATGGAGCGGAAACCAGTTCATATGCCGCAATGAAATGAATTAATATATATATCATATGTACTCGTAATATTTTAAAATCAAGTACCAATTATACCACATACAAAAGCAAATCGGTTTACACCACCAAGATGTTTTTATCATTCGGGAACATTGGATACATCATAATATGGACACTAATTTGTAACTGACCTTCTTTTCCAAAAAAAAAAACTAAACTTTATTTAGCGCTTTCATATAAACTTTATTAAACTTTCGTATAAAATTACAAATTGTTCCAATATTCATATTGCATCGACAAAGGACTTTAAGTAATCAATATCGCCGTTATCTCTTGCAACAAGGAAGCAACTCCTTCCAACGTGATCTTTGCAACCCTCGTTTAAGACATGTATAGATAATCGGGGAAGAGTTCTACAATTAGTGTCTATTAGGTCCGAACGCACGTCCGAAAACGACTTAAAACAACTTTATTTTGACAAATTTTTTTTTCAAAACTGACTAGGATATCGAATGAGAGGTTCTATATAACCAATATCTCGGCCTATCATATTTTAATCGTAACTACAAATTATTATTAATTTGTCTACATCGATTAAGAATTAAAAATTGAAAAAGAGAAACATTAAACCATCACAATTAGCATTGATATACCTAAATAATTAAAACCTTATACGTTTCGAAAATAACCTTTTATTTAAGATTTAATTATGTGCGATAAATAGCATCAAAATTTTTTAAATACATCAACTGAAAAATCATTCGAGGCAAAAGTACTTTTATAAAAGTTACTTGTTTTAATAATAACTGAATCCGCAGTTTTATTACCACCAAGTGCAATGTTTGCTAAACATCGAGCGTCATATTTTTTATTCGAGGTTCACAACATTACATTGAAAACACCCTGAGAACGGACCACCCAACAAGTAATTGTTGCGAAGTTGTGTTACAATAATAAACGCAATAATATTATTGATAAGCTGTCTATTTTGTAGAGCGATAAGATTCATTGTATTCATTTAATTGAGGAATATTGAGATAGATAAAGTTATACACACAAAAAAATTTCAATCAAAATATAAATATACAAGCTTGTAAAAAGTAAATCATAGTCTTCATAGATATGTCCAACCAAATGTATAGGTATCCCAAATCATCTGTTATCCTCTTTAAGCTTGTAATCTATAACTGTATTCATATAAAAGTAACAAATTGAGTCTTGAATGACCACTGTAGCTCATAAAAACCAATAATAAGTCACAATATTAAGTGCCATTGCCTATCACATTTTGGCATGATGATACCTGCAGATGAAGTATAAAAACATATCATTATAAATAGTAATATAATGATTATAATTGTAAATATCATGTTTTTCCTTCTAACTTCTGGGGTACAGAGGTAAATTTTTGAGGTCTAGCTGACAATTTCGTAGAAAATTCAACAGAGTAACTCGCTTGGATCATGCAATTAACTAACTAAATACTTAAAAAGTCGCTGAACAGCTTCTTAGAAATAAAGGCGAAGTAAATGAATATATTATTAATCTTGTAGTTACTCTTATAATATTATGAGTATCTTATAATATTTTAAATCTATATATTATGAGGAAAGAAAATAATTGTTCAGACTCTGGACCCAAATACCGTTGCTTACTTCACCGAACTTAACCGATATTTAAAGGGACTTTTATTTAACAATGGCTGAAACATAGGACTTAACAGTGGTAATGTAAAATAAAAAAAATATATATGTATTATATATAATTTATTATGAATAATGAATACGCCTTATTCTGCATATAAATATATAAAATAAAAAAGTACTGGGCCCCCTAAATCAAAATCAGGTCTACTCCACAATAAAAGACAAAGAGAAACAAAGAAAAAAAATATTAGTATAAAATCAAATTGGTTGCCGCGACCAAACAGATGTTGGTAAAAAAATTAATTATCTATATTCTGTCTATCTATATTCTCATTTTCCATAATTGATTCGTAACAATGAACAGCTAGTGAACTAAATCAAAATAGAAACTAAACAATTGATCCGACACTCGATACAATAATTTCTTAGCAATTTGAAATTTGACAATATAATTGAATACGTTAATTCGTGGAAGTCAAAAAGGGAATCGATTTTACGCCAGCCTGTTATTTTCCTGAGCGCTCAAATTATGTATGTTATTTAATAGTAATTCTTATTAGATTATAGGACAATAATGGGGGAGCGTGCGTGTGGTACGATTTTTTGCGAAACGGAGGTCCTTATGAGTGTTTTATTATTATATTTTCAACTATAACAACTTAATTTGGGGAGGCACCGTACCGCCTACGTCGATTGATTTCGTGTAATTTGCGTTCCGACAACCCCCATCCGATGGATTGCCGCAAAAAAACACTCGATAAAGGTTGCAAAGGATAAGAACTTCATTATTACAGTAGATATGAATTGTTTAATTTTTTTTTTCTTTGAGGCAACAAGAAATTGGACCTACCTGGCAGAACGTAATTAACGTATGCACGTTCTAAAGTAAAATTTTCGTCACTGAAAAAACTTTCTGATATTATTAATATGACTTTGACTGTCAACTTTCTTTTAGAAAGATCGAGTAATTACTGTACTAGTGTAAAAATATTATTACCTTCGGTATCGGCGACTCCAAATACATCCGTTCCTTGACCGGCTCTTTCTAACTACATCTACATGAATTATTGGATTTCTTTATCAGTTCACTCAGATCTAATTTTAATTAAAAAGCGTCACATATTTTACGCGATATTCGGCGGTAGGCGGTGCAATGCGTTGGATGGGCTATTACATGACAAAAGAAACAAGACCTCCGTTTCATTAGTATTCCCATTATAACAGACGCGCAAAGAAGATCAGATGTTACTGGTGATGCAATATTAAATCGTTAAATTTAATATTGGCCTCAGTTTCTTTTATTGCTTCACAACTAACACGGGTCAAGTGATTAAACTTTTTTATTGACATCAATGTTTATTCTCACGCGATTATTGTTCACATTTCAATAAAAGGTTTCTTATTCGATAACATTATGGTCTTAAAACAAATATTTATACTTCCTTCTTTTTTAACTGCAGTAATAAATTTCAAGTCGAATTTTTGATACTTTACATGTAGAAAGTCGAAATCTAGACGAGACAGATTTTTTAATGATAATACTACACTAAACCAAAACGATATTGATTATTAAGTGGAATACAAAACTATATTTACACAATAAAAAGAAAGTGCGAATTTTGTGAGTTTATGGCTATATGAAGGGTAATTAATGTCCATAGCTATGGCATTTATTTAAAAATTCTTGTGCCTTTTTAAAAGGTACATTATTCCATATTATATTTACGGAGCTTTATATACATATAGCTCTATAACGTAGAGTCATGAATATGTTCACTTAATTTTATAATATTTAGAGATTAGTACGGATTGTTACATACATAATATCTATTAATATATATATATTAGTTCTACCCATACAAAGTTTTTTTTTTTAATGTTCACACGCTCACACCCCTGCAATAGGATTCCCTGTGTTGCGGGTGGCATGTACATACACAATTATCACATCACAAACACCCACGACCCGAGAACAAACATTTATCTGTCACATAAATATCTGCCCCGGCCGGGAATCGAACTCGGGACCCCACGCTCTATAGGCAGGGTCACTACCAACTGGGCTACGGGGTCGTCAAAAGTTGAGGCGGGACACTAGCAATTAATAATTGCAGTGAACATTTTTTATTATCAACCCGCATCCCTACTTCTATGTCAAACGTATGTAATGATATAATCCCTGTTAAAATTATTATTATATTACCCTGTTTTTATTTTTGTTGGATTTAATGGGTGTTGTGAATATTGTTAATAACTAGAATTAATGTTACGATATAAATAGTTATGTATAGGATTTGTTGATGAAAAACAGTTGTCAGTCCTTATTAGGTCAGGCATGCCTGTGTCACGCATAATATGCACTTAATTATGATCTGACGATGCATTTTGTAGCACACGTAGAGGACACGGCTCAAGTATTACAAAATGGTATCTATCGAGCCGTACATAAAGCTCACAATCCCTCGATACGCAAAATTACGACATTTTAAATAAAATAGGTAATTACAGAGTGGCGCCTGCAGTCTTGCCGTCATAATTTATCAAATTCCTTTGCACATTTTTGGAAAAGATTTCCACATCAAAAAAGACAACGTGCGCATTACTTTGTTATTTTTAAATAAAAAATACTTAGCCTCGACCGCTCGGATCGTAAAAACGCCCGGGATAATTTTTGTGCAAACCACAACTCACTTGCAGAACAAAATAAAGAAAGGTGAAAGTACTTTTATTTAAACAGGTGACTGCTAAATAGTTTCGTGCTTTACAGCAAACATTGAGTAATTTAGCAACCACATATTACATATTCACTGACCACTCGCTGGCACTCTAATGCTTTTGCCAATTCCAACTATTATGAGACAGTACGATCATACTTTTAAAAACAAATCACATTTTACGTGTTAATTGTTTGCTTTATAAAATAGAAGCACTAAAACATGCAAAAATTTGTCAAACACGTCTTGAAATCTATAAAGAACATTTAAGATACATACTTCAAGATCTTCTCAATAAAATATAAGAAAATATGATTGAAAATATATAAGTATAGAAAAAATATTTTAGCATAAGTTTGAAACGTGTAAACTCAAGCCCTTTTAATAATATAAAATTTAAATTAGACAAAGAACGAAAGTCAGATACTTAATTATAAACTAAGCAGTATTTAAAATAAGTAACTAAAACCTATGAATTTACAATTAAAACTTATGTGAAATTTAACTGGGATTTATTATACTGGGAATAAACTTTAGAGAGAGTACGAGTACTCAATGATATAATTAACGAAACGATCGCAATGAGTAACTAAATTAAATATCACCTTAAACTTTAAACAAACAAATTTCTATCAAAATATTCCACGAAACTTACGATTTAAGGAACACAAATATAAGGAAAACATTCGATGTTTGGAGTCGTAAAAACCGTCCTTGAGGACAATTTCATATTTCACGCGACCCACTCGGTGCTTTGCTCGTATCGCTTGGTGACTATACCCGTTACTATATTGCATGCGACTTACCTGTTGCACACTGGTCACTGACCCTTCAAGTATTGACATATTCCTATAGTTTCTCACGTCTAGCACCCGCCAATACGATTACAGCGAGCTCGTGTGTGTTAGCTACGGAGGCATTCCTGCTTAACTTTCTTTTATAATACCATTCGACTTAGTTATGAATTTGGAAAATATAAAAACTTTGCACGAAGAATTTCAAGGTTAATAGGTATCCATCCATCAATATTTATTTTGAGCTTTAACATTTATTTCCAATTGGTCTACTGGGACAAGTATTTATTTATAATTTCAACCAGTTAGGTTATTATTTAATATTTTAATTCAGATTATAATTAAATTATCGCCAATTATATTAGAATAAACAGAATTAATGCACGATCATTAAATATAAATAAGCGATTATCGCGGCAATTTCGCGCCTAATGAAGCGGTTATTGAGTTTTTGAAATTCACGAAATTACTCTTAATTCAACCTACTTCATTAAAGCTAATGGCCTTCGGCGAAGTATTCACTTCGTTAATAACGGCGATTGCAGTCTGCTCAATATTACGCATCGTGCGATAACCGGCGTAGCAACCTAAATCACTTATTCGATCATCGATATCTAAGCCACTCAAAATTCCAAGCGTGGGCGGTGCCCTGTGTAGAATTGGGTCAAATTCGTTACATATTTTATTTTCTAAGACGAGATAATAATTTTAATAAACGACGCAAAATAAAGGACACGTGACAATAAGATCTTCGGAAAATTTTAAAAGCGCTCCACACTACACATATCTCAAACCATCATAGACATGACACATTAGAATTAACTTTAGGGCCAATTGTTAAGTATTAAGAACATATTTATACCCAATCTAAAAGTTTTATAGTCGTCGTTGCATACGAAACTTTATGGATAAGGGTTGCTACCAGAATTGAGTATTTTCGTCTCATGGAAAATGCAGTAATACTTACGTTGGTCGTTTCCATCGGAGTGGGCCATGACGGTGCCGTTTGGAAACACGTTGACGTACATGTGCGAGCACTGGCTGTAGAGGCGGACCGACCGGATAGATGGCACCGCACCGCAGATCACCACCTGAAACAACGAAGTCTATTTATAAACTATCAAAAGACGAAGAAAAGGAAAGGATTATCTAAAATAATCATTCAAATTTTCAGGCTTAAATTTGACAATTTTAAAGAAAATGGTCTGCCACAAGATTCTCAATCATTTTTATGGTGACACACATATAAAGTACATTTTCACTTGCCACCTAAAAGTGTATTCGTGGTGAAACTATCGTTGTGGTATAACGTGTGCTTGTATATACGTACTTTTAAATATAATGCGTATTTTTTTCCATTTCATAGTTTCCACTCAATTCCTAAGCAAATTTTTTTTTTCAGGGCATATTATCTTTGAGCTTTGTTTTTTATGATAATTTACTATCGATCTAGAAAACATTCTTATACTTCGGTTGTTGTTACTCAATTTAACATATCTTACTCCAAGAAAGGTTTTTCTTATAACGTCCTTTGAACCATCTTAATTTTGTTTTTAACTTCAAATTTGTACGATCTCCGAATTTCCAAATAACAAAGAAAGAACAAAGAGAATTAAAGTTTTTGCCGTGTATTTATACTTAAATTTAAATGCATAAAATTCTACAAGGTACGAAGCTGATTTCAAATACTGTATAATTATTACGAAATTTACTTATTAATTTATTATATGTAAGAAGTGTTTTCTATTAGTTGTTTATACTTATTTAATAGTATTATCTCATTCATTTTATAATATTATATTATTTTCAATGTTTTTACCCTTTAAAGCGCAATAATCAAAGCAAAATGATAATTATAGAGAAATTGGTTCTCAAAGTAGTATAAATTATACCTTAGCTAGTGATAGATGGACATGCTAATTGACTCCCCGATAACATTCCTATCGTCTATGAAACACCGACATAAGTCAGAGTTTATTAATAAATTAATGTCTTAGTAATAGTCGTAGATTATAGCGCAAATAAATGTCAACATATCGGCGTAAATTTCTAGTAACAGATTCCAAGTGAGTTATAATATCGAAACTATGTCATCAGAGGACCATATATTAACCAGACATATCATTTAGTACCAATCCAAAAGGTCCTTAAAGATTAGCTAAATGTTACATTACTTGTATGATGGCAGAGTAAGATCATAAGCATGAACTGATTATGAAGCCTCAATGAAGACTACTAAGGATTTAGATTTAAGCTCTTCGTGCTTGTACTGTGTGAATATTTCATATTAGTAATCTCAAGGCATGAATACAAGAAAAACATTAAAAGTAGTTTAATATTGAGACATTATACAAGATAAACGGCAAAAACTGCTCTAACTGTCTAATGTGTCTGACTGCTGATCGCGATAATCTCCTAAACCACTGCACAGGTTTAAATTTGGAGTTTAACAAAAGATAAAGAAAATAATTAACGTAGAAAAAGTTTAGTGAGAAAATTTTTGATGTGAAATTTGTGAAGCTTCAGCAAAATTTGATGGAAGTATATCAGTACACACTGATTAAGTCGAAGACAGTCTATACGTCATTTACTTTTCATTATCTACCTCTGCCAATCAAGTCGAATCGTCAACTAATTCATAAAGTAACTTCAAGAAAACATTATATTTGGCATATAAACTACGTGTCTAAAAACTTATTCGCAGTGTGTGGTCTTAACTGTTTCTAACAAGTATATGTCGGCTCGTATAAATTAGGTGCCATATTCCTTCGCGCCGACTTGGGATTTTAATGGCGCCTCTTGTGCCTAACTCCTCATTACACTACTTTTGATCAACGTTATCTCTATGAACTCATGAACTGATCCCTGAACTTCACGAACAAGTTAAACTAACTCGTTATCTTAATTTATTCAAATGGTAGTGGAACCTGGCGTCTGGGGATGTATCAACGTCGTGTCTATATGATACACACACGCTTTGAGTTTCCGTAGAAAAATTTCCTACTTTGTCGAGAACACAGATTTGCCTGAGTTTGACTTTAAGGATAGTTGTAAAAACAGGTGCAGAAGCGCTTGACATCAATTGATCGGCAAATTAGTCCGTTATTATTTTTGTAGTGAAAACAAAACAAAACATACGTATTATTGCTATTTTAACTAACCTGGCAGGTATTATTCTCAAATATGTTTCATATAAATAATATGTAAAAAATAAAAAAGGCCCTCACGCACACACAGCATACAATCACAGTGTTTTTGATTGCATAAGTTCCTCATTCTATTTACCTTTTCACTTTCTATTTCTATATGTTACTCAATAGAATTGTATATTTGAAATTTCAATATGATAACATACAATGAAATTTGTTAATAAGTTGACTTCTTTAAATGTATAAAACTAAATTGGTCTATAAGTATCATTATTTATTTAGTCTGATTGGTGGCACTGTAACGAAGTTATTAGCGAACCTCATTTTAATTTCAAACTTATTGATATTATCAAGTAACTCAATAATAGCAAGACAACGTGTGCTAGACTAACTTGTAGGTTACATAACGGAAAAAGTGCTTCTTAATGTACTACACACTTCGTTTTTAACTAAAACTATTTGCTAAGTGACTAATAATAATATTGGTCTTCTACGTGTGTGCAAATATAAGGGACAGAGTTGCTTGGGTAATCCCAACAAAAAATTGCGTATCAAATTCCATGCAATGATAATTTTCTAGCACTCAACAGTTTAAAAATACAGGCTTTCCATACAGTATAATATAAGGAAACAATCGATCGTTTTAATGGGTCAGCCGTGCCTTGATAATCCGACGAACTGAGGTACCAATAAGAGTGTTGACGTTTAAATTTAGATTCTATTTTTTAGCGCCATGAGTCGTTTTTGTTACAAATGATTTAGACGTGATAGGGCATTTGGTTACTGAGGAAGCGGTGTCATATTCAGGTGGGAAAGCATACGCTACCGCGACGCGGTCACTACAGTCGTATTGTGTTTCACGCGAACTTTTTGAAAGCTGTACGGACATTTTACGTTTTAGCACACTTATGTACGATGTCTTTGGATTTTAATGAAACTATAATTATTAAAATGACTGTAAAATGTAATTATTATTTTGTATTGAAAAATTAACTATTACCTAAACATATTGATAGCAAAAATTTTCTAACGTATTCGAAATGTCACGCTTTCGAATCCCCGGTAAATAAATTTGTAATCTAAACTAAATAGTTGTTCATGGTTCTTTGTGATAGGTATCATAATATCATGTAAGATATAAAATAAAATATCCAATCAGTGCATTCGAGTCACAAGTTAAACCTGACCTTGTTTTAATATTTGAGTACACTCAAACGTATACGTGTTGAATATAAGCCTAAAATATTTATGAAATTAATTACTACAACACCAGAAGATATAAAAATAATGATGTGAAGATATTTATAACATACTATTAAAATAATGATATCATAAAATCTCTAATCAAACTAGGAGTCTCAACGGTATAAATCGAAAGAGTTATTTCGAAATATTCATTAATAAATATTTTCGTTTCGAGCAAACCTGACACATTATCATTAACACGTCAAAACAGGTCATACTTAAAATTAACGGTCATATTTCCACATGCAAATGAAATCAATTATAATAATTCATATTGAAAGTTTTTACAATCTTTATTTGTAAATTGCTGCTACTTCACTGAAACTAATAAACTTCATATATGACATACTCACGGCGCAACTGTTTTAATTAATATTAATGTGGTATGTAAACAACTGTGTAAATATATAAAGTAAATGAACCAAAGTTTATCGTTATAAGTAACACTATGATAATGCGTGTTTTCCATCTAATTGTTGATCTCTAAAGTTAATATTACGTTTAACTGACACGATGTTGGGTATTTCAATAAATAAGCCAGAGATAATTAATTCTTTAATTACAAAGAAATCAATTAACTATGATATTATCAAAGTCGGCGATACAAACAAAGTGACTTATTATGTAATATAAGTTGAATATAAATTCTAAATAAAATAAGAAGTAGTACCTATTCAGATAGTATATTTATTAACACTGAAAACAGAGATTCGCGCGGTGCGTGTAAAATCGTGCGAATCGACTTGTCACAGATTGTCACTCCTCGGACTGAGATAAAGCGTCCTATTCAACACCATTTTTTCCATTTCACAGTAACTTACGCCGTAGTAAAGTTTACTACAATGCTGGTGGTAATTGCGCTTAACAAGACTACGTATCGAAGCTAATGCCGATGCTAGACGTACATAATCATCGAAAGCAACCAGAGAGAAGATGAAGGGTACTAGGAGCCCATGTTTCGTCCAATTTAGATAGGAAGCCGTTTTACCTAACTTCGGAGTGACCCTGAACAATGCTACACCGAACTGAAGGTAACATTTTCCTAATGAAAATGTTACCTTCAGTTCGGTTTAGCATTGTAGGGTCACTCCGAAGTTAGGTAAAACGACGGTTGAAGTGACCCGTACAAAGGTTGTTATATTCCGATAATTATTTAAATTTATCCACTATTACGTAAGTAACAACAAAGACCTCTGCTTGTTTTGAGCTTACTTAAATCCGAATGACTGCGTTTACAAACGATTACACATGGTATAACCCGAAACTACACAAAACAACTGTATCGGAAATTTTCACGTCACTTAATCTTTGATCATCCTATACTAATAGCTCGGGGGTAAAATGGTCTGTGCGAAAATGGATTTCAGAAGATTGTGATGAAGATATATATAGCTCTTACGCTGGAGAAGGTTAGGAAAGCAAAAAAGATAGGAAGTGGAGGGAATTAAAAGTTTAATTAAATTTAATTATTAAATTTAATTTTTAATTTAATTAATTAATTAAATTAAATTAAAATTAAATTAATTAAATTAATTTAATTAATTAATTACATGACATTAAAACGTTAAAGCTAAAAAGCCCAAAAATATAGACTGACAAAGGTGACTTGTAGCGAGGTCACCTTGCCTATCGAGCGAACGGGTGGGATTTCGGGCCGGGACAGACAGGGATAATAAATAAGTAAGTGAGTTTGGACTGTACTTCATTTTAAATTATCAGCGGATCGAATTATAGTTAAGCACTAATTTTAAATAATAAAAAAAGGTACAAATGTAAAGAACATTTTTTGTGGCGTGTCATGGCTATCTTCACCAATAATATCATTTCCATCTTTATACGCGATAACTGTTAATTACTTCATTCGTGTATTTCACATGTCGAAAGATGTCTCTAACCGGACACAATCTTTCCGAAACAATAGATAATAAAGCAAATTAACGTTATAAACTGCAATACATCGAATCATAGAATATTAGCTCAGACACAATAAATTTCTCTGTATCGAGAGTAACGTCCTAGTTGAAATAATTACACGGAGACATTCATGTGTCATCTGATTCTAATAACGGATTGTGTTGAACAGAGAAATGTCCCTACTACAGACAACTTTTAAACAATCGTGTTTATTGCCTATCTATTCAAAACTATAGAATATATAACGCAGAGGTATTTTTTCACAGCTATATAAAAATATTAATGTCCCTTTATTGATTTATACCTTCTTTAACTGCCATCACATCGACTGCTGTGAAGTTATGTTTTTATTGTATCAAACATTTATTTTACGTTTAACATTTTTACGCCTTCAAAAGTATTTTCTTACACATCTGTTATTGATCGATCCTTTGAACTATATAATCAGTCCATTACCACTTCAGCAAGGTAATTCTGTAAACTACGCGTACTATGGCAACTGTAAATATATCTACATCTATATAGTTATATCTTTTTTCTCAGCCAGTTAATTATTTGACCCTGAAAGATCTACGTATTTCAAACAATTTTCTGAAAAGTATTTCCCTCTTAAGCATAAAAAAGAATTAAAAGCTTTCGATAAAAGAGTCTAGGTATTAAAAATAAAAAAATTATTAGATAATAATCTATACAATTAGACACATAGGAGAACCGATGGCCTTTGAGGCGGAAAGGTTCTCGAATGGCAGTCACGCACCAGGCGACGCTCAGTGGGTAGATCCTCAACGAGATGGACCGACGATCTGGTGAAGGTCGCGGGTAGCCACTGCCTGAGGGCAGCGTAGGACCGATCGTCATAGAGATCCTTGGGGAGGCCTATGCCCAGTAGTGGGCGGTGTCCGGCTGAGATGATGATGAATTTATACAAATAAAAACTAATAGATAATCTCCTCCAAACCCCCAAAACGTGATGTGTAATTTGTCTAAGAATTTATAACATTTTAATTTGCTTTGGAAAAATTGTAAACTTTTTATTCATATGGAATACCAATTAAGCATACAAACAACAACTAAATCATTAGTGACCATTGCAAGATTTATGTAGGTATTTGAACCGCAGTACGTCTCTATCTATTGTTTATAAAAATTGTAAATGGAAATGGCCCAAACCATCACGACAGTCCACAAAACTAATCCGCAAAATCTCTCTCATTATCTCTGCACTAGGATTTCTTGTGTCGTGGATACGTGGACATACACTATTATCTAATCTTCTACAACAATATTTTTTTCCTCAATGAAATTGCATTCATTGATTCTTAGAGTATTTTATAACGTAAAATGCCGACAAACGAGCAGATGACACACCTGATGGTAAGTGGTCACCGTCATCGCCCCGGGACTCAAGCGTTTGCAGTGCAATGCAGTAATATATTTAAAAGTAATTAAATTATTGTCTATAATATTATCAAAATAACTTCAATCGGACTAGTCATTCAGAAATCATTTATAGACTGTCAACCATTTTTAAATACCATAGATCAACATTATAAAACAATACTTATAAATAAGTAGGTACTTTTACTTAAGCTAAGAGTAAACGGAAAATCCAGTAATCCTTCAATCACAACGTCAAGTAAACACACTGAAGTGTTAAGTAGAAGATCATGTAATAGGCGACAATGTGAATCCATTAAATACGTCGCATTGAACCCGATCTCGTTTAGCATTAACAAAAAATTCAAAATTGAAAAAAAAAATCAGACAACAAAAAATTTTACAAAAAGGAGATTCCTAATTCACTTGAATGTTTCTTTTAAATGTACACCGTGGTCGTAAATTAAACTAATTTAATTATTTTCAACGACACTAAGAAAAGTATATAATCCGTTTCGACAGTGATTGCTCGAAAAAATTGACAGCGAGGCGTCAGCTGTCAGTTCAGTCGATCCACTCTCAGTTGCTGTCATTGTCGATTGTCGTGACCTACACAGAAATAAATCAATCCAAAGTCAATTAACAACTAACACCGGAAATATATCAATAATTTGAGACATTGACACAACATCATCGGAACACTGGAGACACAAAGTCACACCTCCGCAATATGACTTCCTTTGTCACGGATAACATGGACGTGCCCTATTATTATAGTCATGTACATATAATACAAATGGTGCATGGTACCGTCTATTCCCCGATATAAATAACTACATTTTGCAGTAATGCTGAAACGTTTTTAAAGACCCAAAGTGGTCGTCAATACTACATACAGTAAGCCACTTAGAGAATCAACTCAGCCCAGATCTTGGCATGTACTCGTGCGTTTGTCATAGCTCTATGACCTGAATAACGATACTCAATACGTGTTTGTACGACAAATAGCGGAAAACAAATTCATACTTGTCCGAGACAAGTGGATAGTCGATCGGACGCACGACATATTTACATTAATTTGTGAGACAAATATTAGAAAAACATACCTGAGGAAATAATGTTTTTTCCTATTTACAAAACGTACGTAGTAAAAATTGATATATGACAGTTATGCTTTATATAAAGGATGCTTTAAATAATTTATTTAATAATATTTCAAATTTTACATATAAATAAATTACATACTCATTAATTAAATTTATAAAAGATCTTCTAGTAATTATCCAAATTCACGTAAAATATAACGTAAACTGACTGAAGAAGTATTTGTACCGAAATATGGGTGTAATAATTTCGAAAGGAATTTACACTAGCCACGCCCATTTGTTTGTCAGTCTGTCGCACTCGATTTCTTCTGAATGGCAAAAATTTAAATTCGATACACATATTGAGTTAGGCGACACAATAGCGGACATACATCACAAGTAAACGAATATATGAACATATAATATTTAAAAACCAAATTAAGAACCGAAACCATTTATACCCTATTTTAGAAACCTACTTTATCATAATTAAAAACGGAAAATGACTTACTATTTTGTCCAAAAATTAAAGTAGTGCCTTGAATTCAAGTCATTATCACCTAGCCAATTAACAGCAGTTATCGGATAGCAAAAACTACTGCAGCTTAACGGAAAAAGTATTCACAAACTTATCTGATACTTACGACGCCTTTACATTTATAAAATTTATACTTTACACGATTTTACATTAACATATGTATACTATACAACCATATATAAACATGTATATTATACACAATATTTTTTTAAAGATACATAGCTCTATAATTGGACAGACAAATACAACAAATTCCTAATTAAAATTTTGAATCTTTTTCATTTTCCTTTTGTGGCGAGCAAAATAAAAAAGGTCTACGCATTAAAAAATTATTAAAAACATTCAAATAATCTAAATGTAAAAATCACGTTTATTACTTATTAAATTAGTATTTCATTAATTTATTAATTATTATTTTAATGTAGGAATATTATTGAAAGATCAAAGCCCTATTGACATTATGTGGTAGGCGCTTCCTATTACGTTTGAATGGCTTTCTAAGTCAATAAGTATAGTATGGACATGGAACACCCACATCGCTAGGCATTACACGTAGTGCTAGCGGATTAATTGAAAAATCACGATAATATAAATAAATTTCTTCATCTAGCATGTTACTATTAAAACATAGATTATAATCATTTGCTAAAGACTTAAAATCATCTTGAAGTCGAATGTAATACAACTTATACTCAATATGAATGTGCGATTTCTATAACAATGCCGTTCTATAAAAAGTAATTATTTTAGTTAATTGATTGTGATCCTGAATGCATCGCAAAGAATACTGTGTTTGATTCCCGGAACGATATATATTTAAATGACAAATGTATGTTTGTTTTCAACCCTTTTTTGCGATATGGCAATAAATAGTAATAGTGTATGTCCATCCAGTGCGGAATTTTTACGGTCTTGATGATGACTGTACCGTAGTCATGAGAATGATTTAAATCGATTTTGTGTGTGTTAGTGCCACCTAACAATCGTAATTCAGAAATGTATTTATGAAAGTGGTCATAAGTGTTCTGGAATTTATATAGTTCTGTAACTTCTACTGAGATTCGTAAGTAACCACATATAAAATTAAGTCAACAATTTTTTTATCTATTGTGACATGTTATTACCTAACTATTTTTTAATATTCTTTTGACATTCATTAGATATTCGTAGCGCACTTAAACGCGGCGCATGAACCGTCTAAGGCAGACAGTTTTCACTGAGCCCGGCTAATGTGAATAAAATGGTAGTGTACGCAATTGTAATAACTAACCCTTATGTCAGTTACGTGACCTTTTTTGCGTATTATGCAAATTGTTTTATTAAAGTCTCGTAATACACTGTTTTTATAAACATACATACATCAGTCTATGTATAAAAAAAAATATAGCAAATAATATTTTTTTAATACGAAATACAGACGAATATTTTATAATGCTGACCAAGTTTCAATATTAATAATTATTATTTATATTTAAGATATTGTGTAATTAAGTTTTATAGCTAATTGCTATATCACCAGAACAGTAATACCGGACAACTTATAAGCAAATTTATTGAGCAAATTTGGCGAATAAGTTAATCTATACTATACAAGAGACTATTATAAAACGGATATACAAGACGGTTTCAGTTAATCGTAAGTGATCCGACGACTTAGAAAACTTCGAACGTGGTCAGTTGTTGGATTCGTAACCGGTAGTGACAATTTTTTAAGCATTATTTTACTTCGCAGAGTACATAAAGCCTTCATGATTGTCACAATTAGATAATCATAGCAGATATTCAAACATGTCGGAGATTTTCGGAGGGCGTAAGAGCTGTCGATACTTGTAATGGCACCTTATCAATTCTCCTGAATCATATATAAAATGGAACCAAGATTATCAAGATGGTCAAATTCAGATCAAGCCAAACAGAAAGATAATGAGGACGAAGCAAACTCTTACAGCAAGCGATGTATGTAAAGTGAGAAACATTTTACATACATTCCAATCATCAAAGTACTCGTAATACGAGACGGGTTATAATACAGAGTTCGATGAAGTGACGTGGCGTGGGTTGCTGCATAAATATTACTTTAATGAGAAATCAGCTACTCTTTACCATATTTTTTCGCGATTAATACAGTAGCAAATCCTCGGCATTCGATTTTTATGCGTGCATCAATTAGTTGTTAAGTTTCTTTATTTGTAATATCGACAGTATTTAACGAGCACTCGGACGTTATAATGATTATTTTTGCATATTTTCGACTTCCGTATTGGATCTTAATGACCCAATAAAGCGAGTTTAACTTCGAATCCTGTTTAAGATGAATTCCTCAATATTTTTATGTTAATCTCAGTAAGATATTTTTCTACGTTAATTTTTTTCTCTCTTACTTACCTACATGACAGTTCCATGTGTGAATGGTAGTGGAGATACACATAATTAGGATATCACGAATAGGCAACGAGCACAAATGATTATCTATTACATAAAGGTCCGCCCCGGCCGGAAATCGAACACGGAACCCTTCGTTCGTTAGGCAGGGTCACTACCAACTAGACAACAACTTCATCATCGTATGAAAGTTACAAATGGGTTTAATTCCTAATATAGTCAACCTGCTGATAAATATACTCTTCAATCCAGAAAAATTTATAGCCAACCTCGGATTTTTCTTTATTTTCAACCTTATTTGAGGGTGTTAATAGGTTTTTTTTGTTTCAAAATTTATCAAATCGGAGTATATTATATAAAAAAATCGGAAAAAAATCCATATATAGTTTTCTACCATTGTAAACATTGCCATCTTAAATTAAACGGATAATATAAATCTGTTTAATGTATTTTTCTTTGTTTGAGAAAAGTGTGCAAAGACCTGGCCTAGAATCAACCATTTTAAATCATTACTTATATTGGCAGTCCTGTGATGTGTCATTTGTAAGTATTGCTCACTTAAAGGCGCACTAGACATTTATCCCTTTAATGACCGTTAAGAAACATAGCCGCTAATACAATACTCCTTAAATATACGTACCATCAGGAGGCACAATATCTTTGCAGAGACGGCAAGCTGTGGTAACCTGCAATGAATAAAAAAACGTATCAATATTTAAACTCCCTGACACCAAAACCGTAAAGTATTGACGATGTGCAACGTATAAATTTGATTCGGTAAGGTATATTAGCGAACAACGAATGAATGAATGCAATAATATTTATTCGTAATTGGTTTTTACAAAAACTTTTTGTAAGTCAAACCACGCCATCGTTTCAACAAATCCGTTAGTAGTTACGGAAGTAGAAGCCACGCGAAACTCCCAAAAAGATTTTTCCCCTTCACAGGTACAGAAAGAATAATATTTATATTGCTATTTCACACTGTGAGTGGCACTTTGACCGCCCCACACCGGTAATGTTTAGCCTTCCTTGCATTATGAGAAATCATGTACAGTACAATCGCTTTGTAAAGTATCGGTAAATTTCTGTTTACATAGGACCAAATATACATCTTCTTCTTTACATCGGGCGTCATTATATCTTTATTGGAACCAAAATTTAGTTCGTATTTCATAACACTAAAAAAAACCAGGTGATAAGAAATCAATTGCATAATCTAAAATAACGGGTAACCAAAAATAACCTTTGTTTTAGAAAATCACGTAAAGTTTTTGCAACATTTCATGTCATAGTTGCAATGATAGAGGCGAGAGCACACTGGTGATGACACGTACATCTTACACATATTTGATAATTTTAATACAAAAATAACTTTATTCATTCATGTCAGTTGAGGATCTACTATCATCTGCCATATTTTTTTATTTATAATTTTACTATTATATTGTGCATTGCTTTATAGAAATATATCGTTAAATCATTGAACCAATAGTACTAGGTAAGTCGGCTGTAACATATATAAAAACTGTAGATGTTTACGTTATTTGACCACGGAATCTTATAAATGGAATATATTAACAGTTACTTAGTACATCTATACTAATAATAAAACTTTAACGGGGTCGATTCTGTACATGGGGTCCATTCTGTAACAGAATATTTTCTGGAAATGTTAAAGAAGGCACTCTTTGTTATCGATATAGAAGTCAAAATATTTTTTTTTGTCTGTCTGCCTATTTGTCTGTCTACCCACAAAAGCCACTTTTAAATCTAGTTGACAGTTGACATACTAGTAGCTTATAATATGAATCATAATCAAGGATACATTTTGAACCAGGAAATGGATCTGTTCCCGCGGGATAGAAAATAAAAGATAATGATGACACTCTATTAAGACAGAAGTAAATAAAATTTTGACGACGTCACTGAAGCTATTATAATAAATTCAGAAGTTTTTAATTCACAAAACTAGAAACATTTATTCGTAAAACAACGCGCGAGCAATTTTGAAGCTAAATTTATTTTGAACGTAGTGCGTAGGTTTTCTGAAAAAATAGCGAGGGCGTGTTACAAGTTTATTATATAACATTACAATGTTCAGACTCGATAAGAGAAATTTTTTACCAAAAAAATTAGCGATAAACGTACCTGTCGTTCATAAAAGATACGGTAGAAAAAATAACAACCAATATACTTATAGAATAAACTATAAATAAACATTAACACAAGTATATTGTGGGTAGTTGTAAAAGCTCTCCTTTAAATTAAGCTGTTACTCAGATAAAATAAAATGTGTAATTCTCGCGTGTATTTGCAGATTTACCAAGCCTCGTATTTGTTTATCCTTATCTAACTTAAATGACTAACATTAGGTCAGATATGCATTGTTGCGGCTCCAACCTGACGAAGGAGGTAGAGAGCAAGATTATATTTTGGAAAATAAATATTTACTCACATGCATAATAATACAGTTTGGTGAATTTAAGTAAACGAGAGATTGTTTGTTTTATTAATATAAAAATGTTGGAAATACATTTAATAATAAGACCTTTTGTTTTATTTAGTGATATCAATAGGTAAGCCGTGGTTAGGCTACTGGATATATTAAAAGAATTGAATTAAATTGTATTTGTTTCTCAAAAGAAGGTAAGTGTATCTAAATAATTATCTACAGTAATTCTATTAATCTCCAGCATTCCTTGCACAACAATCTATTATTCTACCGTTAAACAAATATGACAATTATTAAGTTCCACGTTTCTCCAAGTTTATTTAGTTACATATGTATGTACAGTTACATATGTATATGTATCTCGGATTTTTAAATAGCAGTTTATTAGTTATGTGAGATGTTAATTAACAATATTTTTATTACAATTTGAAGGTATCAGCATGATAGCAAGAGATCATTATGGTAATTATTATATTTAATATTGACTACATTACATTTATTTTCGTTTTTAGTTGTTGTTTTATCCAGCTGCTATAAGTTGAATTCTTTATTATTTTCATATTATTCAATATAATCGAGATTAGTCGTATTTTGTGACTTAATAAAACGTTACAGTGGCATTAACATACAAACACAGATACATACATACATACGCAGTGCAGAGAAAATCGTGTAGTTTTCAAAATTTATAATTAAAAATATTATATTATTATATTTCAATTTTAAAAGTATTAGACAGAATTATTATAGGCGATAAAATAGCCTATTCATATCATATTTTTATTCATCTTACAATTCGTTGAACAATCGCATTGTTAAGAGATATCGGATACCAGAACTGCGCTACTTCTGTATTATAACCTTTAACGCATCAGCAATATAAGAAGGCATTAATCGTACTGATCACATTGTCCGTGTCACCACAAGTAATATGATAGGTATCATAGGTACGCGTACCGTCACAAAGTGTCATACAAAAACAAAGATCAGAGATCATTTAATCAGCGTCGACTGATAGATTTAATGTCGGCATGTACGAGACAAGTATGTGAAAATCAGATAAATTCAAAGTCATTTGATCACTTTAGTGTTTTGTAAATACACTCATGCAAGTCATTTTTGCTTCTACTACTATTTGAAAAGGTCTTCTAATATTGAGGAGAAAACACGGCGAATGAAACTCCTCAACACATCTCTGGAAACAAAATATGGTAATTACAAAGTATGTTTTTACATTAGCGCACATTTGAACAACTTTTGAACCTTATCGTAAAAACAAACACTGAGCCCCATAAAAAAGGTGAATTTTTTGAAGGCGAAAAATTAAACAATTCACTTAGCTGAATAACAATTAAGCAACAGTGTTATCACAAAAATTTCATGAACCCTTTCATGTCTTGAAGGTCAACATAAGCCGTTTCAGGTTTTTATTTGTCAAGCCGTATCGACGTTCTATGATCTCGAAGCGGCTTCAAGCTTCCAACTCTATTTGGCCATTAACTTCTACACTAAACTGTAATAAAATAGCGTGTTGGAATTTTCTTCCAGCCTCCATAATGGCTTGGTTGCTCATTTCTAGTAAATTTTACTGCACCGTTACAAACCTGTGTTTTAAAATTCATAATAAACTAAAAATAGATTTGTTCGTCTTGAATTCTAATTAATATAATTTGTATGTAACTATTATGCCTGAAAATTTTATAAAAATTCAATTATAGTTTAACAACAACAAATTATATCCCGGATTATAATGATACTTAAATTATTCCCCGTTCTTTAGTTTGACCTACAAACCAACTCTGAACATAATCATTGGAAGGCTTCACATCGTACGAAAGCTTTTCACATTTAAAAAAAATCCATTGCACGTATGTACATAATTTAAAATCTCAAATGAAAATTATTTCACTCAAAATTGTTTGACTCTGTACTTCGAGGTACAAATTAGTTACGTCCATAAGGCAGTTAATAAATATGTACCGAACACCCAACTAAATACTGAAGGTTCATAAGCTGGATGATAATGAATGAACTTTACTTACCTAGGTAACCAACCATTGTCCTTTCAAAAACATTTTTTTAATATTTTTTATAGTAATTATTTGTTCTCACAATAAGGTCTTAATGCGATTAGGATGATTTTGGTAGTTCGATATTCTTATTCCTAAGAATCTTAATTTGTGACAGCCTGGGGTAGGTTTTGTAAAACCTGGGTTACAAGTCATCAGTGCACTCCCGCGGATCAATTTAAGGATAATATATTTGGTTATAGTATCTTACGAATATTGTATTAGGCCTTTTTTATGTTTAAATGATTTATTTTTATTATGTAAATATTTTAATTTATTAAAGTTGTAATATAAAGTCAACCACCAAATTTTATATTTTTTCTGGGAAAGTAAAACATTTTTACAGATGTTACAGATGTCCAAAGATGGTAGTGACCACTTACTACCAAATAGCACATTGAGTCAGCTCAGCTCAGTAGTCAGCTACTTTGCCGGCCTCAACACAGAAAAGAAAGCTTCTAAGCGCCAATATTTTATAACGACTACTTATTTTACTTCTACTTTACATTTGTATACAGTTAATATTTATATTTTGATTGTATAATTACCCTTGTACTTATTTACTATCTTCTATTATACAATCTTAATACATAATCCGCCGTATTTTTCTATCATTCATTTATCTGTATGTATTATGAGATTAGACAAATACGAGTATTTCTAACCTATTGAGTTAAACAATAAAAATAAAAGTGACAAATTAATTTACTGTCCGGCTAATAATTACCAATTTTCTTAATGTATTTTGCAAATCGTATCCCGTAGATCATGAAAAACGTTTAGTGACAATTTATTCGCCTGATATGCTTCTTGAAAAGAAAACAAAATGACTAAATATCGTGTAGAAATTATTTTTGGATTAAAGAAATCGGAAATATCTAGCGTGAAAAGTTCGTTAAACTTGTTTTTGTCGAAGAAAGCGATATTTCAGGAAGATTACTAAAGCATTTAGCCTCAAACATATTTTTCCATCTATTATTATGCCATTTTGTAATGGCTATCCACCGCATACTAATATGCATATTACAATACTAATACTAATATTAATAATGCATATTATATTATATTATATATTGTAGTAATGTCTATATTACTGACACCGAATTTTGTTAAAAAATAAGAATTTTTTTTTTACTATAACTAGTTGCATAACAGCGTTGTATGATTTAGCAAAAAATGTCACAATATAGCATTATCGTTTATTAAATATACAAAAACATGTGATATTGCAACGTTTCACGTTACCAACATTGAATTTATACATATATCTACATATATTGTCATACTATGTTATTATCAATATGCATATCATGAAGAGAGAGTAGGAATTTTGTGACTTTGTGTGTATGCGGAAAATTATCTTTACAATCACAGCACCTATTTGAAAAAATCCTTTACCATTTCAAAAATATTCAAAATAAAATTCCGGATTGGCATGGGATATTTATATATGTGGTATAGTTTGAAGTATTAGGATTAGTTTATTTTTTATTTGTTATTTTTTTATTATTTATCCCTTTCGTAGAAATTAGTTTTGTTAAAATAGCAACACTGGGAGAGAGGCCGTCATCGACTAATACGATGTTAGACGTGTATTTTTTCCTCCCGATATAATAAAAGAAATATCACTTATTTTGAAGCATTTCACTAGCCACAAATCCCACATATATATATATATATATATATATATATATAAGCCAAACGATGTCAGGGCGGGCCTCTAGTATATTATATTTACATAATAATAAGATACTTCAGTAATAAATATCGTGAATCGTGTGTGATAACACAACAATATGTTGTTTTAAGTGTTATGCAAGAGTGATATGTTACTGCGAAGTAAGCAGTTCACCGAAGTCACCATTATGAAATAATTCTTCCAGTGAAACATAAGCGAATTAACCTTAATAGTTTTATTTCGTACAACCTGTTTTTTAGCGAATATATTTGTGTTAACATTTATAATTTTATAATTAAGTAAACGAAATTAGATTACCAAGTAAAATTAGTTTTGAGAATTTACGCGCGGTTATTTAATCACTAACATCGTAAATAAACCCGAATATTTATATATATATTTTAAAATAGTGTTAAAATGCCACGCACTTAAGTGGCATGATGGAACTGAAGCCACAAAATTGTGATATGTAAATTTCCTAATCGATAGTTTCTTCATTTATTACAATAATATATGTAATTATGCTGTTCGTTGCATTTTACGTCAATAGATTACAAACAAGCATACGAGCTATCCCATGATAAGTGGTCACCGCTGCTCGTGGACGTTTGTAACATCAAAAGCATTACTGCGCGATGATAATGAAAACAGTGTGGAGTCAGCTTATTACTGGCTCCCCGACGTTACAACCAGAACACATGAAGGTTGATTCCAAAAGAAGGATATCCAGCTATACAAAATCATTCATGGTGCACCGTTGTAACAAAATGGGGTTATACAGCATCCTCTGTTATTCACCAGGGTGCACCATGAGTAAGGAAAGTTGGCTTTTCAAAGATGGATGGAGCCCATTCACTGTAAAGTTAATCAAACATGTATTCAATGCAACCCTTGGGTAAACGACGTTGACTGCCCCTCTCTTATGTAAATTTCTTTTAACACCGTCAGTCACAACTGTGTGAAATATTTCAGTCCCCCTCACTGATTTACAGATTTATACGAGTGTTTTTATAACTTTATCAGGGTTCCGTTGCGTCTAAGCGATTTATATTAATACATTATTATTTATAGCTTAAGTTCTAATTGCTATGGAAATTACAGCACCGCTATTTATCAGGTTGTAAACATCAGATGTTGGTGGTGAGTTGGTGGATTACGAGTACATTGGCTATATGAAAAAATATTTTTTAATGCTCGGGAAGCGCTCATACCCTGACACGACTTGCGTCGGTCTTAAACAATATGTCGAGTTAAGTAGCTGCAGGCGCGATCAGCGTTTGGCGTGTAACCATTAGTGACAAAACTTCTTGAACGCTTCCGTTAAGCCTTAAATATCGGTTGTCATCGTTTAGCCATTTTGGAGACGTCTTCGGGCGCTATATCTGTGATCTGTGTCCTGCAGTGGACAACACATATGTTGAAATCTTAAAGAAATTTCCATGAGTTTCTTTCATACCGAAACACGTAATTGTCAGAAACAACATCTTTTAAGTTAAGCCTAGGAGATAAAATTATAATGTATGACTGAAGTGCCTTATCATATCTTATATTTAGTTCTCATTAATTAGTCTCAATGAAACTTTTAATTCATTAACACGGCATTTACTGTAAAACTGCATCCATTATCAGTTAATGACTCCGCCAGAAGTCAAACATAGTATATGTTGTGCATCGCACGGTCAAAATAAATCCATCCTACGACAGTCATTCTACATAATAAATATCATTAATATAAAAATTACCTTTTGTTCTCGTCAACAAAAGTTATTTCATAATTCTTAGCTTCATAAATAAATACCAAATACCAAAGTAACTGAGGTAGAAAAACTCGTAAAAAAAAAAGAATTTTACTATTTTTTAACAATTTTTGTATCTATAAACTTGAATAATTTTGAGACAGAATTACATCCCATCTGTACATCTAATTTCTAAAGTCTGTACTAAGATTGTACTCAAACATTTCAATATACTATATATGCTTACGAGGGGTAAGCTATTGCTATCTGATTTTAAAATAACTTTTTATGGAACCCTCGACGCCGGAGGATAAAGAAACTCCGTGAATATTTTATTCTAAATAGTAGGGGTTGTGATATTTTTGCGCCTCGGCATGAAGAAAACTTTATAAATGCAAACGCGTTACCTTCACGTCTTGCCATTTGTGCTGTTGAGTGTACCCAAATATTAAGCCGAGACTTAAATTTACAGTAATGAACTGCTATTTTACAATAAAAACCTTTAATTTTGGATGTAATTGATATCAAAAAGGGATATGATTAAAATACTGAAAAGAAAACATAGTGGTGTTTCAGAATAATTCCTAAAAAGTATAGCTAATTTTACATAACCTACAAATTATTTTGATTTATACTCGTACATTTCCTTGGTAAGTTTAAGTAAGTATCATTGTAGTTCTGCATTTTTTTCTCCCAGTGGATTTTTTTTCCAAAAGTTTTTTTTCAGTTGCCTGGATATTTCGTTGAAAAAAATTGTTCGTGTCATTAAATCATACAGTTCCGTTAATAAATTGATTAATTAGTACAAAAAATACTTTGCTTTAAATAAATCTAATCATAACATAACATAAAAAGATTTCAATTTATATATTTATGTAATTAAAACTAATAATAAAAAATATGAACAGAAATCTACAAGTAAAATGTAGTATTTAGATATCTAAAATTTAATTATATTTGGAAATAATTATTCCTATCAACATCAAATAATTTAATTCCGAAATGAATTCAAGAGTGAAATATACAACTAATCCCACTTTTCTCTCATTACAATAGAATTTTCGGTCATGCTTCAAGATAAATATTTTCACTAATACATTGAACAATTTTCATTTTAATAAAGCCCAAACCTTTTATTGAACACCTTTAAATTAATTAATCACAACTGTTTATGAGTAACATTCAAATGTTGTTTATACATTCATAATTGTTCTCGACTATAAATTTTAATGAAAGCAACAGCAACTAAATTAAAATTTAGTTTTCACTGAAGGAAACACACTGTAGCCGCTCTCGTTCTAACATTATCGCGGCGCAGAGTCAACAGCCTTGTTTAAAATGGATTAGACGTTCAATGCCCATAAAATAACATGCTTCTGCCGTAAAAAAAATCACGTGAAATTCTATTCTTTATATAAGTTACTTATTAACGTAAGTTGCCGTAAGTAATAAACTTAAATGCGGTGTATTTTTTATACATTCCTCAGTTCCACGTGAGTAGCGGGACTGAGGATTTCCTAAATATACATATAAGGTTGTATGAACAAATGATGCACTTAACAAAAGTTTTGTTTTAATTTACCTATTAACACCCTGAATCCTGCATTGGATCATCAAATTATATGCAAAAAAGTCTTTTACAGGCCAGCAGATTCAGAAATATCGCATGTAATAGACTGACAAATCAACAGACATTTTCACCGAATAAATGGTTCCCGAAAATATATTATTTTACAGATAACATAGAAAATAACACTCTTACAAAATTATTTTAATTTAACATTACGAAATAATAAAATCAACAAAACATACCATACATCACGTATTAAAACAAAACGTGACTGATAAAAAGATACGTAAAAGAATCTCAGTGTGTGTATACGTAAATATGTACGTATCAGTATCTACTACTAATACCATAATTACAATACATCTCCTTGATTTAAAGACTGAAACATTTTTGAAAATCTGATGTCCTGACAATGATTATAAAAAACTATTCATAAAAATAGCAAACAGGGACGAAGTGCATCTGCTGTAAATACTGCAGCCTTTGCATAGATGCCATGCGTTTTTTTTTCTATTCATCCATTACCTGAGCACAGATCTTAATCAATTACTAAGCAAACCTACTCAGTGGTCAGATTAATTCGGTATATCGCAGTAGATTCTTCTCCCAAGTCAAGACGTAAATACGAGTACGTCTTAAAATGAAACTCACGTTATATTTCAAACTTTTGGTTGCCGTAAATAACTTTAAAATTTTATATCCATAAAAGTCTGTACTTTTTTCATTTCCTGTTTGGATTGTAAATAATTTAACCGTTACAGATACATTGAGAAAATTGTGGTCTAACAGGGAAAACACATGTTTCATTATAATTTTGAATCAACTTATTTGAAACACGTATTATACGAAATCCACCAAAGGACATTCAAGGGACATCTCGAAAACCAAAATTAAATGATTCAATCGCAACTACAGATTTTTAAAATAGTGAAAACACGACAATATTTTAATGAAATTCATAATATTTAACAAAAACCTAAATAGTTAATAAAACTTTAAACTGACATTAAAATACACTGAAACTGAATTTGAAGTAAAATTGACACTACTTCGACAACACGATCTCCATTTAAAACATATGTTTCATTCAACAAAATTTTATGAATATTAAAATTATTATTGACAACGCTATCTTTTTGATAAGTGTTTAAAAATATTTAGAGATATGCGTAGAACATATACTTATCCCAATTCGCATCGCTTATAATCGACCGTCATACAAATACATTGTCAATTGATTGTGTATAGTAGCACAGATTATAATTAAATTCTATTCACGTCAAGAAAATGTAAAATCTTAATCTGAGCGCTTGATAACGTATACCGGAAATGAGCTATTGCAATCAAAAAAAAAACAAGAAATTTAAAAAGACAACTCACATAGCCGAACTTTGCCGTCATGTTTTGTCCCGTTGCGTATTATGAACACACATCTAACTGAATTGAACTGCTGCGTTTCCTTTAGTAAAACTGAACAATCCACTTTTATGTAATAATTTTTCAACACAGCTCGCTTTCAAAAACAAAACGAAAACACTGAAAGCATATTTATACTTATGTGTAGCCCAGGCATGAACAATAGGCTTTGTAGTCACTCGAAAAAAAATTAACGCTGAAAGTTTTCTGTAAAGAAACACTGTGTTTCACGACACTTTCATAATTTTCCGAATAAGCGCGAGTGAATTTAAAACGACACTTTACTCGCTTTCGTCAGGTTTTCCTTCGACTATACTGGGGTTTATTTATTTATTAATAGAAATTTTCATTCGGGTAGATGTATTTTCACGCGCGTATGTGTAGGCTTAACGCATACCGACATGCGCGCAGCTCGGCGGGCGGCCAACGACTACGAGATAAAAACTCCGGTTGATTATAAACTTATAAGCTAAACTTTTTGATTGTGTGCGTACGTCTGAGATGATGTGAACGCGAGAATTTTGTCTGTGACCTTACAGAGGTTTCTTTGTAACTTCAAAATTCTTGGAAAATTAAAAAAAAACAGTTTTAAGACGAACAGATTTCAAATGTCTTCCTCAATTAAAATTATGAAAATTTAAACATTGGATATAACAATCATAAAAACAACTGGTAAAATATTTGTTTTTTTTTAATTGTAAAAATGCTTGAACAGTTTACAAAAATAAATTAAAACAAACAAGCACGGAACGCGATGTTAACAGCACCTGAGTACTTGAGTGGACGCCGTGTAATCTATGGCTGGCTTTATCAAAATGGGCCAATGCGAATAGGGTTGTCAATCTTAATTAAATATTCAACAGAAAATTTGGACTTCCCGGCGCGTATATGACGTCAAATGATAAGTACCTATTCCACTTACATAAAATTTAAAATAATAAAATAAACTTAGCCATTAACCTTAGCCTTGTAATATAAAGTTAAGTTTTTAGTCTCAACATATTATTCACATGTATTTAAAAAATCGGTTAATTTGGGTATTACCAAATAAAACGTTATAAAATTTAGTACTTTATAGACAAATGAAAAAAAAAATTACATACCTCTTTCTTGGCTCGTGAGCCTGACGAGTCAGCAACCCTAAATGAAATATTTACCTCGGCACCTCAACCCTTTTTATTTTGCTCAACAATTCCTTCACTGCGCGATAAACGCATTTCGTTCTACATTTACGATTTCAATGTTATGTACGAGGGAAATTAACTTAGCCCGCTTTAGTTCTTATCGAAATGACATAAGTTTATAAAAACTATAATATGTTATAAATATAAAATGGAGAAATAAACATACAAAAAAAATTGAATACAAATATATAAATCTTATTAAATATAACGATGTGATAAGATCATCCATTATTCAGCATCTCATCTGGTATTTCTAAAAAAATATTTTAAGGTTGATATGATGTATAAATTCTAATAAAATAACCGGTAAATACTTAAATCTCACTCAATGAGTCGAAAACAATATAAGGAAAATACTAAACACGAGTATAATGTGCATAAAAACATTATCAATATTTTTATTTATTTTTATTCAGTTACACCATTTACCTTTGTGGTTGTATACACAAACTAATAAAAGAGCGAAGTGAACATACGTACATAAAACTGTAATGCAGGTATCGGTCTTCTATTATTCACAAAGAAAACGGTAATAAGCTAATAGGCGGCAGTTTGAACAGCTGGTAACTCACGTAGTATAATAACTAAAGTATTTTATTCGGAAAATTTATTGGAGATAAGTCATTGGAGTGAACTATAAACGGATTTTACTAAAGTCAGCAAACAGACCGACAGACAAAAAAACCTAGACAACACTAATATGAGGTTAGTAACGACCCTTGAACTGAAAATAATTTAAAAACCCTTAAAAACGGAGATTTTTATATTTTAATGATGAATTATATGTATTTCTATTTTTGTTCCTAAATATATAATTATTACAATAATTTTATCTGAGTATTATGTGTGTGTGTGTGTATTGTATTTATGATTCCAAAATAACTGCGTTTTGTTAAGTACAAAGTGCTATTTATACGAAACCAGTACCTAAACAAAATGTCTGCCTGTCGTTCTGTTTTTCCTAATTTTTCCTACCTTTACTAATCTTAAGAACAGCAACTGATCTTAATGAGAATCCACTGGAAAACAAAGGAATTCATAGGGAAACACTTAGGGTGCATTTTACTGACACGTCCCTAGAGCGAACTAAAACGAGTGTGGAAAAGTAGTAACTTGACAATCGATACAAAAATAGTGACAAAATATGGGTAGCCCCTCATCTGACACTTTCGAAGTCCATTCGTTGTCGTAGCAAGTTCAGTAAGTGAGACTATTATTGTCAAGCATGCACTGAGTATTATCAAATTTATATAATTGTTGTTTATCAATTACTGATCGAATGGACCGTTTGAGAACCGTTTTCAGAATGACATATCAAATTAACCAGTGACTGAATCAGATCTGTTTTTATAGGTTTGGTGTCATAGGGGAGGTCGGAGGCCAGGTTGGGGAACAGCCCCCCTATATTTGTGTATCTCAGTACCAGTATAAAAATATCTATCGAAACTATGAATTAGGTGTGAATCAGAAATCAGTCAGTTTGAAGGTTTAATATAGCTCAGTTCAGTATAAAACACCAGTTCATCTATACAATGTGATAGCATACATACAAACATATATACGTAACATATATACATAAAAAGCGAAGGTCTCGAGTAACCTACCTGAATGGAACTAAATTTTAAAACACGTATTAAATGTACTATCGTGTCGCTAATAGGGTTATCTCTATACGATTAGGTATCGGCGAGCAGCCTATCAATCCATTATAATAAAGTAAGCGAACCTAATAAGAACAATACTTCCTGCTTCCGGTGTCGTTGACACTGAATCTCAAGTCTTCCTTGTTTTGTGACTAGGCACATTAAGCATGATTGTTACCTTCCTATTGCACGCCCGTGTTTAGGAAACATTTAAATCTTACCATCTTAAATCCGAACGTAATAGGTACTAACGTCATAAAATTATCGATTGTCCAAATTTCATATTTCTGCTTCAATAGTTTAGGCTCCGCAATAACCAGAACATGTATATATACATATATATATACATTACAAAAACTAAAACTATACAGTACAACTATAGAGTAAACATTGATTGGTACTTAAATTAAAAATACAATAAATCTAAGCTAAAAACATCCCCCCCCAAAAGGGTTCAACACAACTTGGTTTTCAGTACATACTTCATATTATGATTAATAGACAGTGAAATCGGTGAAACTGTGTTTGCAATTTACAAATACGGAAAACGGCATGAACCATAAAGTGGAGGATTATTTTGACAAGAATGCCTTGACCCGATGTGATCGAATGGCGACGGCCGGTTGTTCCAGCGATCGCGACCTTTTCAAACTTTTCCTTTATTTACTCTAACAAGCGTTATGTTAACGGGATTTGGAAAAAATCAAAGTTGCTTAATATAACGTTCGCTGTTTTTCGCGGGCTTTCGAAAAATTCGATACTTTAAATAGTTATAAACATTATTACTCGTTTATACAAAGTGATACGTTTTCCATTTTTTAATGTGTACGTGAATTAAATTGATCGAAGACATAAATAATACCGAAAGGGACAAAAAACTAAATTCCAGGTGAAGAACCATCAGAGTAGCGACCCCTGTGGAAAATCTATTAATCTCAGTTTAACAATAGAACATTTCCCGTTCAGTGAGGAAGGCCATTGAGACAAAATACATCCAAAAATTGTAATAGAGAACATGAGTTTAAGATCATAAAGATGTATTTAGTGTTATTGTCCTTATACCTTAAAAGGAACGAGATATACGTTAACAGGACCATCTGACAATAGTGTCTGCCAAGTGTCTGTACGCAAAAGGCAAATTTCCTCTTTTTTTTTTTATTTGTAACGTAAAAGTGACAAACAGTTAATTGGCTAATAAACGCAAACTGCACCAATTTACATTGGGCCAACCTAGTCATTGGGTGAACAAATTACATACGTCACTACAAACAAAAACACAACATCATGACTACTTAAGTAAAATAATGGGATAAACAGCATTGAAAGGGCATGTAACGCGTATACAAATTCATATGCTATTAAAGAGCCAGTATCAATATGGTCAAGGGTCCTTATTTTGAAATCAGAAATCGCGGTGCCTCTTTTGCTAGAAGTATCTACCTTACCTCCGTAATCACTGCGGACAATAAAGTTGCACCAAAGCTTCAATCAGGGAGCCAGAGAAATGAATACTTCACTGCATCTACCGCGAAGTACTTAACCATCTAACTTTTACTTAGCGAGCGCTTTACACTAATAAAAAGGATCATTTCTTTACACACTTTGAAGTTCATTTTCTTACTTTACTGCCAATAACCAAGTCTGCCGTATGACAGCGGCCATTCCGTAAATTTATACCTTAATCAACAAAGAAAGTTAAAACATTGAGTACATTGTCATGGAATTATAGAGGAAGAATTCTTTACTCGAGCCCTTGGTAGCTTTTTCTGCTAATATTATATTATATAAACGAAGATCTCAAAAATGAGGGACGTTATTCAGGTTGAATTAAGCAATTTATCCATACCTTTAATAACATGTGGAACTCGGGTATGAATATTTTGCACGATTTATTTCCTCACCGAAGCAAATGATAATAATTTTCATATGCTTCTTTTTTAACTGACCAAGCCTATTTAGGTGCTTGGTAGCTGAAGAAATGAGATGGTTATGACCAACTACCACGATCATCTGTTCGTTTAAGTCTATTAACATGGTCTTACCGCCAAATTACATGTTCCTATATGAAGTCTTCGGAATAATAATATCGGTACTTGAAAATAACCTCGACATAGTTTATTTTCAAGGTAGATATTAAATACATATATATACACAGATGTTACAGCTAACATTTTATTAAGGTTGAGGTTCTCTAAGTTTTTCATACGTTAGTTATTTGACTTTATTTACTCACTAATAAATATGCACAACAATATGATTGATTCGTCAACGCGTTTCGTAGCTCTCAGGTCAAGATCGTTACAATGTAGGAAAAATTACTTCACAACTTTGGTTGTGCAATCGATTTTATTATTTATGCCTCTAGAAATAGGGTTGCTTATTTCCAATACATATATCGTCAAGTTAGAAACGCAAGCAAAGTAAATAAACAACGAGACGAATCTAAAGTAAGCGTTTGACAGACTCTAATAATAGTGTTTGTTAAAATAATATCACTCACAAAAAATTCATTGCAATGTATACATACAGTGATATCAATGAGTACCAATATTATTTTTTGCTTAATAGTGTACTCAATGCGATCTGTCAGTTATTGGTCGTATGTACAGCTATTTGTAAATGAAGACTGAACTGCTTGAACAGTAAAATTGAGTTCTACGGGCTAAGTAAACGAACGGTTATGATACTTATATAGCATTTTTGTTGACATTGACAGTTGACAAACGAGTTGACGGACCTCTTAATGATAATTGGTCACTGCTGTCTTTGATTATATATAACATAGGTGATAGCAATGACGCGTTGTCGGCTGAGTTGAAAACGGTAGATTATTTTGCTAACTGCGAGTCAGAACAATGCTGCAGGCGAAACTTGATTGACTTTTACAAGAAAAGTGGTTTCTTGCTAGACGGGTAAAGAATCGGACCAGAAGGTATGAGTATCATCGGGATTAAACTGGGTGGTACAAAATAAAGCGACCTCCATCAGGACATGAACATACATTATTGTTTTTGTAAAAACTAGCAACTTTGCTGCAGGGAGTAAAATTGTTGCATGGTCCTCCAAAGTTAAGGCATAATTACTTGACTTCAATCTATTATCAGCCCCCTGCAGGGTACTTCCAAAAGTGCTTTATCTGTGTCACAATGAAATACGAATTCTTATCATGCAACTCAATGGAAATTGCATTCAATAAC
The DNA here is from genome assembly GCA_003671415.1 of Megathymus violae. Lineage (NCBI taxonomy): Eukaryota > Metazoa > Arthropoda > Insecta > Lepidoptera > Hesperiidae > Megathymus > Megathymus violae. The sequence continues at coordinate 550,489 of PDGT01000073.1, forward strand.
CAAATATCTAATTATGGTTGTAGTAACACGCATCATCACATTCCATAAGTGTCCCACTGTTATGCTCAGGTCTCATCGCACAATATGAGGCCATATTTTACGGCATTGGCCAAATACAAATTTACACATTTACCTTTTAGAACATTACAAATTTCAGGTACTTATTTCATCAAGATTTTTCGTTTATCGAAGCAAGTAATAATTAATTATAACACGCATTTCACTTAAAATAGTGAAGAATGGAGGATTCGAACTCCCGAACGGAAGATCTATCACTGCTTTTAATCGAAGTCCTACTTTTTCATACCTATACGATGTTAGCAGCTCGCAAAATTCATTGTAATTGGATTGCATAAATTATATATTAATTAGCCTTTACTCAATATTTATACTTAATCATTCTTTATAATCTTACAAAGCCAACAAATATTTATTTAATTGATCTTTGAATGTCAACTTTGCTACCAAATTAGAACTACTTTGCTAGAGCGCTACGAACTTCAAGCGTAGGCATAGCATGTGGTCTTGATGAAGTAGCCTCTGAACACTTTCGTATCCTTTATTATTCCAGATTATACGCAATTTTTTTATAGTTACAATGAGTTAATTTATATATTTAAATTTTTATCGATCAATCAACGACTTTCGAATACTTTGTTGTTGTTACTTTACTATACTTTGTTATTAGTGACGATATAATGTTGTAGTGACTATATAATATTCGCGGAATGTAGCGATAATAAATCTACTATAATTTTCATCCCTGTACACCTACTATCCACAATAAATAATTTGAATTTAAGTAATCATCTTTTAAACTTCTATAATTACAATTTTCATATTATTCAATGAAATTACTGTGGTTAATTTGGAGCAAATAGTTATAACTTAACAATAAGAATCAGTGAACAATTTCAGTTTAAAAATAAGGCTCGCATAAAACCGTATCCTTTATATTTTTGACCGCAATTGTATTAAAAAAGTTGTCTTTACAAAATTGCCTTAAATTCGTGGATATTCAATTGCCAAAACATTATATCTATAACCGTGTACCTGTTACCACATATGGAATTTAAGTGGAAATTGTGATTTTTAATTATATCAAGCATACCTAGAATAATCAACTTCCTCGAATTCATGTAAATCCGATTGGACAGCGCCACGTAATTGTGATAGAAAGTGACATCACCTATGATGCTATGTGGATATTAATTAAATCAATCAATGTCATTTAAGGAAAATAGTTATTTTATTATTCATGATCCAACGTCATTCTGTTTTGGCAAACAAAATCTTCATGTTTACGAATACCCGAGAATGAAAAGGTTGAAACAACATTCTGTTAAAAATTATCAGATTGACATCCACGGCACTAATTCAAAATCAAAAAATCCTTCGATCCATCCTTCTGTATTATCAGACCTAAGGAGTTGCATCCCAGAGTATAATGTCGACGATGATAATAATCTGCTTGGTGATGACAATATTCATTCAAAATCATCAAATATTAAAAAAAAAAAACAGAAAACGAGTAATGCTAAGCCTGCTATCTGTAGCCAAAGTATATGCAGGCACTTTAACTAATTTGAACTATTTCCAGGTCAGTAATCGAACAAAATCGGGTCAAATTTACGAATTGACTCATAACACAGTCTCGCATAAGGGTCGCAATTTGTCAAAAGGTCAAAAGTTTCAGCTGAGGGCAAATGTAAATGGCCATGGCTCCTAGTCACATTAGATTAGTTGCACAAACTGCAAGCGTGTTTACTTACTCTTTAACAGAATATAACCTTCCATTATAAAAGTCAAAATATATTCGAAGCCACTTTATTGAAACCGTTCTTCAAATATTTTTCTACATATGACCGGTGTTAGCACTTGGGAATTTTACCTGGTGGGTAAATAATTACCTACCACTCGTCGTATTGCACATATAAATATATAAAAGTCAATTAACTTCAATGTAGCAGCAGACTTAAAGAAATTGCATGATATTTGAATGTAAGTAAATTTTTTCAAGTTTAAACTACTTTCCTTCTTAGAAATACAAATACATTATGAAGTCTAAAGTGTAGCAAAATCCTTTCGCGGATTTGCCTGTGAAAGATCCTCGCGCTACATTGCTATTATCATGGCAATCTCTAAATTTTTAAACATAATATGACGCAGTTACACCCTGTTAATGTAGTTTTTGCTAGGTAAAAGAAATATTTAAAATCACTCCAGTTGTTCTTTAGTTTATCAATTACAAACAAATATAAAAATAAAAATTATTTCATTTATCGGTCAGTCTTTACCACTGCTAGACATAAGCCTCTTCTAATTACTAATAGGTCCCGATCCCTATGAATCGACCAACCGTCGACTCTCTCCAGGTCATCAACCCAGTTGTCCGTAGCCGAACTGTCCCGTTTTAACCAAAGCCTGAACGCTATTCAAGATTTAGACGCCACTTATCAGATCCTAGCACAAATATGAACTAATTAAATTACAACCTCAATCAGTACAATCGTTCAAAACTTACACGGTAACACGAGACACATTGACTGTTATGAAACTAAAATAAATCAATTATCTATATTAATAGAAATTAGGAGTCTCTCTTTACTACTAATATAAAGAGAGATAGTCCAAATTTTGTGCGTTTATGTGTATGCGGAGGGTAATGACCAGAATGACGGCACCTGTTTAAAAATTATTTTACCGCCTCAAAGGTACATATCCGAATGGACATAGATTATTTCATTTATATATACATATAAATTAGCTAGAGTTATGATGATATTCACTTTGCTTTATACTATTTAGAGATTAGTATACATAAATTATATCTATTAAAATAGATAATTTTTCAACCAGAACGAAGAAAGGAGGGACATGAGAGAATAGAATCGTTTTTATAAACACTTCGAAATTCCACCTACTCCATCGCTTCAACAAATCCCTACCGTGAGTGGTCTCGCAAGAAGAATCGGCAAGAAACTCCAAAGATGTATTTTTTTCCTACTCTCAGTAGGAACTAGCACTACTACTTATGGCTATATTTTAAACTCGTTCCCAAGCAGTTTCGTCTTTAAAGTAATAATCTAGTTGGTAATAATATTTTTTCGTAATAATGCCTTTAACGTGAGATTTAAATTAAAAAATATCAATGTTTAATCATCCACTGTTATGTTATATAAGTGCTAAAACTACATACATTAGTAAATCAGCCGTCCCGACGTTGTATGTGTGTTTGTTCGAACAATTACATACGCGAGGCGCCAGTCGATAAACATTCATAACTACGGCAATCTTTATGTATCTAGATGTACCCCCAACTTTGTTTATGTCAGTATATTAGGAATTAAACATCATATTCGTTGGTTAATAATATAATAACAATAATAATACAAACAATAATATTTCATCCAAAATTCCCATTTGTACTCAGTACGCTGACATTTGTCCCAAATATCTTCCAACCAAATTCTGCCAATCTTCTATCACCACGCAATTTAGGTTATCCCTTAAGCCTCTTCTTAGTTAATAGGAGAGATATGCAAGCCGATGACATGCCCTGCAATGGGACATGAAGATAAATCCCTAGCGATTAAGTATCCAAAAAAATAAGAAAAATAATACAATACAATAATTTATAAATATATTCCAACACCATTATTATCACCGACCACATTGAAATTGGCCAGCGAATGAAGTTTTGTGGGATTTGAAAAAAAATTATTTAATGTCTTTAGTCTTACACTAACTTTCCCCATTTTCCAGGAATAAAAATAAGATACAGATACTGTTCTGCCGCAATTTTATTATTAGTAATTTTATATAGGTATCGATGGTAAAATATTTTCTCAGCTGAACTACGCTTTACATTCAAAGGCGTTAAATTTACCATAAGGGAATCTTCCGTGGTTCTTATGTTTGTAAAGATTATTTACAGAAATAAATTATATAATAATTATTCAGTTAACTTTATTGACCACAATAGAATTATCACAATATTTCATTCTCTACAAGCCAAACTTGAAATGAAAAGTGGTTTTGGAATCTCAATTTTTAGATTATGTATGCATATAGTATAGATGTATATATTACCTACATAGCAATGGAAGCCTAGTGGTCTCAAAGTCGGTCTTCCGCACGAAAAATTCGATTTTGAATCCTGCACGCGACTTAAATTTTTCTAATTTTGTGTATATTACAAATTAATTATCACTTGCTTAAGGAAAACATCATGAGAGGACCTACATACCTGTGTGTTCTACACAATGTTCTTGAAGGCATGGGGAATCTGCCAAAAAACACTTGGCCAACATGATGAATTATGACCTTTACCTCTCACATTACGAGTAGAAACCTGAGGCTATATTGTCCCACTGACAATATGGGTTATAATGACATACTTACATAAATAATAAATGCATTTTTAAGTTTTACTTATGAATGTTATTTTCCAAGGTTCCGGCTACAACTGGATTTGTTATAATCAATAATTAATAACAATCATTAATATAGCCTTATTTCTATGGAGAGCATGTTTTTGAGCCTCAGGACGAGGTCAGCAATAAAAGATCACGTCTCGGTTACATATCTCATTGACTAACTATGAGTGCTCGTACACTTTAAACATCAGGTCATAAAGGATATTGGTAAATAAAATATGTTACCAAACGCTACTGAAGTTGGATTCTTTAAGTGACCATTTCTCGAAAATGCACGTTCCAGTCTGGAGTTTATATGCTACGTCAATGCACTAATTGACAACTTCGAGAGTAGAGGCGTCGACAGCAACCGGTATTGGTGTGACATGGACATGAGACATAATTTTGCGTCTTGTTCGTATATTAATTATAACATTATGAAATAAATTATAATATTTTTTATACCAGATTATTTGTCGTAAGATTTAATTAAATCCATGAAGTAAGCACATTATATTTTTAAATTTCTGTTTTATGTTTGTTTGTTACCATTTTTTTATCTTTAATTTTTTAAATCTCCATTTGTTAGTTTGCCCAAGGATCATTCAACAATGACTAAACTGCATTGGCTTATTTTCCTTATTTGAAACCATATGAATCTACTTAAAACTTGCTATATGTTAACACAACAGCTTTAATAACAGCTTTAAATAAGAATATCTATAAGTATTTCGATGTATATGTTGGACTAAAAACCGCACCATTATCTGTTTTTGACATTATCGCTTTAGGACGGACTTTATTTTATAATAAATTTTCATCAAAACTTCATCGTTCGGTATCAAAATATCACTTTGACACCCCTCAGTGCCATGCCTCCTCAGGCATGTACTAACGAACAGGAAATATTAATTACTTTCGCCGCAATCGCTAATTGAAGTTAAACTTGTTTCAATCAACTTCATTTTTAATTGTTTCTATTTTCCATTTCTTCATACTTAGCATAAATTGAAGATGGCCGCGTGAATAGCAAGTATTAAGTACTTAGACATATGTCTTTACATCGTGTTATATAGTTTATTTTGTAATATTTGTTTAATATCAGGGTGTCTATATAAATCCATTTGTAGATTTACTACTTTCTCAAGTATTATGAGTTCGGTTTCTGATAGAGTAGGATATTAATTCGACATGTGTGATCCTGTATGTCAAGTGAATTTGGGTTCAGTTTCGAGCTGAGGCAGATATTTATGTGACAGATAAATGTTTGTTACGTGACCCGCATGAGTGTTTGCAATGTCTTATTTGTGTACTCGTACGACCATACCACCCGCAACAAAAGAAATCATAGTGTTGGGGTGTGAGCGTGTGATCGTTTATTTATTTTTGTAGTAGTTATGTGTTTCGTTATCACGGCTTTACGAATCGTAGTACAATGTAAGCTTGTGTGAGTTTACTTTAATCAATGTTTTATCAATAAAATATATAAGAAATCAATACTAATTGCAGTTATTTTTTAAAGCTAAGTAGCACGCCCAAGAATTTATTTTATTAAAATTGATTTCGGTTTTTGCTAACTTACTTATCAAATCTTAAAATTTTTTTTTTTATTTTAGTGGCTATTGGCTACGTCTTCTTTTAGAGTGAATTATGTTAAGATTTTATTCACAGTGTTAAAACAAGTAACTATTTATAAATCCTACGCAGGCTTCACGCGAAAACAAATATATTATAAGAAACATAAATTTTAATTTAGATAAAATTATTCAAGTCCGAATCGAACTCACGTGGATAGTATTCCGTGTGTCATATATAAATTAATCCAATATATTCATGAAGTTTTATGAATACTTTCCTCCAGGAATACAAAGAGTTAATATTTTTATTTAGTTTTTCAGTAAATTGATATTCAATATATTGTGTTGAATTTGGTCTTCAACTTTCACCTTTGTAGGTCCCATGTATATTTTTAGTTAAAAATGTTGAATGATATGATCCTTGTTAAAAAATAAACAAGGTTGCCCCTAAACTAAAAACCTATTTATTACAATACACACTCATGAGCACCTATAGGGATGTCAAACATGAACACAGCCAATCTTATAAAAAAATTTAATTTAATCTTCGGAAATACGTAACCCGTAATTAGCAAATTAAAATCGCAATGTATTTAACATAATCGCAACAAATTACCAACAAGTTTTCAATAGCCGATTTAAGCGTCTTGTGTTATCGATTTCACACATTTGTATTAAACATTTCATAGTTATCACTTTATCTCTCAATATATGTATTATATCTCGAGAATTGTTATCGATTCGCTCATTATACCTGGCGCCAGCGTTCAGTATCAATAACACGATAACGATATAATATTATCATTATTGCAACTTATAAGTATCCACAGTAACATGGCTTACTGCCGTCCACCAAAATGTTTGCTAGGGACGTTATTAACGCGACAATTTTTATATATATTCACAATTTTTTTTTATTTACATACATAAACTCTTACTCCACTTACTTGTTATACTGCGTTGTTCTACCATTGTAACATTAAAAATAAATTGCATATTATGGTTTTAATTTAAAATGCATTTAGTTAAGGTTTTCTTCGTGGTATTATAAAAGTTTTAAGTTGTCTATGAATTGACCTTACCATAGAATATAAATTATAAAGAAGTATTAAATTAAAATACACTAACAATTGAATTACTATTAATTACTATCAATCCAATAATTAAAAAATGTTAGTATGGAAACAGTTTGCATACATTACGTATTTTACAATAATGCAAAATTTTGCCTACTGAATCTATTCGATTATTGTTACATTAAAAAATACTGATTATTAAAATCGATATTAATAAATATTGTCGATATTTATGGGGGGATATATGGATTTTTTTCCCGAAGTTAGTAGATATGTTAATGTATTTCCTTTAAAACTTTAAATAAAATACAAAAGTTAATAAGTGTTCTAAAAAAATATCGAATTTAAAATTATGTTTACATTCTAAAACTTATATATCTTAAATTATATCGTTCATATCGATTATGTCTGTATAAATTGTTCTTTAAAGCATCAACAATTGCCGTTCTTATTACTAACAAAGACTATTATGGTGGTAACCCACCCTGATGAAGATGAAGTGACATTGTCTGTCATGTGATCAGCTATTGGTGTGTCAATGAACTTTGTCATGTCCTAATTTGCTGAGCTTTTTAAAAAAATATCCATATTTGATATATCAAAGATGTTATCACTGACGATATGAAAATAGATGACAAATATTTTATCATAAATGTCGGTTATTAAATAAGAAGTATCGATTATTTTCTTTCAAATATCGATAATTATCATCGGTATTAACCAAGCCTACGTTAGTTGAAACCCAGACGCACTGCGGCGACATTGACTGTCATGTGGTCACCTATTGATGTGTCAATGAACTTTGTCATGTCCTAATTTGCTGAGCTTTTGTTGTTGAAAGTTTATCCCTTAATCAAAACTCATAAATATTCAAATAAATTAGTGTAAATGATGCTATATTCACACAAAAAACAGCAACGCATGAGGTACTGTAGTTTTAAAGATATTATTGATAAATTAAGACGGGAAAAAATAAGCAGTGAAATGTACATACAGATAAATATATATGTTATATACATCATAATATTTTCATCTAGTTTTAGCACTTCAAAAATAATGTGATATTTGTATTATTATTGATAACAATATGAAAGTAGATAAGTAGTACGAAACTGTAATCAACCAAATGTTAAATGTTCATTTATCACAACACATAACCGCCCCACTGCTGGGATAAGCTCTCCTCTCACATTGAAAAGTTTTAAGAACATAGTCTATAAAGCTAGCCAAGTGTGGGTTTGCAGATTTAATCCATCTTCAAGAATCAGTTATGCTCGTTCTCCTGCACCAAAGCAACTGATAATTACATTACGTTACTTTGAAAAATTAGAGGTGCGTTTATGCTATCTCTGCTTCAACTGGTAATAGCAGCCCATTAAATGCTACTTCATGAGAAAATTGACAAGTGTTGAGTCCACATGCACCTACGAAGACTTGTGCTTTCGTTTATTTTTTATAACATATCCTGAAAGCAGATATTTAATTCAAATTGCGGGATTTAAATTTAATTTGCAGCCCTAGGACAGTCAGTCAGCTTGTAATCAAAAAACTCTTCCATTACATTCACACGGGTAAATCACTCATCGTGTAATGGGTTATGAGTTATCAAGATCACTCACATAATAAATTAAAAAACGTACATACTCATACTTCCTTTAAAATTACTTGTGTTTCAGATAAGACTGATTGATATACACAGTTAAAAAATCACAATCAACTGCGCTCCGCAAGCAAACATTTATCTGTCCCATAAAAATCAGCCTCGATCAGGAAGCGAACTCGATACCCTTCGCTTTACAGGGTCATCTAAAACGATTATTATTTCTTACTAAACATTATAATCATGGATAGATGATGAAAAATTGAAGTCACTGTAATTTGTAATCACTAAACAAGTTGACGAATGAATTACCTAACCCAGCTGAGATCATAACAGTATTTTAAATCGTGACAATGCCGTCATTAATCGAATTGACGAAAGATTCGATAGCGCTGTCGGCATAGTAAATAATTATGTGTCGTTTGTTTGTAACACTTGATTTTTATTAGCTGTTCTGTACTGATCGATCACATCCAATCTACAATGACAAGCAGGCGTATTACCAATTAATTCTAATTGTATTATGAAATGTTGTCACTTAGAAATCAAGACCTACATTTGTATCAGACATTATTAATATGACATTTTGTTATACTACCTCGCTTTTGTTTGAAGGAGATTGTAATAAATAAGTAGATAATTTATTAACCATGTTAATGAAGCTTTTGATAAAAATCTACATTAATCACTCTACTTTTTCAATATTTTTATGTTGGTATTTGAAATCGAAACCATATTTCACTTGGGCATGTCAGCCATTTTGAAAATTGATGTTTTCTTGTTAGAATTATTAAAATAAACAATTAGCGATCTGGGACTCATTGTGTGTGGATGGTATGAATACTTCAACCCTTCACAAAATCGTCTCAATTCAATTAATTATAATTGCGAATAACACAAATACGAGTAAATGATATTTAGGTATACGATATCCTGTTTAGGATATTATCAAACAAGGTAGTTTTAAATACATGTTTAGTGCTTATAAAATCCTGCAAAATACAGGTAGATTCATATCAAAAGCTAGATGAGCGATAAATCCTACAATATTCGTAAGAAAGAAAAAGAACAATCCGCTTATCAAACGTTTAGCGCGATTCAGAAGTGCCTTACTCATTGCAGTATTGCTCATTGCTGTTCGTAAAACTGTTAATCGTATTAGTGTTCGATCTAAATGATTATACTTGGCCGATGAAGCATTTACCTTTATTATGGGGTCAGATTTAACTGTCCCTATGACAGACAAATATAGTTTTCACCGATTATCTCGATATTTTTCACTTCACTTTCATTTACTGATTTTTTTCATTTTGATTATCTGGACATAATATCGAGTTTTTTTATTATAACTTTTTGATATAAAATGAATGCTATAACATGAAACAAATCGTGACTTTAGCTGTCTTCACGGTCCTTTAATATGACTAAAGGGCTACACTCATTGATTATATTTATAACAGTGACCCCAAATAGAAATATGTACCAGGTACAGGAATTGTATATGTATAATACGTGTTTCCCTTTGAAACAGAGTATCATTAGAGTAACTTGATTCTACGATGGCTAGCCACAAAGACTTTACCCATTCGTGGATTATTGCAAAGTAGATTTCGATAACGTATTAACTATAGAATAAACTGACGCCTGATGATCTTCAAATTTCAATTTATGGTTTTTTATCCATATGGGTACTTTGCAAGTGCATTTATGCACGTATTTTTTTGTTTCTACGATCATTTCGACAAGGTGCTATAATATTAAGGAGTAAAATCGGCGAAAAAACTGCTTAGCACATCTTAACTAATCATAATTAAAATAACACGTTTTTAGTTAAAAATATATTACTTTTTACGTTTGCCTGTATGGAGCACCAATATGTTAATTCTATTTTTGAAGTTAATGTAAAAACTTTCTGTTTCAAATAAGATGTACCGTTTCTATCTATAATCATCGAACACCAGCTAACATCGAGAGTCAAAAAGACGGAAACACACGTAACTTTATAAAAAAAATAGTACCACTCGCACAAATTCAGATCATAAGTGGCGATTCAAGTTTCGTAAATTCTTATGTCACTCGAGGACATCCGACATGGCTTAACGATTTCCTGTAGACACCAGACCCTTATGTACCTTTCGAAATACGGAAGTATCCATGAATTTTTACAATGGCAGTCTATCAGACTCTGACCTTAAACCGTAACGAATATCATTTAAGTATACCGTTGTATATGTCAATGACAGGCCGAGACTACGCAGTCATTTTAGCAATAAACGAAGAACTCTACTGCCTACAGCGTGTGTGCGTCTAACAATAGTAAAAAGGATGTAAACGACGCCATGAATAGTTAACGTTTACTTTGTAAACGTTAACTTCTCTGTTACTACTTTTCGCAAGTAAGTAAGTAACGACACATCGAAATGTAAGTTCTCGCCTTATTGATCAACGCGTTTCGATGTATCAAGTTGCTCGGTTTCTCCTTGTCTGTTTATCCGCTATTTACTTCAGATTGATGTGCTAAGTCAAAACTCATGTATTGTAATGCTGTAAGTTGAGGAATGTTTGTAGAGTGCGTACCTTAGCACGGCTGCAAAACCACTCGGTAAATATAAATATTCCATAAAATACTTGAGTGCATCCGACCTTTCTTTGAATACTAAAACTGGAACTGTCCAGGCGCATTCAACTTACTTACTGCCTTTGTTTCTCGGAGGCATTTTGGAGAGCCTTGCGAGTTTGCCGCAATAAACTCATTGGACGTTACTGAACAGTCACAATACTGAGTACTGAGTAGTGAGCTGTTCCATTTAGCAGCATCTAATAATAATATAGGTGGTAGTAAACTCAAGTGTTTAAAAATATTATTAGAAATATTTATTTGTCTTCAAAACGAGAAATTATTAGTTATATTTATATTTATATTTATATTTATATTTATATTTATATTTATATTTATATTTATATTTATATTTATATTTATATTTATATTTATATTTATATTTATATTTATATTTATATTTATTATTAGTAAATAAATTAGCTCCTTATTTTTAAATAACATTAGCCTCATCACTCTTCAAACCTAGCAACGTGAAGATACTTACTTTACCGAAGAATTAACAGACGTGTGGTTATAGACCTCCAATAAATCAGCTTCTTCTATTATAACGAACAGTCATATTTATTTATATAACCTCTTTCGTTCCTGTTTCCAGCGGGCACTAACAATAGAAGTACTCGCTTATTGCTTTATAAATAAACTCATACCATGTCATATACAATTAAATGCTGTACAGGCCAAGTGGCTCGAAGTGTTTATCGATTCGAGATTTTCCTTGTATAAGTCTGTTTTTATTCAATGTGTGGGTGTATAGGCTGACGCCTTCCTATGAGACATGCGCCGCAGTCACATGCAGAGTTCGAGACGTTGTGATTTTTATTTGTTTCAGCATTTGATTTAATTAAGTAAATGTTAAAACGTTTATTGCGACGAATTTTATTTACTTCTAAGGTCGTTAAAGTCCTTTTGTCGTTTTTTCACAATACACGTGGTTTTTCACAATACATTGTGATTAAAACCCAACCTTCATACGCATATAATTCAGCAACTTAACTTATCAGCACATATAGTGTTTTTAACGCGATCTATTGTATTATAAGTGTGCCGAATAGACAGCATTTCTGACGTCATGGTCAGACTTGATCGGCGACGGATGATTCGAGCAGAGTAATTTTTCCACGACAATTCACAATTTTAAAAATAATCACACACTAAAGTCTTAACAGTTCGTAACAGATAGGTGCTAGGCCCTCAACACGGTTGAAACACAATTAAGGCCTTCCAAAGCCGCTGTCGTTTAGCTAGGCTTGGCTGTTAAATGAGTTGCTAAGACTTGATTTATAGCGACGTTGCTGCCATCACTAGGGTCACATGACGCGCTCTGTTAACAGAAATTAGGTTCCATCATGGCCAACGATGCATTGATGATACCTTTAGTGTTACACATGCGTAGGGATGGTGGTGATCACTTGCCATCAGGCGGCTAGACTGCACGCGTGCTCGACAATTGACATAAAAAATACTCTAGCTTACTTTTATGTGAAAAAAACATAAATTCATTTGCATGATTGATATTGTCTGTATATACTGAACTAAGCAACAAAATACGACATACAAAAATCCCATGGTCGATATTTTTACCACATTGGTTCGATACACTGTAGATTTTTTCTATTAATTATAATTTTAAGCATTGTTGTATAAATTACCAAACTAAATATTACTTTTGGATTTTATTTTATTTGAATAAAAGGTTAAGGTAACTTATAAAATTGAGAGTTGTAAAATTTAAACACACATTTTCGCATATCTCATTCAATTCTTATTAAAATAAGTCATAATATTACGAATCCAACATTATGCTTTTTTCTTGTTAAATATTTGCATTCCCTTATAAATGGCCCTAGCAATCTTTGTTGTTCGTAATCTTCTTCGTATCTTGAACAGACAAGATGACACCGTTGTGTTGATGTAGAGATAGAATATATATATATATATATTCTATATATATATATATATATATTATAGATAATATGAAGATTATGGGGAGGCAAGACGAAATAGACGCACTGTGTATTATTAAACATAAACAAGACTAATTAATGCAGGAAGTAAGGTATAGACGAACAAATCTGCCGACAACCATTAGTAACTTAAACCCAAGTATTTACTGTCAAGTTGCTATACATCCGTATCATCAAAGCGTCATTAAATATTGGAAGGCATATAGTCGCAAGCTGTTGTAAAACGTGGCGTGGAATCTAAGCTGAACGCTGTGGTTTCCATTAAAGAAGTCCAAGTAATTGTTCTGGCGTGTGGTCGCGCGGTGCCATCCTAATAGCCATATTTTCTTCCTCCGATACCTCGAGCCGGAACGTGTCGGTCAAATGGCACGTCTTATTACGCAATCCATACGCGATTAGAATGTTTGCAGTTTCAACACTAAATTCTTTCTTAATCAAATTCCTTAGGATTTCACGAATTACGCGTTTATAGCACGTCAAGATTTCGGAGACTCGCCTTGTGCAATAAAATGGCCAAACTTAGATCTGTTTGTAGCAAACATTGAAGGGGACTATTCAAAACTACGGCAATTAAGAGGACATTCGCGTATTGACATTACTCATTCTTTAATAATTTAAGCTTTCAATATTTTTCGATCATGAAGGACTACAGTTTATGTAAGCAAGGATCTTAAAAGCAGCATCAATGTCGTATTATTCGTTTGAAGATTGTAAACAGACATCATATGTACTTACGAGTAAAGCATGAATATCTTCAAATTCTTACAAATTATACAAACACTACAACCGCTACTTACACGGATCCTATATTTAGCGCGTTGTGTAATTACACAATGTTCATTTCACTTATCGTAATATTTGCACAACAATTATAAAAACATGATTTTACATACATGGCGCATACAAAAATTTTTAATACACACATCCGAACACTTTAGACGTGCGCCTGCATTAATTAGACGAGTTGAAAACAAACGTTTAGATGTAGTTGAAAACCTACCAGGTCAGATATTTTTAACGGCTTGCCTATATGTACTCGTTCGATGGCAAATGGCCATATTTAACATTTATTATGTATACACCACACATACAAACCATCTTCTCCGTTTAGTAATTCTTCACGATCTCAAATAGCGTTTCTGTTGCAGAAATATCGAAAATATTCATTATTGATTTTATATTTTCATCACAAACGAACGCACATGCTACAAATGCGTTGTTCAAACAATTTTGGAACTGCATATAATACGTACTAAACAATGAAAACTCGAGACGTCGAACTTTGGGTCAAGTGATTTAATTAAAGGTGTTAATGCAGGGTACGGATTTGTGAAGTGACTTACGTCAGTGTCTATCCAATCTGAATGACCCTGTTCGGAAGCTATCAATAACCATGTCCGCAGTAGAGATCGATTCTTAGGTTCGATTGCATCCGGAGCAAACCTTCAAGAGGCAACGTCTGCTCACAACGTGTGTTCGCAGGTTTAGTTATTAGCAATATTTTATTTATATGCGTCTATATCACCTACGATAGAGATTACATTCCAGTGCAAGGATGAGTATTCATCGTTCTCTTATTTTTATTAAAAACTACAATTTCAGATTGTTATATATAAATAACATTGTTCAAAACACAAATATTATATACTAGCAAATGCCCTCGCTTTGCTTCGGAAAAACTACCTTACGCTTAAAGATAGCATCTGCATTTTTCTGAGTTTTTCTCGTTCTGTGAATTAGAAATACATACATTAATTCATAACTGTTTTATTTATGAACGGATTGCAATGAAACAAGCTTTAAATGTTAAGTGACGCTTATTGTAATACATTAGTGAAAACCAGAACGAAATCGGTTAAGCCGTTTTTGAGATTTGCGGGAACAAACGCACAGACAAACAGACAAAAATTCTAACAGCTATTATTTTGGGTTCTATTGCGTTAATAAATGCCCCTAATAATATTTTTTTCTCATATATAGTTCATGTACGGAAATCGATCACTTAGAATTTTATTATTAGTATAGATACATTATAACGAATGTGTACGACATTACTTGTTTTGTACTACAATAAGATTCTTCAATTGTTAACATGAGAGTAATCGAAGTACTTCACTCTACTTAAAAGTACTATTACAGTGGTATTTAAAATACATAATATATTTCCATTTATAGCACTTCACACTTTTACCGCAACATCAACTCTTTAAAACTCAATCTCTGAACATTTGCGCATATCCATATTTCATTCCGTCACTAATATCTTAAGTCAACTGTAAATTGTTGAAATTAGGAAGAACTTTAATACATGGATTGAAATTCCATTCGTACTATGTTTGAGCCGTCTAAATATAGCATCGTTTAACTATCTTTTCCCCGGCGATTATAATAAGCAAACATACCGACACCCGTTAAACTTGTAGGCGTGAAGTTATCTGTAATGTTTATCTGAATTACCAGGAGCCTAGCGCCTTACAAGTGTTGTACGGGCAAGCATTTACTATCTCTAACCTAACAGAGAACTCGCATATTCGCTAGAAGTGACTGATTTGTGGTTGGTGGTGATTGATCTGTACAATATAAACTAGACAGGCTAAACGAGAGTTTTATAATGTGGCATTTTGATTCGCCGCACTGCGTGACGATATGGAAGCTGAATTTAATAAGTTTTTTTTGTGTACCAAATTTAATGACAGTTTCAAACTTATTACAAAAAAATTACGCGATCAGTGTCAAAATGCCGCCAATCAAGTTGGCATCAACAACAAACCGTGATGCCCTTTCCAGACTATTTAAAATACAAAGACCAGTGTTTGTAAGCTACGAAATAATAAATAATAAGTCATATGTGGTAAAATGGCGGTAAGAAATGAAAATGTCGTAAATATGCAAGAACTGTCAATAGATATTATCCGTGATTATAACAGCACCGCATAGTTAGACCGTTCTTTGAAGCTATTTGCGTATATGTGTTGTGTAATTTCACATAGTGTTGTAAATAATGTCTCAGTAAAATACGTCACAACTGACAAATTTTCACTTCTACCTAACACCTATGTTCACTGAGTTAAAAGTGCCGTTCCTTAATGAATTATTTATTTTGTATTTTATAACATTAATGAAGCCAATTCAATACAAAGTAAATCCTCATTAAACACTTAAACGTTTATATTATAACAGAAAAAATAAAATATTTATACACAAATCAATATTACTCTTTATGTTTCTTTTTGACTCGAATATAACTTGACTAACGCATAAGATAAATTACAACTGCATAAAAAGAATTTAACGTGATATAAATTTTAAGTGAAAAATATGTAACTTATTAGCTATGTATATGTTGTGGAAATGAATTTATGTCACATCAACCTTACATTTTACTAAACACTACATTACTGTGGAACATTTAAAGATAATCGATATCATGATTCGTAGAATGTGAAGTGACCTTAATATGAAAGCGATTGCAACATTGTCACCTCAACCTAGCAAGACAAAAAGTCTTTATATTGCGGTTAGTTACAGAAATAGCAAACATTAAAAATATTTATTATATAGTATGGTTTCAACCATAATGCAGTTCTATTTTAATTTTCATTTTATTAGATCATTGGTATTGAACGTCTCTACATATCGTAAAATCTGTCAATAACTAGTCATCAAATAAAAAATATCATACCTACCTTTTAGATAAATCTGAAAGAAACCTCCCAGAGAAACCCGAACTTCAACTGTAAGTAAGTCATAAATTGTGATCGCTTTATTTATGCTTAACAACATGGCCAACTTTTATGTTAATATTTTTTAAACTCTGTTATTATGTTATACTATTATTTCAGAGGAACAATAAAGAGAATAATAATAAAAATATAATTATACAGACTCTTATGACATATGAAAAGTTTAAACATAACCATACATAAGAAGGCAATCAAATGAGCAACTCTCAATATACATGTGGATAAAGGCGCTTGACATAGAATAGTCCTGAACGAACTGTAACCCAGTTCTAAAGACTTACGAGTATTTCGAGTATCTGAGACACTTTTGGTTGAGTGCAGCTGTGTTGCCAACATCATTCACACGTTGTGATATCGATATAAGAGTCTTGGGGCTTTATTTTTTTGTGGTTTAATTTTTTATGGTTATATTCTGTTTTTTCACCCGGTAACTTTTCCATTTCAGCTAATGTGGTTAAGTTGTTATTTTGGGTAGCCTTGGATCTCATCTCAGATTAAAAGGTATCGAAGAATTGCCGACAAATGAGCAGACCGATCAGCTGACGATAAGTAATCGTCGCACATAAACCTCCATAACACTATAGGACTATACCAACAACGGATTGCCAGCAAAATAGGGAGCAGGGTACCCGCTTTTTAACAGACCTTCCGGTATTGCCACCGAATACATCAAGAGATTTCGATTCTAAAATTGCATCTAACCGGATTGGTAAAATCCCGGACCAACATGGACAAGTACCGTTGGGATAATACAGTACTGTACAGAGCCCGGCGACCTAGGAGAACCTGACGCCATGGCTTCGTTCTTTTTTGCCGTCCTCATGATAAGGTACGAGCTACCTAAAAACCGCTGTTCAACTGTTATTTTTAATTTGATTCTACCTAATTGCACCATTGTTATGGTAGTTTGGCTAAGAGCCAACAAGCAAAGCATATATTGATGATAGGTGAAGCAGCGGGGACCCGTCCCTCCACGGAAGAAACAGCTCTCTCACATTCTTGCCAAGAACCCTTGAGCGCTTGACCCGCAGAACCCGTATTAGGTCTCAAACTGAGAGCGGAGCCGATAAATTAGTGTTGTTATTGTTATTGTTGTGTAACTCCTCTTAAAAGTAGCAAAAGATGATTGATCTTTTCAAAATCACTCCTACATCAAACTGTAGGCCCATACTTATAGATATATAGGTGAAGCCAAAATCATTATACTTCCACGCCATTAGAAATATGGACGGGACGGAATTTTCGATGTGCACATAATTATATACTTAACGGTATACATCAAAATCTGTCGTTGTTTGCGTTACACTTCTAACTTACATCACAGCATAGATAAATAATTAACTATTCACACATAGTCATTAATTTTTGTCAAGCCAGTGTCAAAGGAGCTTCGTCACGATTTACTCCGAACAATACAATGGATCAAGATAGCTCGAGTCACCAAAGGAATTTTATCTCGCGAGAAACAGTATTAAAGTCTGGCTACTAAAAAGATAATCGTCATTTTCTTGATTGACGTCATTGGTGCGTCAGTATTTTTTACTTTTAAATGATAGTGACACGACCATTTTCACTATACTCCATTTTCTGGGTTCTTTCGTTTTGTGTTAGTTTTTTTTACATAGTATTTACATATTTACATAACGTATGCTTAAGCTGGTCCTGGCACCCTTTGTACATTAGGGAAATTGCCTTAAACACAATTTCTTTGAGAATGTAAAGACGTGACATATAAACGCTATTTAAGTTACAAATGAAAGATAGACGGAATGCCATATAATTTTTTTTTTGCCAGCTACTATTCCATTGTACGCTGTGTCAAGTAATATACAATAGAAGAACGGAGATGTTTTCTTAAGTACTATTTAATGTTTAACATGATCGAATAACCATGCGATTAACATCGTTTTGTTCCTAAAATCAGAGTTGTATAACACATGACGACATGAGTTGTGCTACTCACGAGTTATACATCGAGTAGTTATACAACTCGCGAGGTGTACGCAATATATCTCGCGAGTTCTATATCTTATATTGCTCTGTTATTGCCTTAAACAATAAAATTTATTGTTACTCGCGTCCCCAATTAGGATTACCTGTGTTGATTGTAGCACTGGAATACTCAAACAAAAATAACAAACAATAAACATTCATATATCTGCTATAAGAAAATCTATCCTGATAAGAAATTGAATGTGTAACCATTCTTACGGCAGTGTTATAGGGGTTGCACGGGACTCAATACAGCCATGAGTCCAAGCCAATAACGCCTGCTTGTGCTACACACTCCAGAATAACAGATTATGGCGAACAATTCCTCCTGCTGGAGGAAGTTGAGCTATATCGCGTAGTTTCGCCGTTTCTTCTCCTCAATTCACCTTTTCGAAAGGGTAGTAGAAGCAAAAAATTACGTGCATAAGTGTATTTACACAATACCTTAATTATTTAATGATTTTCAATTTTTAGTTTAATCCCAATAGACCGATTGGGCTTTTTAACACCAAATTTAGATCCAATATAACGCTTAAACATGTCAAAATAAAGCATGCGAGCGAACATTTATTTATTAATCACTTTGTGCGATCTTTACAGCTGTACCTACATAAAAACACGCAATGTCACCCTATCTACTGTGAAATCGCCCTATTATAGCTGATTCGCGCCACACACTCGCGTGCTGAAAGTAGGTGAACGCGCCGGAATGAGGTTGGGGTCACTGAATTAATCCAATTGATACTAGAAGCCGCTCCAATGTGTTTGGTTTCGTAGCTACTAGCTTTTCAATATTACTTTTAATAAATAGATTAAGAATATGAATAGCACTTAATTGTGTATGGAATTCTTAGAATACTCAGAGTATTTACCATAACTAGATAATATTCACTTAATATTTATCTCGGTGTAAACTATTTATGTAGACGTCGCCGCGTAGTTTATGACATTAATTTCTGTCAAATAGACGAAAAAACAAACTTCATTCACTACTTATATTTCAAGCTTAAATAATTTCAAAAATCCAAAGAATTTCCTTAGTAACTTAACACTAGTAATTAAAAATGTAGCTAATTTTGTATTGGCGCTTGGTAGCCCCGGTCCTTTTAGTTCGAAATATATTTCATGGCAAGATGTAATATTGTTAGTTCATTTCAATTATTACATACGTACAATATATTTCTACTATTTAGGTTCTCATACGCTTGAGAATCGAGAACATTGAAGACTCTGGTTATCTGAATATTCATGTCGAACCTTGACCAATAGATTCGTCTGCATTGCGGACAGGTCTCAAGAAATGACGTATCAAATACCTGAGTATGTTAATTTGAAATTTCCTCTATTCAAACTTGAAAATTTCTTGAAGAAGCCGTTACGGGACTTAACGGTTGTAAACACTCGCCGTGTATATGACACAGCGTGTCGACTTGTAACTTGTAACATTGTTGTATAAAAATGTTTGTATGACATTATATTTCACACGAAGAATTAGATAGTTTTAATAAATAACTATAAGGTACAATACATAACTATGACGTTTGTAGCAG
This sequence comes from Megathymus violae, assembly GCA_003671415.1. NCBI lineage: Eukaryota > Metazoa > Arthropoda > Insecta > Lepidoptera > Hesperiidae > Megathymus > Megathymus violae. The sequence continues at coordinate 571,029 of PDGT01000073.1, forward strand.
TCCATTTTTTGCGACATTCATTTCAACAATAAATTTGATTAAAAGACATTGGATGAGTAATTGTAGATTTTTATAAAAGATTTCATTTTTCATTACAAAGTACCTAGTGTGTTAAGTTTAAATTTATTTGATTCAAAATTTATAAGATTAATAGACATTTGACATATTACAGTAATTGTTCCAAAAGATTAATAAAAAGAAAAGGCGAGAATCAACATATATATGACACATAATTGTCTGCTTCGGGTGGGAATCGAACTCGAAAACCAACTCGATATGCAAAAAGATTACAAAATCGAACTGAAATAGCGACTATAAAAAATTATAGCTGCATTATACCTACCTATACGGGTATAACATAAATTGTAATATTGTAAATTGCGGTGTTATTTAATTTAGAATACATAATGACTAAAAAACAAAGATGATTTTAATTAATTATCTGTGATATATCACAACAAATTCCACAGATTCTTATCTGTTTTTGTTACCTAATAACTATTTGTCTAAATAGTAATATATTGCCCACTTATGTTAATAAAATGGGTAGTAGACCACATAAAAAGCTGGTTTTATGGAATTTTCATTAGGATTTTTATTGTTCTGCGTTTAAACAATATTAAATAAATCTTGATGTCTAGACGTAAAATATGAACTTGTATCGAGATATCGCCAAATTGGATGTCGATGCGTAGGCTTTGTTTTATATAATTAAACTAGCTGACCTAGCAAACGATGTTCGTAGATATATTCAAATGTAAAATATATTTATTTTTGATAACATGATTTTTATATGTATAAAAAATATTAATTGATTTTTGTTATGATTACTCTTTTAATTAGTTCATGTAAATAAATAAAAATTTTATAACTCAAAAAAGTTCTTTGTTTAATAATAACAGACTTTGTTATTAAATTGACTCGACAGTATCATCTTTCGTATCGTGCCACAGCTATGAATTATACTCTCGGCAAAAAAATATGTTATATAGTGTGAATATGACATCAGTCAGTCATGTCCTGTAGATATTAACCGCCGTCGAGTAGGTACAATTATGTACAGGTAATATACACTGAACCAAACACACACGAGTCTCCATTGATAACATAAACACACAATCAAGATGACAACAAGCGAAATTTTAATGTTTTTTCTACGTCTGTTACAGTCAAATTAATTGGGGTGTTACGTGCTCCAACCATATTTGTGTATCAACCAATACTATCTCTCAACAGTCGCTAAGCTCAGTAGGATCCATTTTAATATCAGTACTCGTGGCAGTTAAAGACTTTACCAGCATGGTTAGATATCACCCTGTTTATAAAACCAAAGCGTAAAGTGTTTCTAGTATGCTCACAGCATTATTCTTGAAGGATGTCTATGAGCAGCTCTGATCACTTGTTATCAGGTGAGGGTGGATTCAAGCATTGACTTATTATAAGAACAAAAAAGCCCTTCCAATCAGGTAGCCTATTTATTATTATTTTATTAGCTAAAGATACAGGAACGAAAAATGAAAGCCGCAGTTTAACTTCAGTATGAGTCGACTATGGTAGTATGGTAGTACTATTGTGGTAGTAGTAGTAGTAGCTGATATCATACATTGATCACCATTACAGATGAATAAATTAGTCTGTTGTTATATATAAAAAAACCTTCTAATTACTTTCTAATTAGTACTTTAGCAAAGGAAGGTAGATCTCTCTCCACGCTATATGATTGTACTTATGAAGCGACCGTGCTCTAACTGATTTAAATCCACTTAATTGCAGAGCAATGTAGAAAACTTAGATAGCGTGATTCAGGAATATGTTCGAGCCATCTCTTATCGTATAGTGAAAACACAACACATTGCCTACCTACCAGTCTGCTACACAAAACAATTCGTGTGTGGTTTAAGGTAGCAGAAATAAAAGACATTTATGGCCATATAAACAAATCACATGTTAATTGAGAAATTTACAATCAATACAGTGAGTCAATTATCGTAGCTTTATTACATTCCTCCTTCATTTTACGTGACACGAATCTACATATTGAGTTTTATGTATTTAAGCAAGGTTTTTCAAACCTATGTTCAAAGTTTGTACGTGGCTAAATAAAACCTAATTATATATAAGGTACTTTAATTATTAAACCCTACGTGTAGAAATGAGCTAATACGATGGAATCTTTTAGTTAAGTTTTCACCTATTCCCGGAGATATTCAAATTGCTTAAGCTCTTACCCACGTATTCAAAATTGATGGCGATACAATTACTTCATACCTACGACCTGATGGCTAAGATAATCAGTTTTATTTTTGTTCACTGAATAAGAAATTTTTTTAACTTTTTTTAAACTTTATTATCACTAACATACAAACAGCATACTCAGATGTAAACGTCGACTTATGTGTAATAAACAGGTTTTGAGGAAAAATCTTAAAAATTGATAATCACATATGTACATCCATGAAGGAAAACAGTGTAAGGAAACCTGCACATCCATCAATTTCTCATAGTATTCACAAATAATATTTTGAGTGGAAACTCGAGCCCAATAGTGGGACGCTTACAACTTGTAATGCAGAGGCATAAACTTAAAAAAATTCGTAACCATTTATATTTACCTACTTTTCCACATTGAAACAACGTGGCTCTAAACCTCACCCAACTATTGTGAAGCATGCAAATCAGCTTTGTGTTCCACTTTCATAAGTGGACAGCAATATAATTATAACGCATCCGGTCGGCCTTCAGGATTTACCACGCACATACGTAACAAATAAAGCAATCATCTTCATTAAATCCCATACTGTCCCACTGCGCGTCTTCTCTCACAATGAAAGGGTTTATAATATGTTATAATATAACCCAGTGGTACCCACCAAAATTTGTATTAGTATTAAAAGAACTATGAAATTCTTCTTTTATATGTTACCTAATAGCCGACAAACGAGCAAACAAGCCGACTGTAATAAGAGGTCAGCGACGCCCATGGACATCAGCAAGACCAAAAGTATCACTGATGCGTTGTCGGAATAATTTTATTCTGATAAATTTTATGGATTAAAATAAAATATGAAGTATTAAGATAAACATAATTATTGTAAATAAGGCTTAAAGTCATGAGTTAGACAATTTAAAATTATTTCCAGTTTTGGGACAGAATCGTTAGCATAATTTAACATTGATAATAACGTTAATGTTGGTCTTGTCTGGATTTGGTATTTATAGATACAACATTGAAATGTTATCACGTACTTTTTTAATTTATTGATAGCTTTTCCAACTTTTAGGCATCAAATTGTAACCGATATTTATCGTAGTGTGGTTTAACATAATGTATGTTTAGTTATGTTTAACATAAAATAAGTAAATGCTTGATAACAATCCCACCTGATAGTAAGTGGTGATGTTGAACGCATTAACTTATAAAAGAATATCTTGAAGACTCCCACATAATACGTAATAAGAACACCGAAATCGGAAAACTATTCCAGTCCCTTGCAGTGCGCATGACGAATGACGACGCAAACTGCTCCGTCCACACAGGCGGGATGTTCACGAGTTAAGGATGGATACTTGCCGTAAGTCGGGTTGTTCGAGGAAAGAACGACAACGGGGCAATTATTACGTACAATTCCAGCGCACACTCTCCGAAATGCGCCTTAATAGATGAAAGCAGTTTTATTAATTCGGGCCCAAATTCCTTTAAGTTAGGCTAGTTGTCAGATTTCACTTATTTAATATATATTACATTACATATCAGCCAGAGTGAATTATAACTAGTGTATATATCTCGTCGGACTTCAACAAGTACATCTACTAATTCTATAATTCTGTCATTTACTATTAATTTTATAATAGAATTGTAAAAGTATAATGAACAAATCTGAGAGTTCTTCATAATGTTCTCAAATCTCATACATTCTCAGTCTCGCCATGCGTGGTAAAGCAATGTATACCTTTTTACCTTTTACTAAATATTTAGAAACATTCAACCCATTTTTAATAATTATAACAATAATAAACAAAAAACGATATTCACTTTCAATTGCTATCCGGTCCTTGTTTAATAATAGAATTCAGTTGGCAACACGTTCTTCCCTTTATTTTGTTTGAATATTTTCTAAAATCGAACGATCGCACATTACGTTCAGTTACTTACTAAGGATGTGAAACTGATTTGTGATCCTGTGTGTGTGTTCCATACCCGATTTTTAGATATGTGACAGATATATGTGCCCCGGTACTATATATTTATAAAACGTGTTTTATTGCTCAGAATAAAACAAAAACAAGTCGTGAGTATTTTGTGATGCCGATTGGCCGTATTGGGGCGGCCTAGAATACTCCCCCCAATCACATGCTGGTAGAAAAGGGTGTCGTAAGAGGTGATAGATGCCAGCCTGCTTGGTGGTAGGGCCTCGCGTAAGGATTATATTATCAGTATTATTATTAATTCATTAATATTATTAGTGGTATTATTACGTTTCCGTGAAGCCTGCCTAGCTAGCTACCACCCTCCTGCTTGAGTCAATCGCTAAACGACTCATCGTGTTCCGGGTGAGAGTTTGAGAGCCAGTACATTCTTTCTTACCTTCTTCTCATTTCCTGACCGACAACGCATCAGTGATACCTTTGGTCTTGTTGATGTCCATGGGTGGCCGACGGTGACCATTTACCATCAGGTGGCTCGTGTGCCCGTTTGACGGCTTTTAAAATTAAAAAATGCGCTATTTCTGCATATCTATACCACACGCAAGGGAATCCTGAGTGTGAGAGTATAACCATTTAATTGTTTACACAGAATCAGCATTTCAAACAATTAGCAATTCCAGAATTATCTAGTAATAAGACGCAGGTAGCGAATGGCAAGCATAATAATGTTGTGTGAATTTCCAAATTGCCGCCTTATTTGTATGCATCTCGAACCGACACCTGGTGGGTTCGATTTGGTATGCCTATAGCACTTGAATCGATTTAGTACCGACATCAAATTGTAGTTATGTACGTGCTGCGAATATGGAAAAAGCTCCACGTGTTTATTTTACTAACATCAGGAGCTACTGGAGTTATTAATGTTAGAACAATCGGTTGAACAACAAGTGATGGTTTAATAAGTAATTAATTAATTGAATACAATAACGTCAATGATTGACAAAGTATGTCAAGGTCGTCTTTGTTAATAATAAATGATCGACTAAGTGAATACTTTGGTTGGATAAGGAACTGCTAGAAACAAAAGTAATTTAAACGCTTCCATGACGGTGCCGTCGCGTTACCTCATCATTCCCTATTGTTATCATTAGATAAGCTATATTGAACACCTTTACGTGAAATAATAACGTGACAATTAGAGTGTCCACATCTCATGTTAATATGCCTTATTTAATGCTCATCATGTTTGGCCCAATGTTTACTTGGTAATTAATGCGTTATGCATTAAAGTGTCCACTGGTATCTTAAATCAATAAAGTTTAAATAATTGATTTAGTCAAGAGCAGCCGGGTGGAGAAAACTTCAAGCCTACTCCAAACTCTTGAATTACGAGAAGAGACGAAGCTCTGCAACATACCGCAAATAGATTAGAGATAATGTAAAATATACACCACGATAAACTCTACTATTTATTTCGATATGAAACTGTTAGAGAAACTTCGATATGATAAGGGTGATAGTAAGAAGTCCCTACAATTAGCAGAAAATAAGAAACGACATCGTATCAAGTTAATCGGTCCCTATAGTACTAGTTGTTAAGTTTAATCTATTGATCTCAGTCCTGCAAGTTACGAGTACAACTCGGGCTAGCCTGTAAACAGCGACCAAAACTGCATGTCTTCTAAATTATGATATCTGTGTTCTATAATATACCGCTAATAGAATGAAGCCAGGCTTACAAATTCGAAGCAAATTAATGATCATAAAGAATGCCACGTGTGATGAGACCGCCTGACGCGCCTCTCCGCCGGCTACTGCAGTCACAACAAAACAATCTTTCGATGCACCCCATCAGCCCATCAAAACCATCTTGAGTCAAATCTTTAGTTGTCTTTTGAATATTGGTCTATTAGGCGTTTGATCACATGTTATATGTGGTTCTGTTGAGCCACATATCTCCTCGGAATAAAGTACACCAGTACAAGGCATTCACTCTCCTAGCAACTAAAGAAACCTGGATACAGCTTTCTATCTCCTCAGTCGCTCGCCCTTGATAAAATAGTCATTGTTTCATGATGCTGCATCTACACTGGATAAGGCAGCACTCGCGATTCACCTTCACTTCTTGCGGTTTTCATCATTACGGGAACATTGGATAATGGATGTTTGTATTGCAGCTTTTACTAGGTTTATCCAACGAGTAGATAATCGGCGGCGTGATCACTTGCCTTCCATTTATCCTTGAACAATGAATCGCTTTCTGGAGTATTGGTTGTGAACAATGTGCCCGAAATACACATTTCCTGAATACAGCTTTACTGTGGTCTAATTTTACTTATTTACGAATTTCTAGATCAATAAACTTATATATAAACTTGTAAATAAACAAACAATTAAAATTGAGTTCTTTGTATGATTTATAAAGACTTGTTTATTTTTGTGAAAACACTTGTTATTTTTAAAAACCGGTTAAAAATTGTTAAAAACTGAACTGTTCGATGTACGATAAATATCGTCGTAGGTACATAAAAATTTTGATTCAATCAATTATAGCATCTCTTTACTATGCATACTTAATGCTTAGTGCTGTCGTTGTGCCCTAATTAGCACTGTATATCAGACACATATTTGACATATTTATTCACAGTTAACTTTATTAGGACGCCCATTATACAAAATTGCTGCACAGCAGCAGTATATCTTACACTATCTATTACAATTTCAAATGACTGATTTAGTCATATTATTACGGAACCCTAAGACCGAATTCAAAAAGTTGCACAGAAATGAAATCTCGTTTGTAATATAATTCAATTACAGCGCCCACGGCGACTGTGCGAACAAGCGCGACTTCATCAATCACACTTTAACTGTATCAAGTTTTTTTGGCATCGCTTGTGCCATCCTGCCTTTTTACCACATCGCCGTTCCGACTGCCATAATTTGTCAAACTTTTTATCCTGTTAATTGATCACCGTAACCAATAATTGAATCTGGTGAAAGCACATCGTTTTAACATACTCGACTACGATAGCAAGATGTGCCTAACAGCCTATGTGTCTAAAAGCTGAATGTTATTAACATTTCCCGCATGAGAGTTTCGAGTGTCCTCTTCGAGTCAGTGTACTATTGAATAAATATTGTTTAACAAGTCGCTAAGTGACATTTTGTTGCACGGGCGCATCAGCTTGACTGCCTCCTACCCGTACACGACGCCTCTCATCATAAACAATTTATAGCCAATGCATTTTATGCAAACGACAATTAAAATTATGAATTCATTGCGCGCATCTATTAAGATTTAATTTCGATAAGACCACAAACTTTGGGAGACTGTATCATCACGTTGAGACTTATTAACAGCCTAAGTGACAATTTAATAGAGCGTAACATATTTCAGTCAACAATTTACGCTTTGTTTTAAAACAAATGGTGCTAGTTTGCGCGGGAGTCGTTTTTTGTATTATATTTACCTATAAATAAGTTCGACTTATAAATATTGAACTTATTAACGACAGCGTCGGCTATGCCAGGTTAGATATAAATAACCGTCTCGACAAATCACACATATTGTGTCAATATGACTAAACGAAAACATACATTTAAAGATATAAATCGCATTAATTCAGTTGTAACACCTTGTTAGTTTAAACAACCTACAAGCGCTCTATAATCGGTTTTTGTTTGGTAAAACATTTTAGGCGAAGCGGGTATTCCGAAAGTTGGTTCTTGAAGTGGCAATAAAGTTTTCACAAACGATAAAAACAGAGTCGAATGAAGATTTAACGTTACAACTGAGCGGCGCCGTCGGTGTCTCTGACAGTTACGACTTCAGAGTTATAATTCTGGGCACGCCCACCAACTACTTCCAAATAACAAGGCTTGAGATTAACAGGAGTATTGACACACGTTGTTCGTAGAATCCACCTCCAAGGAAATTGAGTAAAAAGGAGTAACTGCTTATATCAATACTTGCACTTGCATAAGCGATTATATGTCCCCCCAGGGGCTGTAAGCTTGAATACTTCAAGCATTCGTTTTTGCTTACCCAATTAATTTGCGTAATTGAAATTAAATATTATTTTTGCTTAAATAAAGGAAAACGCTGAGAGGAAATATGCATACCTATGATTTCCATACAATATTCTCAAATTTATGTGAAATGTAACACTTAGCTAGCGTGGACAATGCCTTTATCCTTATGCTCTGAGTACTTATCGCAATATTGAGACAATTGCGGATTTTGAAAAACCACCATCACTTTTAATAGTTTTGCAATGAAATATGTTACTTCAACACCTTTATAAAAATCATTAAACCCTCACATCGCTAGGAGGGTACTCTGTTTCAGATGTGGACCTCAGACTTCTACGAGAGCTCTATGAAATATTCTCGGATTTACCGTTTACGTCACGATATTTTTAATCACCAAAGAATCATTAATTTATTGTTATGCACATAATTTGAAAAATAAAAATGCGTTCAAGTTTCGAACTACGATTGCCAATACATATGACCAACAATCAAATCTAATATAACGCGAACTACCTACTACATAACAAGGAGTTACAAAAAATGAATTTAGTTATAAATCTCCAAGAACTACAGCAGCAATTGGAAAGGGCGAATTAAGAAAATGGGTGGAACATAAAACTAGCGTTTGCAACAGCGGTGTTAATTTCCTTCGACCATTAACATAGCTATCATAAGCGAGAACATCCAAGCTTTGGTTGCCGACAGACAGACGCTATTGTCATGAGGTATTCGTGCCACGGACGCACAGCTCACCCAGTTTGTCACGTACGTGCGTAAATATCAACACAAAAGCCGTAAGTTATTTCAAATTATCTTCTGGTTTTTCTCTTCAAATCTCCTTTATTGATTGCATATTTTTGTGACCGATGTGTAGTTGAAAACTTACTATAGTAATTTTATGTTTAACATGATTATAGTATATATAAATAGCAGTTGCATGGAAAACCGTAAGTAGAATTTATTTGACTCTTCCGACTTTTGTACGGTTGTCACCGAAACCGATTTTCATTAAATATCAATTGCTTTCATAATGGTTTCTGGACGGGATTAGGCATACTGATCATAATTGCAGTGTGACCTAACACCTGTACCAATCCGCCCTTGCAAATATTTATGGATTCCAGTACCGCCATAACTACAGTTAGTTTGCATGCTTAATTGCCAATTATATATAAAAATAGTGTAAAACACGACTGACAGTTCGTCTATAATGATAATATCAAAAACTGCTGCACGGATTTTCATGCGATTTTTAACAACAAAAAAGATTTTCAAGAAAAGTTTGTCTTAATAGCCGACAAACGAGCAGACGAGCCACCTGATGGTAAGTGGTAACCGTCGCCCATGGACATCAGCAAGAACAAACTTATCACTGATGCATTGTCGACCAGGTTGAGAATGAGAAGAAGGTTAGAAAGAATGTACTGGCTCTCAAGCCAACAGCCGGAACACGACGAGTCGTTTGGCGGCTGGCTCAAGCAGGAGGGTGGTAGCTAGCCAGGCAGGCTTCACGGAAAGGTGATAACACCAGTAATAATATTAATGAATTAATAATAATACTGATAATATAATCCATATGCGAAGCACTACCGCCAAGCAGGCTGGCTTTTATTGCCTCTTACGACACCCTGTTCTGTCAGCATGGGATCGGGGGTAGTATTCTAAAGCCGCCCCAATACGGCTAAAATACGGCTGTGTGGAGTAGAGATGAAAAATTTATAAAACGCCTGATAAATATTACACTGTTGTTGTAACAATTGTTTCAGATGCAGTTACTATAGGGAAACGAACGGATTATTTCGAAACCAAGCAAGGTTGACAGGCAAATAAATAAGGTGATAATAAATAATAACGTGAACACAGTACCAAAGTCATTACTAACAAACACATAAATGGATGAATAAATAAATGACAATTATTACTTAACAAGCAGGTAAAGGTCGTTCCGTATATATTTTTCTGTATTGTAAAATCGTATCATAAATTTTGTTTATGGTCACAAACGCCGCGGTCATCTTGCTTGTTACATTGTCAAAAGATTGTACTTTCATATATAAAGAATCTGATCATTGTTATCATTGGTTGTACTTCCCACTCTTATTCTCGTAAAATCGATCCATCATGTATTGGGCAATGTTTTAAGTAACTTTTTATTACAAGAATTTCGAGCCATGACAGTAATACGGCAGCCATGTCGACATATCAGTGGAAATTTCAAAAAAATTATAATTCAATGTTTGACTACAATCCCACCTGATCGGTGTAACCTTAGATGATGCGGTGCACCAACTTAGAAAAAGTCTTCACTCCTGATTCGAAGATCATTAAACATATAAAGTATACCAATTTATAGTGCAGTTAATTAATCAGTACATATGTGTACAAGTCTGAATACATGTTTATGTATTATGATCTCATCAATTTCTCAAATCATAACTACCTTATTGCTGGCTTAAACAATTTTCTCAAAACCAGAGTCCATATTCCAATGAGGTGTTCCATTGACGGATTGACAAAATGTATTTGAAATTGTTGAAAACTTGATGCATAACTTATTTTCCTTACTATATTTTTAAATGCGTCCAATATACTAAAATTGCATGCAGGTTTCGAACTCCAATACCTCGAGTGCAAGACGCTAAATCTATGGAATCCCTGGCTATTATTCTATATTTGTAATTAAAATGAACCCTAAAATCATAACATACAAACGTATGTTGGGCTATACGGGTATACTTATTTTCATTAGCTTCTAATAAACCAACAATGATTGCTAGACCAACATTAAATGAAAATACATTCAGAGAGGAAGTGACGATACATGATTCCTTTGTAATGTTACTTAACAACACCAATATTGGCATATAAGATGTGTTCAAAATAAACGATATTAATGTGTGTTGTCTGTCAAATCGTGACTGCTAGCGTATACGGCTTGTGATTGTCGAAACCGCGGCTATCTGATTGAGAAGGTCAGATAAACAGTTGCTTAGCGAGAATTATTAACTTCAGTGTATCATAAATATTTTTTATATAACATTTTTACGTACCTATAATTACTATCCGCATATACACAAATTTACAGCATTCGCCGTCTCTCTTTAAAATATTTATATAGAATAACGGCCCGCCCCGAGCTTGTTTGGGTTGAAAAATTTGAACTGAAATTAATTTTAAAATTAAATTAAAATTGAAATTGAATTTAAAAAATAATTACATATATAGCCTTTGTCCATTTGAAATAAAGTACTTTATAAAAGGTAAAAGGATGTTCAAATCTATTCTTCTCCTCAATGTCAAAGCCCCATTCCGAAATAGCAGTAGAAGCAAAAAATAACGTACATATGTAAGTGTTTTTAAAAAATACCTAAATGATTAAATGACTTTGAATTTTTCGAATTTTGAAATAGGTGCCGTCAAGACACAGCAGTTTTAAGGACACATGTACGTTATGTCTGAAAAACTGAGATGCAATACCTGATTTTTAATGTCTCGACCCCTAACACTTTCAAAATCAAAACTCAGTAATCACTATCACTACCTAAAACTGTCCCACCGCTGGACTCGGACTTTCAAATTAACTGATAACACAACAAATTAGAAGTGCATGGAGGAAATAGACTTCCTGCGCGACACCGACATTAAATGTCGGTAACCCACTAAGCTTTCCCGACAAAATACAATAGTGATTATTACCCAATCTTTTCTCGTCTACCATAGAACGAGACACTTACCACTGATATCATTTGTTCGAGGCAGCATCATTACTTCACATTGATTTGGATATTGATTGCTCACTTCCGCGTGATTCGTTTCACGTCCATTATTCGTAGATCGATCGTGTACTGATACTTTGTTCAACAAATTGTATTGATAAACGTGATCGGTAGTCATTAGTTACTCTCGGTGTACGGAGCGTTGATAAAGATTACAAAATGTCAAAACGTTTTAAACTGGAACTCGATGCACTTGTGTATCCAGATAACTTGTTTTGTACGTTACAATGATATCAGTGCGATGATAATAATGAGGATTACGCAGTGATTGTTGCGAATGAACATATTTTAACTTGTTTGACACTTACTTACCCACACTGATTTTGAACCATAGTAATAAAATCAGTCAAGTTTGCACCCCCCTCGCGTCGTAGCGTCCCACGGTCTAAATGTTTGATGCTTCATATTAACTTAAGGACTGTGGAATCTTAAAATTTCTTTTTTAAATTTCAATTCAAATGTTTGCATGTGAATTCTATCACGAAACTGTCCAACTTTCGAATCGCTTTTTCTTGTGGTCATTAAATATTATGAAAAAAAAATTTGTTAATACCTACATTAAACCAACACTTATGAAGAATCGACAAATATAGTATGTGAATTCTTATTGAACTGTGTCCAATCTTTTAACTTACTTCCTTAGAAAGTTTAAATTAAGACTGAAAGAAATTCTCTATGAATCCATACATGAAATTATCAGCACTTAAAGCTAAAAAAATACCTGCTTCAATTAGAGTTTGATACGTCAAAATATTGATCAATGGTACTCTAGGAATATATTTTCTATAATGTCTGCCACCATGTCAATGCATTTTTATGGAGCGATGTTAATAAAGCGTCCCTAGTTCGCCAGTTAATTAAATAAAAAAATACAAAACGTACTTACGTTGATGAGTGGAAAACCATTTGTTTTAAGCTACATTTTATTTTTCGAACAATAAATAACCACAAAATCTACTAATTATTTAACAACGGGATCGACTAGATTACATTGTAGTACTCAGTAGTACTAATCTCATATAAAACCAAATTTGTAACTATTAGTTTTAGTCCACTACTGTAAAACTACGACAATTTTTTTTCTCTATTTCACATGAATTTATTACAAACATTTGAACTATTAAGAATAAATATTATCAAATACAAAAACAGCTATTTAAATGTTGTATGTAGGTACCCATTTTCGAAAGGTATAATATAATGTATGCATTTTAATTACCTTATCGACAGAAGCGAGCTACAATATATTAAAAGATGTTGTTTTATCAAAATTATTTTTACTGCCGTAAAAACCCGTGTACTGTCTTTTCATATATTAAAATTTATCACAGTACCGATCAACATATGCACCTAATCGTAGATATGAACAAGACAGCTACCGGCAATATTATGTTGAAATCAGTCTGAGTGGATGTTAAGATTACACTCACGTTGATTGTATTAATATTCCTGTATCGATATCTCAACAATGTGAGCGAGTTAAAGCGTAGCCAGCGCTCCAATCTGAATTAGTTCAGATTAACTAATAGCTTTGCGGACAAACGGGTGCATTGAGCATTTCCGATTAAAATAATAAATTATTTTATTAATGCTACCATAATCGTAGTTCATGTTTCTTCATTATCGACTTGTACGACCGGGAGCAGTTACCGATGAGAGATGAAACGGTTAGGACTGGTTACAATTCATAAGATTGAACTGAACATTGAAACGCTCAATCCGAAATGGTAGGGTAGTTAGAAGCAAATCCAAGTATCAAAAGACAACCAAAGGCTTAACGACGACTCTTTAAAAATACGCAGGATCATCGGTTTCACGTGGTTACACTATTATGACGTTGCTTAATAGTGTATTTGGATAGTTTAGTTATCACAAGGCGTAGTGCTTTGATCGTTTCGTTAACACAAGTCAAAATTCCATGTACGCTTTACTGACACAAACTGGAGAATCTTGATCGCTTCGGTGACACCAAAGTGAGGGCCTTACGAGCTTCACTTTCGCTAACATGAGGACTATTAGTGTTTTATTGATATAAACCAAAAAGATTTGAGCGTTTCAATAAAAAAAAATTCGTCTAAATTTCCATTGTTACTAACAGTACACACAATTATTATCCTACAGAATGTTAAATTTTTCCAAAGCCAAGCAATTAGGACCAACTTTCCTTACTTCCCGGAAAAAGCTCAAAATATTTAATTTTCTCCCTTTAGTTACAACTTTTTTCGCAAATTTAGTTACTCGTTCATCGTATCTAGTGAGTAACGTCCATTAAACCAATCATTCGTTGCGCCGTCAACCACCCAGCGCGATGCTAATACTCTTTTAATGGTAACACGGTTTTTAATAATGCCGGTGAAACCGGGATGTGACGCCGTTCGTGAAATGGCCTCCACCTCATCATCGATCAATGTGTTGAATACGTAAAAAACTTTAATATCAATGGTAATTTCAACAACCATTTATCTCTTCGGATTGCCTGTTTATAGATTATAAATGAAACCTTAAAATAAACTCGAGCGTGGCTTGTGAAAAAATAAAATGAAAATGAAAATATCCTTACGGTTTGTATGTAATGTGTTAAAATAATATTTTTCAATAGTTCACAATTAATATTCTTGACAAAGTTATGCTGATGTTATCCTTGAAGGAAATAAAACAGGATTCGCATGACCTTCTCCTGTTGAGATTTTCTTAAATTTTTCTATTTTTCAATTAACAATACAAACTTATATAACTTAAACCTTTCAAACACAATTCTACATTGCACGTTTGATTTTATAGAACAATCTTCAGACTAATAAACTTCGTTGTAAAACAAGCATCTTCAAGAAATTTTGTATTTCGCCAAAAATTTTGTCTACGGCCAGCAACGGACGAAAATGAATACATTGTAACAGAAATAATTCCTTTTCAGTTCCGTTATGAGTGTTGTGTTGCCAATTGTCATCATGTAATACGTTTCTTATTCCAAAAAAATTATACTTTTTTTTTACTTTTATTTTAACCAATCAATTGCTATCTTAAAGTGACAGAAGGGCATTACCCGCAATAGGATTGCAACCCCATTTTAGCTCCGTTAAGGGTGTTGTAGTGCTGCCAGGTAACTACAAGTGAAACTCGTTTTTTGCTCCAAAAAATATATATTTTCGATATCACGTAAAGTCCGTCTGTTATTCCAAAAAATATGCCAACCCACCATCTGCAAGCGAGGCTCACCTTAAAATACCAGAAGCGCATTACAAAATAACCGATTTGAATCAAAGAGCGCCGTGATAGCGGGGCGTGTTATCAATTTGCCACCAAGTCTTTAGCATTAATTCGATTCGTGTTACCTTGCGTTCCGCCTTAATTGATCGTGTCGTATGATTCATGTGGGCGCAGGTTAACGAATACCGGTGCTTTATGGAATTAATGTGTTGTGAGATCTTTCCTGATAGTGAAATTTATGATACTTGAAATTATACTTATTTAGACTTAAAAATAAGTATACTGTAGGTAAAATCTAAAGCTGTTGCCTATATGTAATAATGAAGAGTCGAGATAGTGATGATAATTATCATATTTAAAATTAATTGATGCAGCCGTAACATAAAAAATCTAAAATAGGACTAAAGCCAACAGCATTGCCCACTATTAAATAGGACTAATTAGCATTAAATATATCAATAAATTTTACAAATAATTTTCTTTGTATAAATTAATTATAGTCTGTTGAAAGCAAAACGTGCATTTTATTATCAATGCCGTCGACAGCTGACTGGCAACCTTATGATAACAAAATTGATTATCAAGTTCAATCGTTTAGTGCTCGCGTTGTATCTAGAGACGTACTGATACTGGTTTTGTTTAACTAGGATCCATTAATAGATCGGTGAATATAATTTTTCGATGTCTCGATAAGTGTAACAGTTACCAATATGAAATTCAAGATATATTGTAAAAGTTTATTTTAAATGATACATATTAAAAATCACCGGATACGCAACGCGTATAGATCAGCATTGCTGAGGAGCTGCGACCCTAAGTCACCAGAATGTCACCGATTCAGCGTAAACCTTAAGTCGATTAACCGTATTACTTAAAAAAAGGTCCATTTCAAATAATCACAACTAACACATTATTACGATAAACATACCCTACTGCTTATATCTAAGTTCAAGATATGTTCTGAATTATTTTAAGCTAAACCATGCAGTCGTGTCGTATAGTTGTTTTTCTTTTTGTCGCTTATTCAACCGCATCCATGCCACTACGAAATTAGGTACCACACGGTTGCCTGGAAGAGACCGCTCGAAGCGATGAGACCTTTGACTGCTTATGCCTAATTAATTATTGTGTACATTTATTTTCCTTTCCTATGTTAAATTTATTTCGTGTCGTGTAAAGTGTTATTGTTCTTTTAACTATAACCGTACTATGATATAGCTGATATACAGTAAATATAGTAGTGCATAAACAGTAATTGATAAAGTCAATTACTTGCATCCAAATTATTAATTAGTTTTCAATCACATCGCAAAGGTTTAACATTAAATTCATATGCTATACACTATTTTTTAAATCGATTTATACAATATTTTTTTCGTAACGCAAATAACTTTATGTATATTGAGGCAGCTAAATATTTAAATTTCCGACTATAGTATTTCTGTTTTCCACGTTCAACAAAGTTTTTTATAATTTAAAATACTTTATTCACCTCAACCAAGCAAAAATAAAACTACTGCAGTTATAACGCGTGTAAAACATGAACGACATGAGCATAAAACAGTACTTGCACTGACCGCATTGGAATCTGAATTAATTCAGTTAACTAATTGGCTAAATACTACAAGTTGTACTTAATATGTAATGTTTTCTCTGCCTTCCTTTTTTATTGATAGACCTTAATGTCTCCGATTGATATGGATAATCGTTTAAATGCGAAACGAAGGGCGAGCGTATTTTACAACAAGTTGATGTGTTAATGCAGTGAGATCTTCATTTATACTATTTTATTTCCAGCCTCTGCAACATTACGGTCTGCATTAAAATGTATATGTTTAGGGTACAGTAACAATTCAGAGAACAAAACAAGGAGTAAAGAGTTGGAAACAAACTTTTGTAAATAACTTAGATATCTGTCCAGAACTAAGATCCAACGTTCAGTTAGCAAAACATTTACCAATTAAGTTAAAATCGGCGATTGAACCAACTCAAAAAAAAATGTCAAAACCAGAACGTCAACAATAACGATTTGTACTATAAAACTTTAAGATATTCCATGTTGCTAAAATTAAATTTAATGATCATTTAAAATACCGTACATCATTGCATCATCACATTTTCCTATGGACGAAGTCTTTATGCTACGGGGCTAACCTGCAGCTCACAGTAAGTGTATTTGCATCCATATCACATACACAAATTTGCAAAATATATCGAATTTTCAAAGTGGCAACATAGCTACAATTTTTTTAATACTTCATAATAATAAACTTCCATGAAGTAAGTTCATGCTTAACCGAAATTTAAGCCTCTTTTAAAATACTTTATGTTTTACACAGTCCTCGGCAGTTAAGGCTCTATTAAAGCTAATTTCATTCAGATGGCTTTCAATGTTGGCTGTACTTTAAGAGGAGTATGTTTGATAATATGGAAATTGAATTATTGTAGATGAAAAAAATCACCCAATTATAGAAAGAAGCACAGATAAATAAAAACAATTACAGAAACATTTTTCTCGCAACGAAAGAACCAAAGGCCTATTACGTAAACGCAACTAAAATGGAAATTGAAACCTAAACGAAATGCGCCGCTAATAAGATCTTGATAAAGTAGATCTCGGTTAAAAACAGGTCAGGGCCTACGCTGGTTTGTATTAGGCTGACGGAAAGAAAAATTAAATCCGCTCAATTCCGAATCAACCACTCGTTAGATAGGGATTTGTAAATATACCTACCTAAAAGTATTTTATATTTATTGCAGAAATTTCAAAGACAGAATTTTCATATAAGGTTTTTCGTAATCTATGTGGGTGATATCAGATTTTGTAACTCGGTACCTTTTTTCAATTTTAAACTTATTAATTTCTGAGTTAAAGGAAGGTTGCATATTAAATTTTAGATCATTTTATTGAATACCTTTTAACCTAAATATTTCAGAATATCAAAAAAATACATTATTTTCATTTAATACATATATATATATTTTTTATTGTCAAATAATACACCTTAAATCTTTGATTTTTGGTTGAATTTTTGGATTGGAATTTGGTTGGATGTTTGAACTGAAACCCTAATGTTAGAGGTAGAAATAAGTAACAATTAAACTGTGCATTCGTCTGCAACAGACTGACACACACAGACGTCAGCGACTTTATAAGAGTTTAGTTTTTTTATCAAATTTACAGAACCCTTTATATTTATTACCTAACAAACCGCAAAATAATACTTGAAAAATTAATGTAGGATTCTTCTTTTTAGGGTCTTTTGTAACGATAATTCATATGTCCTCCAAAACATGAAAACACTAATAACATTTTGCCACCAACAACACATTCTAGTCTAAACGAAGTATTTTCAAGTATAGAAGATGCTTAATTCAATGAATCCTTACAATTGACACTAGCGGTCATACAATACAATAGATAAATATTCACTAGACTGGAAGTAATTATGTAGTAACCAGGTAATCAAATGTAAAATAAGGATAAGGAACTTTGTCGGGGTCACCAATGTAAATGTCTGGTGAGACACACACACACTGACATATACACAGTAGGTGTACCGACAAATATACACAACAGGGAAGCCCAATATAAAAGACCAGCATAACTAATATTTTAAACTTATATATGACTACTAAACTTATATATAACTATTACGTAGGTACTTGTACTCTAATATTGTACGCTCATAATTCAACTTACTTGCATAGATCATGGCTCTTACAGCGATACAAAACTGTTTACCTCTAACTCGGTCGAAATATCAAAAGTGTACTCTGTGTCTCATTAATAACTCCCTTGACTGGGAATGAAATCACTGATTCGTTCAGCAGCCAGATTGGTCTCCTCAAATTCGTCAATACACAATTAGAAGAAGCAGTACAGATGTTAATGAGCTGCAGCAAGAATTTAACATAAAATTTACTCCATGTTCTTTTGTCACTCGTATATCCCCTTCACCACATCAACCTACGGTGGTTAGTGACCTTTCTTACCGAGCATATGGTTTCGGTTCCTAGCTGGGCAGACATTAACGTAGCAAATATATATTTTTGTATTTTGCTTGCGCTTGTGTGGACATGTCATCCGCAACAAAAAACGTAGTACTGCAATTGGAATGTGTAAACGATTATTTGTTAATAATAAAAATATTTAACTTGTAAAAATTTACATGATAAAATAGGATTAAATTAATAAAGAACTCGGTCGCGATCGCTGAAACATTATTGTGATAACTAGATTAGATAACATTCTCGTAATCTGCGCGTTCTCCGCTTCAAAAGAGGTCAAGGCTAAACGCAAGAGAATGGAACAGACATAAATCTTGGTCATAAATATTTATAATTTATATACATGTAAGTCCGAAAAGAAAGCACCAGTAAATAACAATCAAAATAATATAACTAAAACAATATAAAATAATAATATAACAGGTTTTTATGTATAACAAATGAACAGACGGGCCATCTAATCAGAAACGGTCACCCTTAATACCAAGATACACACAAGTACGCAACGCAGGTCAAAGGAAGCTAGGAAATCGTTTTTTAAAAGGCTTCCTGGCACATCAAACGAAGCATGTTAAAAACATTTTCGATTGAGTCTAAGAGCAATCAGGTAGGTAAATAAATCTTCCACGTCGTACGAGTACCGTCGAGGTTAAACTGTGTGGTGTAGAATCCAGCGACTTCGAACAGGAGGGACCTGAACCTTTTGCCTCATGTATTGAACAGCAGGGTACACCACAAACAGGGAAAGTTGGCTTGATCGTAAGGATGGATAGAGCCTCTTACATCGTGGGTACGTTGCTGATACTTACTGGAGCAATACGGGCAAATACTATGTAAAGTTAGACATTTTCCGGTATACTCATGTTTTGGGCTGTTAATAAGCTGTGACCATTATCTTTACCAATAAATAAAACCCAAATGTCGGTACACATTTTCTAGCACTTATGCTATCATCTGGTGTCAGCCTAATAAATTTTTTATTCATCACTTGTCAACTCAACCGTCACTGCTTTTTAGCTACATACATACAGAAACCGAACGAAATCAAAACAAACAACTGATTATTACTATTACTAAAGATATGCCAATTGTTCCCAGTATATGATATTAAAATTAAATGTTAAACATGAAAAACAGAACAAATTAAATTACAACATATGTACACCAATATGAATAATTAGAGGCCTATCCAATTTTATGAAGCACTTTTGAAAATAAAAAGTAATAAAATAAAAATTAAGAATTTCATTAAATGAAAAGAAAAGTTAGTTTTTGTCATAAATTACTTTTCACTTCCTAATAAGGTAAATGCATTCGTCATATAGAACTTTTGAAAAATTTCAATTACAATTAAAATTGAAAATATTATTAAAGATAATCTCTCAACGGGTACAGTTTCAATAAATGCAAAAAATAGAAAAATGTATACCATGAATTACGATACGCTTTATAATTACAGGCTTATCGTTCTTCAACTTCATATAGCACTTTTCGAAACAGCGCCCAGTTTTAAATTGCCGACACTTACAATGAGCGACAAGAAAATCGATTTCAGCTACGAACATAATAATTACACGGTTGTTAATTTGAATTAACGAAACGTAACACGAATTTAACGCCCGTAAAGAACATTCGGTGTTGGGAATAAATTTTGCCTTAACGCGTATGGAAAAAGACATAAGGAAAAATTCTCACCAGAAAATTGATTATTAATATATTGGAAAGTATCCTTTGAAGAGCCAGTTAACAAATGTATTTATCTCTTTCTACTTGGTCGCAAACGCGCCTCTTTACCAATAGGTCGTTGCCAACTCATTTAGAAATTGCTATTTTAAAGGCCAAAAATTGATTGTAAATAAAATGAAGGTAACATAGATTACTAGAATAGATAAACATTTACACTGTTATTGTAGTAAAGCTTAAATACAATTAACAAACTTAGTTTTTGCATTTAAATCAATCACCTGCTCTGAACCTTAGGACAAATGAACACGAGTAAGACTCTAATATTACGTTACAGATTTTATGAAAGTGAGAAGCTCATAGAGAATATAAAGTGTTGTGTTAATTAACGGTAATCGAGGCTTATTGATAGGCGAGAGGGCCGAAGTGATTTATATTGCGTTCAAAGGTGTTTCTTTTACGAAGACGTGTAGAA
The DNA here is from genome assembly GCA_003671415.1 of Megathymus violae. Taxonomy (NCBI): domain Eukaryota; kingdom Metazoa; phylum Arthropoda; class Insecta; order Lepidoptera; family Hesperiidae; genus Megathymus; species Megathymus violae. The sequence continues at coordinate 592,362 of PDGT01000073.1, forward strand.
TGAGGAAGTAACGATACGTACCAGCAATGACCGTTTACGTGATACTTACAGAAGATATTCTCAGTAATTTAGATGACACAAAACAATTTTGTAATCAACAAATTAATGGAAATAAGAATGAAATCAATTACAATCGTATGTAAAAATTTTTAATAAGTACTAAAAAAAATTTGTTATAAATAAAATTTGTCACTACAATTGTGGCTTAGTACAATTATATTGGCAGCTTTATTTATTAATTGCTCACGGAATTAACCATAAAACTTGGAGAAACTTGGAGAATGTAGTTAAACGTAAAGACAACTTTCCATGTAAAATTATTTCGCTTGTAACCTTTACAGACTACAACAAACAAAAATACTAACAATAAACAAACATTTCCAATAGCTACAGTTTTTCGACTTAAAGTATTCTCCAATTTATCAGTAGAAGTTCTAACACCTTAGTTGTAAAGTCTACACTAAATAAAATATATTCAAAACTTTTCAATAACGAACGTGGAAATTTCATAAGATGTTCCTTTCAACTTTAGTTATAAACTAACCTCTCCTGTTCGTGGTGTACCCTACTGAACAGTGGAGTAGATAATGGCTTTATCTCTGATCTTCAGGACGTAGCTAGTTTTTCTACCAGCTTATGGTGTACAGCTCTTTTACCTTAGTTTATCTAAAAATCGACCATGTAATGTTTTAACATTTTTCGGTTGCAGTATACGGGAGGTAATTAACAAGTAGGTCTAGAGCTTCATACTTGATTCGAAACCTTTCTTTTAGAGGCTGTGACGCCCCTGTTTTTTATAAATATAGATAGATCGGGGTAACCACTTACCATTACAAATGGTCACGTATGCTCATTTGCCTGTTATTATATAAAAAACCTTTATTACCTATCAATTTGCTGTATCTGTATTTGTAAAAGATCTCAAAAAACAGCATCTGTTTTTAGTATTAGCCACTAAACACTAAATGAACTACATTTCTTTTTCTTTACACCATCGACATAACTGGATAACCTCAATAGTAACATATCTCATACTTGACTTACAGAACAATAAATATCCCCATACGCTCTTGTTTAAGCCCTTACGTATTCTAGCCCAGATCGCTGACAGCTAGCTTTGTGTCAAATAAATTTTAATTAAAGCGAACACTGCTCGATGACCACGTCGCTACCAGAATAATAATTGACAAGCTTTTGATGAATCGCTTGCCCACCTTGTTATAATATAACTAGGCCCCATCTATCTCGCGGTGGCGTATACTGCAAGACTTGTTATACTGAGACGGAGGTGACGATAGGCAGTGTTCTTGTTTTATAAATAAATAATAGATTCAATGTTGTATTTTTACAAGAATGTAACTTAAGCGATGCATACAACTACAAAATAACAAAAATATAAATAAATTATCTTATATTAAAAACTTTACTGAGTACGAGATATGATTCGATTTGATCGATAGGATTACGTTGATAAGATGTAGAGGAACTAAAATATTGGATATAAAGGTGGGTAAGAGCGATTAGCGGATATGAAAGGAAATACATAGAATGCCGTCCTTGTCAATAAGTCGACGAACCCAGTACATTATTGTTACTAATTTAGTAGCTACTCATCAAAAATTGACAGATTATTTTATTATTATTTTTATATATTTTTGAAGAAGATTGTAGGAAGCCTTTACATTTACACGGTTTCAATAACTAGCAGTGGACTGTTAACGTAATGCATGAACGGGAAAATCAAGAGTGATTAATGTTATTATTTCTTCGCTCTTCTCGCCATCGGTCAAACAAGTCCTAAAGAGTTGAAAGCTTTAATACGATACAAAGTATAAGTGATATATTGTTGATGCATTCACTTTCTTTTTTACCCTTGTGTGGCGTGTTTGTTAACTTAATTGTAATGTAACATTTGTTTCTACAGCTTCTATCTATTCTGAAGTTCGCTAATGAATTAGGCATATTTTTATTCTAGTCTATTATCCGTAACCAAATTTCTTAGGTACCTACTAACCGTGTACCCAAAGAGATTTTGTATTGGCAAAATTTTTACTCTCAGGGCTTTTCTAAAATTAGTCTTTCGCTCACTTACCTTACATGTCTAATGTGAGTATGAACATTGATAATCATTAATTTAATTTTTTAGAATGAAAAGTTTTCTCCTTTCCTTCTGCTATAGTATCAAGAAAGGAATTTTACATTACAGTAAGATGGCTGTGGATTTTATAACGCACCAATAAATAAGTAAGTCACATTAATCTTCAGAAATTGTGAAGTGTTTAAAACCTTGAGTGCTTCTAGCCTTGACTGATCTGATCGTCAATCTTGAAATGGCAATGAAATTTTTCATTAAAATTCCAATCACACATCTATATGATTATTACAATAATAATCATTTTCATAAATAAATTATAATATCAATGACGTATAAAACTGCCACAACAATTTTTTTTAATAAAACCCAAAGCAATTTACAAGCAACAAACCCTTAAATCAAACTCATAGAAACAACAATACGCAGAGAAACTCGAAACACCGTTAGTTACGGACATTATCAAGCCAGACAGGATACAGCTGCGTAAGACATTAAAAACTATAAGATTCCATAATTAAATTAGCATCCACCAAATTAAAAAATAGACAAAAACACGGCATCCTACCGACCTCCATGGGGCGCCAACAACACGACACATACCATCCAGTTTTATGCCCATCGAATCGCCCGATAATTGAAATGAGTTCCTTGTAAAAAGCAGAAAAACGATTATCCCTGTACCTCTTAAGACGTCCGAGATACACAAATGGACTTTGTATTAGAATTTATGTCACTTAAAAGATGTGATATAAAAACGCGCCGACGGGTTTACACGCAATAAAAATATGGGAACGGTACGAGATCCTACCCGGTTGTCAATCGCGGGGTTTAATAATCATAAAATGTTTTTGATCCATGTAGCGCTTTGTGGAGCAAACGAGAGTGCTCGGATACAAAGCAAAGATCTTCTGAGGTTGTTTACCACGGCCGTCCTGTGTTGCAAAACTACTCTCGGATCTCTTTTAAATTAAGAATGCAAAACACATTTATTTAATTTTTTTTTCTATGCAAATAGCCAAAAAACGAGCAGACAGGCCACTTGACAGTAAGTGATCACGGCCGTCCATGGGAAACGTCCGGAACATAAACAGGCTAAGAAAGATGCGGGAAATTCCAATTATTATTGACTCTGTGACACTGCAACCGATACACATAAAAATCCTTTTTTGATCGATATTACAAATAAAATTGTAGCTGGTTAGACAGGTAAAAAAGCCTGCCGAGATTAAACAGGGCAGTACAGACCCTAACAACCTCCAACAGAAAGGACCGGGTACTTTGTAATATCAGGTTACCTAAACCGTTATACAGAAAAGTGCATCATGAGGTGGGAAGGTTGAGTTGCACTAAAGAATGAATGGTTTTCCATCCCAAAAGTTCCAAAATATTGTTTTTATGCTTTAATGAGACGAACAAACAGACGCATCGCCTGATAATAAAGAATTATCGAAACATTAAAAAAAACTAGCAAACGGTTTTTCAGCTGACCTGATGATCAGGAGCTGCACAGCTCACGGATGCTCACGGACATGTCTAATAGGGTCCTGATAAGATTACAGTATTAAGTTAAATCGGCCACATATCTATCGCTACTTTTGAGAACTTATAGGGTATACTAAATCCCACTCAACTTTCAAACCATCAAAGTAACTGTGGATTGTCATGTAAGCTTGTGACATTTCTGAAACGCTTCGTGCTTTAGATCTCAAGAATTGAAATCCTGATTGTAATTGTTAGGTAACATTTAAACCATTCCAAAGGCCTTCAAATAACATAAAAAATTACGACACTTATTTTGCCACTACCCCTTTAACAATTTGCATTTGATCAGCGTAATGCATTATGTGTTGTATTACGAGAAAAACCCATACCTTGGAGTGGGCTACTAATAAGTTGAAACCAAATAGATTACGTGATGTATAATGTTTGAAACTTATGTAACCATTGGCGTGCCTAACTTTATAGTCGATTCAGCGAGAATCAGATATGTACTAATCTCAAAAAATAGGCGCCCATTGATTTTTTAATGACCTTTTCAAATAATTATGCATTTATTTAAACTTATAGGTGATAAAAATTTAATTTAATGTTTCTGAACACTAATAAACTATCTCTAATTATTCTACACGTTACGTCAGCTCGTTCTATGAAATCGATAGTTCTGAGTCAGGCAGAGGCATATATTTCTTAAAAAGGTGAACGAGAGGCGGTCCGCTCGTTTCTTAGAGCCAGCTATTTTAACAACGCTAATAATGTGTTGCGTTAATCGGTAGATAATTTATATACTGAACTCTTAACGCCCTACCCGATTAAGAACGCTAAGCTTTTAATATTCATAATGCGTGTTTCATTTCATTAAAAAGAATGAGCGGCGCCGAATCGATCACCAGTTTTATTGGTTCGAAATACCATTGTATGAAAGCTTTTCAATAATATTAACATGTTCAAGAAATACGTCGATGATTCACGATGATTTGTATACGATTCGACGCTGTAATAAAATCTGTCGCGCTATGACTTCGAACTGACATGTTTAAATAGTCTAGGTTAAACGTTTTTAGTGCAAAGAAGTCTGAAAAAATATAATTAAAAACTTTAACGCTGAATATCTTTTATGAACAGCGGCGCAACAACGTTGATGGCCAACTCACCGGTTGTAATAAGACATCAACGGTTTATGGTAAAAAATCCAGCCCCCAAGTAAATTTAATACCTACCTATTTATTAAAACACTTGCGCCGTTTAAGAACAAGCGCAATGACAGCTTGGCACATGTTAAAAGAAAAATTCTCAATAAAACTAAAGTGAAGTTTCTAAATGCAATTCAAGCTTAGTTTATCTTTCTACACATTTAGTGAAAAGAATATGAATATTTAGCATTTTTGAATATTTTACAACTTAACAAAACTTTGAATTTGTGCTTAACGTCTAAAAAACATGATTTTTATCTACGCGATAGAAGATCGTATATATAGTGAGCGAATATATCGAAGCAAGAATAATATTTCACTTAACAATTTAACAACAATACAACACAAAAAAGTTTATTTAATTTCTTTACACAAATAACATAATTTTTTTGGTGAAAAAAAAAGGTAAGCTGTAGAAGATCCAGAGGTAAAATTAAGCCTTGACGCCTATATTATCACACCTATGTACTTTCCTTTACAGCAATACGTAATACAACAAAAATAGGAATATTATGACAAAATTTATCATTTATAACAGGCACGTAATAGATAAAGATACTTTAGCTTATACATCCGTATATAATACTTTATGATCATGCTTTCAATTAATTTCCCTACAATTATTATGAAATTGTTGTTTTATTCCATTAAAAGAAACCGTTTAGTTAACTTTTTCTTTTAAAATTATAGACATTTTACGCAAAAGAAGTTCAAACCGAACGAAATTCACTTATTTCGTGCTATCTTCTAATACATGCAGTTTGGATTTTCAATGTCATACATCAAAATATCGCGTAGAAAAACTAAAACAGCGCCGAATACAAAAAAAATTTAACACAACTTTGAATTATATAGCACTAATAGAACTTATTTAAAAAAAAAATAAAGTTTATACAAACATAAATGTATAATTTCTTTTAAACTCTTCCGTTAAACCGCTTGTTAAACCGCTATCGCCTGTATTTTACATCTAGCCCTTTGGCACTAAACCCACAATTACGCATATTGGATGACCAGATCAAAAGCCCCGACGCCGCAGCTATTACGACGCGAACACGAAATCACTGAAATATTTAATTTTATCATGTAAAGTGATATTGTGACATGTCATACTGGGAGATACAAGGAAATATAATCTATTCGAACTTGTACGAAATAATCAGTTTTTTACGAAAGCATGCAATTCATGTAACTTGGTTTGTATTTAACGAAGTAATCATTTTACGTTTCGGTCTTCTTCAACTAAATTGTCGATATCTATTATAATAAGATCATATAGATCTGTCATTAGTAACCAATTGCTAAGTAGTGGAACTTAGAAGTCAATAAGTAGTACTAAGTCCGAAATTCGATCCCCGTTCAAGGCTAATATTTAAGCTGCAACAAGCAACACAGCCCGAATACTGAGAGTTTAATAGTAATGTTCATAAATAAAGTAATAATATTCAGAGAAAAAGTACTAATTTGTTATGTTATACATATTAGCAAACTGCCCTCGCTTCGCTTCATAAAAACTACGCCTTACGCTTAAAAATAGCTCCAGCATTGTTTTAGATTAATTAATAACTTTTTTTTTAGGGACAGATTGAAACGAAACGAATTTAAATATTAAATACAGCTTTCTGCAATACATTAGTAAAAACCATAACGAAATCGATTAAGCCGTTTCTGAGATCATCGCGCACAAACGCATAGACAAAAAGACAATAATTCAAACAACTATTGTTTTGGATTCAATTCATTAATAAAGTCCCCTAATAATAGTTTTTCTTATATATCCTTCATGTACAGAGATCAGTTAAAATTTTATTATATGTATAGATTTATATTACACTTGATGTCAGCAGCTATAAAAATGTATCGTGCATAGCCCGATATAATATTTTCAATTACCGAGAATACCCCTTACATACTATCCTCTCATTCATTAGGCCGCATCCCCTAACCACCTGATCACAGGAAGTCATCAAGTGACATCCGGGTTGCAGGCTCTGATTGATTTACTGTTGTACTCTAGATAGCAAGTTATGAACAGTTACTATTATGAAAAATTAGAATGTTATTATTGGAAGAGATAATATCTACATTATGTACATATATATACAAATAAATTCAACGAAAGTTTAATAAAATTTCCTATATCAATATCTCAAAGCGTTACAAGTTACGAAAGTTTCACTGAATTAACCTTAATAGTTATCTACCAAAAGCAGAAGACGAGGGTATGTTTATATAGTTTAGATTATGAATATGACGCAATTATACCCAAGTAAGTACCCAGCCCAAAAATCACCGTCCCTGGGTCCCATTTCCTTATTTCTAAAGATACATATCTATCTATCTATTATCTATCCATGTCTGTTCCATGTGTTCTACAGATATGTTGATATTGTACCGTAACAACGAAGTCTGACGTAGGTTGATTTTCACCTACCTCTATTATAAAATAATTATATTCTATATTCAAACTCTTCGTGTTCCATTCAACTTACCTTATTCTAAAGCCATTAATACCAGACCACACCACACCACTCATAATATCACAATGAGTTTCTATTTAAAATTTGTAGAAATATCCCTATAGAGCAATACATCACCAGAAATACCATTAAAAGTTTTAAACAGTCCTTCGCGTCCCAAATAAAGGCACCCACGCACTTGTCGGAGTAAAAGTCGCTTTCCCAACGCAATTGTATAACGTGATAAGTCAACAAAGAACTTTTTAACTTCTGTATACTTATAGAAACGCTCACAACCCGTAAACCTTGTCGCGGTAACTGATCTACAAAGTTACTCAACGTTAGATCTTGAGTTCTTATGGTTATAGACGACAAATTAGTAAATACTTCCCGTGAAGTGCTAACCTCTGCCCATACGTCCGTAATACCGGAAGAATCATTGTCACACTGCCAGCTAAGAAGAAAACAGTAAAACCTTCTGGTAACTAACTATTAAGTATTGCAGCTGAAACACTTAAAAAATAGGCAAATATAGAATCTTGCTACAAAGATGTACCATCTGAAGCTGGTTGGTACGGTGCGTAGCGATCTCCAAAAAATAAGCCTCACCCCACTATCCCATCAGTTGTCCAACAGACTACACAATGAGCAGAATAGATCGGAATGATGTAGGTATACTGGGTAGACTAGTAACGTTGACTGATAAGAGACTCTATCCCTCCTTGAGTCCAAGCCAACCACACCTACACGTGAAGCACCTTGTTGAATAAACAATCGTGCTATGGTGGTCTTATCTTGTTGGAAGTCATTAAACTCTTCACCATCCAGATTAATTCCAAGGATACTCTTCCAAAGTGTTAGAGTTCTTTGTATATCTAGCTAGCTACCACCCTCCTGCTCGAATTTTTATATTTTTTCACATGTTTCAGTTCCTCACGACCTTATTAGACATCAAGGCAAGGTCATATCTTTGAAATTTTGAATATCCGTTGCCATTTACCATTAGCTCAGCAACCTGCTCGTTAAATCAGACACAGAGTTATAAAAAATAAGCAACTGGTATACATAACGCAGCGCTATCTGATGACAAAAATACAATGAACAACAAAAATGATGATTTGAATATTGTGTGTACAAAAAGAAATTCTTATTACGATCTTACATTGTCGAGTGCGGATTTAAAAGAAAAGATCAAACCTCCATCAAGGCTCGATAAAGGCAGGGATTTAAGTGCCCAAGTGTTCGACTTCAATAGCGTAAAAAGTGGCCAAGACCCTCTCCGAGTACAGTATAAGAGTGCAACCTCGTGTGTCAATACTTATAAATCTGTTCTTAGTCATTCAGGTATAAAGCGGTATGCAGGAGATATTTGTTTTTATTTACATATTATTACCAGATAACATGGGTCTTTTACTAAAGCTTGAGTAGGAAGCTTTCATTAACCATTGTTTTTACTAACATAAGTGTGGACTAAATATGAAAATGATAATTGATTAAGAAGCATATAGGGTGCAGCTAAGTCAATTTAAAAAGGCTAAGTCCTCATTGGAAACCGATATATGTGATTAAAAAGGAGATAGGAGTAAGTATATTTATTTATTTAAACAAAATGAATAAAACTTGAAGCTTATCAAATTAAATGTTTAAATAACTACTATCCACCAAAAACCACGTTAATTCGAATGAAGTACTAATGTGGTTGTAAACTAAAAATTAATTTTAAAGGTCTAAACCTTAGCTACCAGCCAGGAAATCTTGTTTGTTGCGATTGGACACTCTTCACTTAAACTAAAATGTCAAATACTTACTCTACGGCAAATTAATCCCTGAGCTAGAACCCGAAATGATTCATCATTTGGAACACCAAATACGCCGCAATCACTGTTTACAATGTGACCTTCTCTTAACTGGCTCAATAATTCATTAGCCTTCTATTTGGGTAGCACGTGTTAATATGAGTGACATATGAATTACATTGTTCCCATGTCATTGCCTCAGCCAATTTGTATAGCCAAGTTGATCGGTAGCTTGTGGATAAAATACAATGTTTGATTATCTTCGACTAGCTTTACGGCAAATTGTATTATTAAATTTGTTGTTTGGAAACTATGGGTTCTTTTTGTGATAGTTGAATAGATAATCAAATTTTATTTTGATGACCTCATGCCTTCGTGGACTTACGTTTTGAATATAATGGACACTTTGGTATGTTTTCAATTTAGTATTTAAAAAAGTATAGTTTTTATAAACCTATCAGAGTTGTAACATTCTGGCAATATTACTTACACATTTATGTCATTCTTAATTAGCCGTACAGAAAAATAAATGTTTCTATTTAACATCACAATATACCAATGCACTGCAAAACCCTTTCTTAACAGTATTTTTATTAAGTTGCGGTTGCCTATAATTAGAAAGGTACATAATATTTTCCTAAATATTTTATATAATAAATAACTGTGCTTTCCTTTGGCAATCCTTAAAATAATAAAATAAATGTAGCTAAAAATATTATATTTCAGGTTAAAATTTAAAGACTCCGGATTTTTATATTCCTTTAAATTATATCTAAACTATTTTTTGCATTTGCTTAAAAAATCTTAAGCTTGTAGTTTCATAAATAATACTGACATTAGTAAATTTCTTTACTAGTAAGCATTTCTTGAATAACTCATAAACTATGAATTTTAGAACTATTAAAATATTTAGCGATACTTTTTATTCTACATATAAAATAATAAATCACTTTTGGTCATTAATTAATCTATCAAATCAAAATCACTTTATTTACAATACACGTCCATAATACTTCTCATTTTAGATTTTCAATTATTTCATTCAATAGATTCAGAATGATAGTGGTTGACAGATAGACAGAAAGACTAATACGCGAGGAAATGGTGTTTGAAGGAAGCTACAATTACATTTAATCGTATTTATGATATTACTATTCGTAAATTGTAATAATTTTCAAATAACATGAATAACAAAATATTTTATACGTACATCTTGATTAACTTTAACTTACATTTTTATGGCATATTTTGTAACATTTTATATTAGATTAATTTATTTAAATAACGACAAATTGAGTCGAATTTACAAAACAACTATTAAAAGTAATGTACCTATCCGACGAAGGTAAAGAATTTTATTCTAACCATGTTTTCAAGGTTTCTACTAAAAAAATGTCAATGTCGACCTCAATTCCTGTTAAGACATTTTTATGGTGGGATTATACTTGATGTCAAAATAAATCATATAAATTATAAATAAAAAATACAACTCATTAGATTATAAATTATCATCGTATACGTCATAATTATATGCAAAAGAAGTAAAAACCTTGCACACATACTTTAGTTTTCGAACTTAAATAAAGGCACCGAATGTGTACATTGAATATTTTTTGGGAATTTTTATTGCAGGAAAGCTTTGTTATCGATATATACAGTTATATGTATATGTTTTTGGTACATATAAGCCTCTGCCTAAACAAACCTTTTTAGAATTTTAATCTATCCGACTCTGCAAATATAACAATAAAACCATTGAACGGATTTAGATGATTCTTGGCATATTTGTTACTTATACTATAGGTCATAATTTATAATACTCTTCATCTCCGGATATGGATCTATTTCCGCTAAATTTCCTAAAGTGTGAGCGGGTTCCTTGTAATTCATAAATTATTTTGACGTATTTGTTTCACTGTGTAATAATGAATTCGTTATAAAAAAGAAAACTGAAAAATCATTCCTTACTCGCGTTCCGTTTTATTTATTGCATTTGATAATTTAAGCTCGATTTTTATCTTTATAACTAGTTGTATAAACTATGTTCATTTGGTTGTAGGCATAAGTAGCTTCAATAATACATTTATTAGAAATGGTTCACTGATGTAGCCGGTTTGAATACAATATGACTAATTAATTAATACATTAATACGCGCCCACAGAGCTACGGCACAGCGGCAACGGAAAAAATGTCTACCTTTTAATACGTCTAGACTTATGTTGTAATGCCGAAGGAACGGTTTGATTGCAACAGTATACAGATCAAACTAGTGTTATAATTAAACCGATAAATGTGGAAACGACAAGGCAAAAATTTATTTAGTTTTTGCCAACGGTGCTAATAGCAAAGTTTTTAAAATATCACTAAGGCCATACATTGTTAAATAATTTGGAGAAATGTTTTTTTAATTCTGATTTTGAGGCTGTAATTCTTATTTTAATTGATATTGGCATAATAATTAGTGCAATTATTTTTATATATAGTTTAACCCGTTTTTAAAAGTCAGTTCATTCTCATTTAAAATTCATCAAATTTTAATAAAACTAATGTTATTCACATGTTTCTAATGTTTCTAAAAAAGTTCCATCCATGCAATTTGCAAAAAATGTTTCTAAAAATTACCTTGACGCATTTCAAAATATTCTTAATAAAATAAAAGGGATTTAGACACGGTAAAACAATCATTCACTTACATCTTTAAAAGTATACTAAGGTACTATAGCGAAAGTATAGTTTATCGCCAATCGTTTATAGTATACAACAGGCCGGTAACATGAGACGCTTGAGTACAAACAATACTACCCACGTTAACGTTGGCGTCTGCACCGACGGTTTCTGCCAATAAAAACGGGTCAAGTGTGCCATAACAGGTTATGGATTCCGTATAATATTCATTTTAATTATCCATAGTATCCTGAACTAATTATTTATTTATTAATAGCGCAGGCCAGAGCATAACAGAGTAATGAAATTTATATCGCGTAGAAATTCAGTTTTTTGAGTACTATTACTTTTTCTCTCTCTCTTTTATATATATATATCTTTCTACATTTTTCAGACAAACTACATTTGTTTTTTTTTTTTAAATTTCAAGAACGTAACGCACAAGTGGAACGGTTTTACTAAAAAATCCACGAAACCCACACCTCACCTCAGCTCACCTCAGCTCGTAGCGCATAAATACTTCGTAGTTTCTGCTCCAGCACGTACGTTATAGCGCAGTGAAATTTCCCCACACCGTACCGCACCAAAGACACTATTTTAATTAAAGGGTGGATCTATAGGAACAATAACCCCTTTGCGGTCTACATTCACCCGGAAGAATCCTCACGATGCATATCCTCTGCTCACAATCCCCATCGCACGTGTGTTTACCCCTAACAGTTCAAGACAGATGTTACTTCTTGAATATTTAATACGGATTGTAATTAGACATATTGGCAAGCAAAAAGTTTATGCAAATTGCGTATTTACATAATAGAAGGGCTTCGTATCAACGTAAGTCGCAATGGAACCATAATAATAATATTAGTTAACAGAATAGCGTCCTGCAAAAGTTGTTTTAAGAAACAAATCCGGATGTATGTGAAATAAAAATGACAGTAAGTATTTTTTAAACCCAATATCGTGGATATTTATAAATATTGTAAGTTTTGACCAACTAGATATTGATGCCTGTGCAACTAAAATGAGTCATGTCTGCCCAATTTAAAGATAACTTTACAATATTATAATACAGTTTAAATAAATAAACGAGATATGTCAATTGGCTCATGTATCTTTGGCTTTTGTTAGATTCGGAAGACTCTAAATACCACTCCGTGGGCGTAAACATAAGTTAATAGCTGAATAATTCCATGCTTTTACTATATATGTCCTACTGACCTCTTAAGATTTCCAGTCACGATTTACGGCTTAACGGTGCATTCTTTTAATATTTAGTATAAATCCAAACACACGGTTTGTATACAAATATATATTATTATACAATATATAATAGTACAATAAATGCATAAAACAATAAATCATTTGAAAATTGATTGATATTATTCACTTAATGCAAAAATTTCCTGTTTGTTTAAGATCATAATTATGATTAAATACTAATTTATTCAACTCATAGCAATTTTAATTTTAACAAGAGAATTTGAAGTACTTTAAAATATATTTTCAGTTTCCTATTTCTCGCGTTCTCATTTCTAACCCAACATTTTAAATATATATATATAGGCAATTCTATTTGAAGCAACTGGCGTAATCAAAGTCTTCTGTTGTTATCATCACGTTAGTTATTTATATGTAATATATTTACAATTTTTTACTTCACGCAATTTCATCTCAAGTCTATAGATAATATGATATAATACCACTATTAGCCACTGATCGCTAATTACACTCTTAGCAAAAACTATACATATAACTTTGTCATACAATTTATTGGTGACATTACAATATCTTCTCAATGATTTGCCTCAGACAACATACAGAGACCTTTTAACATTACGAATAATCTGTTTAACAACAAATAATATTACATTCCTGCAAATTTAACACATTGTCGTGACATTTTCAACAAACTATGTACGCAAACATTTATGTAGAGGAGAATATTCAATGCTTATTGTATACAACGAACCGCCCTCGCTTCGCTTCAGAAAACTACGCCTTACGCTTACAAATACCACCTGCATTGTTATAGATTAATTTATAACTTTTTTATTAATTTATAACTGACAGAAATGAAATGAATTTTAAATGTTAAATGATGCTTATTGCAACACACCAGTGAAAACCATAACGACATTGAATAAGCCATTTCTGAGGTTAGCGCGCACAGACGCACAGATAAAAATTCTAATAACTTTTGTTTCGGGTTCTATTGCGTTATCAAAGGGCCCTAATAATATGTTTTCTCATATATCGTTGATGTACAGAAAACGATCAGTTAGAATTGTATTATTTGTATAGATTTTACTGTCATACGAATTAAAAAAATATTTATTTGTGTTATCAAATTGTTGTTATACATTAAGAAACAAACGAGCATATGGGTCAGCTTATAAGTGATAATTGTCTTACATGGAGTCGTAACACCGAAGGCAGGAGAGTGATCAACCCGTTTCAAATCAAGACGGGGGCCCCGAACTACCTTTTTTAATTAGGATAATGCAATCGTAATAGACAGAGAATAGAATAAAATGGGCAGTTCGTGGTTGATACAATAAGAGGATGATAGCTAACCGATCAGGAAATGATGTCTACCACCATGCACTGCTACTGTCGTAATTTAGCTAATTGATATTTAGTACTAGTATGTGGTATTTCTCAGCGATATCTAACAGGAATGATGAAAAGGACCGAAGTGGCAAACGGGGACATAATAACTAATATCACTTACTCAATCAAAATTCAATTACAAATTTATTTATTTAGGCATATTTTTATTAATCATAAAAAATATAAATCTTATCTCTAATAGTGAGTATGAGAGTCTTAGGGGTCTTAGGGAGTCATTTGCCGCTTCTTCTCCTGGGTATATTAAAAGCCAACTTTGCCATAGCTTAAAATCAAAAAGTATTTGTAAATATAAATTTGCAGTATAATTTTATTTCTATTTAATCATGTAACTACACCTCTTCGTATAATATAATAATATTTCCCCCAGGTTCAGGTCGTGGCATTGGAGGCTCTCTTCACTCAGGGGACAATTAATTTGTTCCCTTGAGTTTCTACTCTAATAGAGGGTAACGGGTAAACCGGAATTTCATACGTCCGCACTTTTATTATTTTTGTAATCCTCTTCTACTGTCATACAAATATGCAAAATGCAAAATAGTAATTAATTGTGAATGAAACATATATATTCATGTTTTTTAACTTAGTAGTCACTACAAAGTGTCATATAAAATAAATTACATAAGAACAGTATCTTTCTCTACCGAACGTAAAACTCTGAACGGAAAACTCACTATTTACCTAAAACACACTATGTACGTAAAACTCACTTCATGGCATATCACAGCAGAACTGAAAAGACGAACAAAGTTGAAACATGACCCAGGTAATGTAAACCGCGTCATAAATCGAAAAGGGACTACGACACAGCGTAGACGGTTGTCCAAAGTATTCGCCGGTACTTCAAACAAAGTTTATGTCCTCTACATTGATGAGCGTGAAGTAGGAAGGGTCGAAGGGCCAGCTCAGCGCATAGCCGCACATGGTGTTTGAATATTGCCTGTACTGACGTGACACTTCATAAAGTTGCAAGTAACTGTAGATTTGCAATTTATTACTAGTAGTCTCTGCCTGCAACTTCGTTTGTTTGAAATGAAATAGTTTAAATATTTATACCTACATACCTTATATATCCATGCCTATACGAGAACATTTTTATTTGTTAATAGTTTAAGATATTTATTTAGTTTTATCCATGTTACATTCTTCAGATACGCTAGACAATATACATATGTATATAGATATGTAAATTAATACTTACGATTCTACATGACAATTGTTAGAGTAGTTCAACGGTCAAGATTTACTTCTGTAGAGCTATATTAGTAATAATACATTTAACTATGTAGGAGAAGTCGTTCAAAAGCTAAAAGAAAAATATGATTACCTTAAAAACTTTAGGGGTAAACAATGTATATTAAGCTCTTTCCAGCTACTAATATAACATACGATAGGTACAAATTTAAGGAACATGAAATTTAAAATAATCACTTATATATATAAAATATTCGCATGAAAACGAATTTTATAATGTAAAACCTTCCTATATATATAGCTACATAGAATGATTAAAACAGCTAGAGACGGCAAGAAAGACATTATTTTTACTAAAATCAACTTGCGTTTTATAATTGTCACTAATCTTTTCTACTCGTGTATCCTGATCTACCTCCCTTACCTCATAGTGCGACCAAATTACGAACTTCCATTATCGTACACCAACATACCAACTTTCACATTTCTTATAAGTATTAGTACCTACAGTTCCAGGCCCAGCTCGCTAGTAATAATTTAATATCCGACCTTACCTTTCTATGGACGAAACGCTTTTCTTTTAACACGCTATTAATTTAAAGCATAGCAATTGATTATAGCACGTAACGTAAACAACGGACTTAAAAAAAACAACGAGTACTTCTAAGAGTGCATGAGTGTTTTTAAGAAAACAAGAATGAAAATCCTAAAATCCTTACTGAGACATTATTTAAAAGCAATAAGTATAGTTACAAACAGACTCACCAACTGATATGTTGTTTTATATTTCGGACAAATTACTAATCTTAAAGCAGATGCAAAGTTCTGTATTTATTAAAGCTTTCTGATTATCTTATGTGGCTGTTAGATTAGACTTTCTAGTTGTTTATGTTAGTATGGTTATAAATTATCGAAACATATAGGTAATTAAAATGTACTTACGTGTATACAGTTAGTAGCATCCAGCACTGCAGTCGCGCGCCGGGAAGCCACGTGACGTAGCGACCAGTCAGCGCGCAGTCGATACAAGATGCAATATAAAGCATACCACCGCAGTGGCGATTCCAGTACCGCGCGCTCTAGACCTTCGATCACTTGTATTGGTAACTTAGTATTGCTATCGGGCTGATTTTGTGACTATGACTAGTTTAGTATTGAATTTCGCGTATTTTTTTTCGAATTTCGTTCGCTATTAGAAAATTCAGAGACCGAATTGATTGTTGAGAATATAACTTCGTTCATCTACTTGTCTAAGCACCGGCTGTCAGCCGAGCTGAGAATGGTGTCTCTTGGCGCGAAGTAAGTGAACACCGAGATCGCTCCCGTTAGAGCACACCCCAGCATTTTTATTTTATAGCGGTGTATAAAGACACACTGCTAGTCAAAAGATATTAATTATTTCCGCCCACTGTCGCGATCGTCGAAAGCGATATTTCCATATTGCACCTGAAACAAGAAAGACAACATTGAAGCATTTCGTTTTAAATTTAAGTAGTCGCGGACATTAAGCATTTTAACTGTAACGGTTACTCAGGATGTTTGTGTTTTTACCGATATTTCGATTTAATTACATGGGGTCATGGTCACGGAGAAACTGCAGTAAAGTGGAAACTCAATTTTCATAGTTAACACTTGACAGACGAGCCTGTCAACTTTGCGTCTACTTTGGTATGCGTTCTTAGGTATCATATCACGATACACGACACTAACGACATCTCGAAGATTATCTATGTAATTAGGTCGAAATAACGGTAAAAACACAATCATCGTGAGTACCCGTTAAAGTTAAAAAAAACAGCATATGATAGATTATAATTTTTTATGAATCCGTTGTAATATTAACATTAGATGCCAACCCGAGCTGGTCAAGTAAGAACTGTTACGACTAAGTCATAAATAAATCACACCTTCACACGACGCCCGAGCCCCCTTTGTTTAAACGCTACCAAGACGTACAAAAACTTTTATTTTTCTCGCAAGTCAAATCAGAAAAAACCCGAGTCGCTCGAGAATTGTGCAAGATCACAACAGAAAAATCATTAAACAATGGCCCCGCTAAGAATTGAGGTGTTTATTATATCAGCCCACGTTCATTCCGAGTCATTCTGCAAAAAAAAAAAAATAGGAATTCAGGTAAACTCGGACGCTGTTTTTTGCACCTCTGAGAACTTATTATGCGGGATTTATGTCACTTTTTGTGTCGTCCAAGCTAATTATTGTTATCTGCTTTCTGCTTGACCATAGCGTTTTCTATAGAGCAATAATGGCCCACTAATTCTCATGACACCTTTGCAGTCGAAGCGTCAATCGCTGACGTTGAATGGCATTGTGTGGCCGCACAAAGCCACCCACAAGTCCTACTGTGCTTTAACGTTTTTATTTGCGTCGTCGATATCTTATTCATCTGCATCTGCTACCACATTTATTACTTTAGCACCATTTCTCCCCTCTAATTACGTCGCTTACTTGTCAGAGATTACCATACCGCTGAATCATGGAATCGCTGCCCCTAATGGGGCTACAAAGGGATTGCAAATTAAATTTTTCGTGCCGCGTATCGGGTTGCGGCAAAGGAAAAAAGCAACAATAAAATATCGAATTTAGAACAGCAATCCGGGCGCGGGGCTTATTATTTTAGCCAACAAAGTAGAAAACCATTTACAATAAATCATTTTGAATGCTTTCTTGGTTCCCATGCGTCGAGCGGGCGACGCAAAGGGTGATTTCTGTCGGAGTATACATAAATAAAGGTGAAGTTTCCGAGTGCGGATCTCAGGTACCTCTGTTCGGTTTAAAGTCTCCTACCCAGGAATGTTTATCTGGAAGTGACAGGATTATTGCAATTCCTGATGACTTATTTACCACTTGGTATATTTTCCGTATTTACAGTAAAAATCACACGACACAATTTATGATTATCCCAAGGAAACGCTATGGTAAACAAAAGAAAATGCACATAGAATTTGTAATAACATATCTATTAAGTTTACATATCTAGTAAGACACTGACTGTAGAATAGTCTGTAGTATTTAGACTTAACTATGCTCCTATTTATAGTTATCAATAAAATAAAACCAAGTTAGCTGCCCTAAAGGTCGAGAACGGCGAAACTAAAAATAAAACAGAAGCCGCTCGCATAATGAAGAAGTACCTCGATATACTAAGGAATTTCGAAGTTTTAGTTAATTAGGTGTCAAGATAAGGAGGTGGGTTATAAATGATCAATGACTCCAGATAATAACAAAGATGTTAACCAGAAAATGCATAATAAATATATACATAATAATATTTTTATTTAGCTGAAGCACCTTTAAAACTTTTTTGTTATCATCAGCTTATTCTATGCGTAAACTCTTGTATATTCTTTGATAAATTTTAAAAACTTGTCTATGCTTTTTTATTCAAAGCTACCTTTTATCTACAAAGAAATTTTATTCAATAGAAACGCGTTCATATAGAGTGGCTCTTAGTAATGTTACGACGTACTAAAGCGAAAATGAAACGAACAATTTTTTTCCTGTATAATATAGACTATCAAGTAATAGCAAACTGCTACTTTACTGCTATGATTATTTGTTTATTGTTCAATTTCAGCACACTCGTCCGATTAGTAATAATCTGGTACACTCAAAATTATAAATTCTTTTTGATAAGCACAAAAGTCAGATAAGAATTAGTCTCAAGGTTCTGAATGATTGCCATGTTGTATTGTGTCCAGCATATTTGTAGGACGCGCTTATATGGAAAAGACAGTTTACACTTGAAACTTATAAGTTATAAATCGTTACCATTATATTAAGTTTCAATCTTCTGAGTCGTATTTTATCGTATATAATCAAATAAATGTTTTTAATTCACAAATTTCCGAGAGTCAAACTTTTGATCAATTTAAATGTTTTATGAAAATAAATACTTGAATGAAGAACTCAAGCAATCTATTACGGTACAGTATTGGTTACGTCTCCATATCGCCTTCAAAAGGCTCTGCGTTATTTTACGTAACTTGGTTTTTACAATAACGTTTTAAAATTCGTATGTGAGTTACGTAATAGAACTTTTAAGCGACGTCTTAAAGCACAAGTTGGAGGTAAAGGATATTTTGGTTTAGATTAATATTATTGACAAGGACGCCTGGAAATAACAGTGGCGAAACCAGTTCCGCCTAGGTTGAAACTTAATTTGTGGTTGCCATATATCGTTTTAAAAATGTGCTGGGAAGCTTCTTCCACCGTTTCCTCTACTCAATGTCAAAGCACCTTTTTGAAAAGTTAGTAGAACAAAAAATTATATGCATAAGTGTATTTAAAATTAACTTAAATGATTAAATGGCTTTGAATTTTGAATTAATAAGTTATTTGACTGTTAACGGCACAAGCGATGCCGGAAGATCACGTTTAGTAATCGTGCCTTAATAACAAAATCTACTTTAAATATGTAATGTTTATAGTTTGTGTTGATCAGTGCTTGACCTGACTTAGCAACTTTTGTTCGGTTTGGTTTTGTTTCGGAGGTCGCGTTAATCGGGATAATCGTTAGATGAAATGATGACAGTGTATGTTGCAGACCTTCTAAAAGAATGAGACCATTGCGATAAAGTAGGATCCTCATTGGTCCATGCCACGTACGCTCTAGTCGTTTTCACTGAGCCCTAATTCCATGTAACACGCATACGCTTAAAGCACTCACAGACCACACCGTAGTTTAGAAATGTATGTTTGCTAAACGATTAGTAGCGCACATAGCGGTCCGGGTTGCATAACATTCGTTGTAATGAAAAGATGTAAGCTCATTTGAATTTTATTACAAGTCGCTACTTGCGTTCGACTTGTAGTCACCAGACGTGTGATCGGTACGAGGTTATACTAGTTATACAAGATGCATTTAATTTTTATTCAAATCAGTTAAAGAGTGAAGAATTTAAATGCTTTTCTCTATATTCAAATGTGTTTTATGCCGATGTTAAAGAATAACATGTTTTGTTAGATCATTTATATAATTGTTTTAGGCGGATATAATAATTGTACTTTATCAAAATTGTAACGTGTATAAAATTTTCGTTGTTTAAACGGGACATGATAACAATAAGTATAAATAAAATGTATATGTAATGAGTATAAAAATTAAGTATAAACAATTTGATTTGTTAATTATAATAAATCTCAGCTATACATGGTACATAGTTCACCACGCTGTACCAAAAGAATAGTGATTGATACAAGAGATGAAAGTCATATTTCACAGTATGTTTTGGAATGTCTCAGAAGGTTGCAATGAAATAAATCACAAGTATATATTATTCACAAAAGTAATTCTGTAACATGTTTTCAAATGTCTATTAACCTGAAGTTTAACGGAGAATAGGTCACATAAATGCACGTCCCCGCTGGTAATCGAACCTGGGAATTATTGTTGAAGATTTAAATTTATTTATTTCTGTTTAACGTAAAAGTGTTTTTTTTTTAAATTATGAAGTTAGTTCTAAAAATATGATTCCCAAATTTTTTAAATAGCAGTTGTGAATTCCACTATCTGAAGGTTACCTGAAAGTCATTGCTGTTCATTGGGATCGCCTAGTGTTAACGCATCGCTTTGTGATGTAATGACGCATATGAGTTTTGGTTGCGATTTACTTTTAAGACTGTTGACAAAAATGCACATTTGAATACTGAAATATAATTTAATATATTAAACCAACGTAAATATAATATACCATCTCCGGTTTCAATAGACGCTATAGAAATTAACGGCAAAGGGTTAACTTCAACGTGTGTAACAGTTTCTCTTGTAACAATAGAACATTATTAAGGATTGACGCCATTCTGTCTCAAGCTTTAACGTCGACAAAACTACACAATGTAACGTAACCCAATAGAAATTCAAGAAGACTTAAAATTTTGAACACATAAATCGAAGTTAAAAATGGCGCACTCTAAGAGATTCCAAACCGTTTTAGTGTCGCCACATGAAATCAGTCAATGACAACGCAAAACAGAACGGCAACCCGTCTTCCAGTAACGAAAACAAGCGTAGATCGGGAACATTCCAGCAAAAGTGCACGAACTAATCATAAATCACAGACTTAGTAACCTGACACTTTATTCCGAAAATTCAAAAACAAGTCAGTGACCAACTTCGTGTTTATATGAAAACTGAAAAGCATCAATTCTGATAAGTCCAATCGCGGAAGTTTATGCCAGTGGTACCTAGAGTGCAACGTACGGTTTAGATGTTTGTGTACGAGCGATTTAACGTACGAAATTGCGATTTTAAGTGTACCTCACAAAGTACTTTTATAGACCATTTTTGTTTACGTATGTATTTATATGGAGATTTTATGTATTCGTGTAAGACTTTGGGAGCAATAAAATTGAATTCAGTGTGATATAAAAGACCCAATTAAATTTTGAGAACCCAAAAAATATATTATTACATTATTTTATATTATATTGATACTTAAAATTTAAAATATTTATTTATACTTTTAGTTACCGAAAAGAAAATCAAAAACCAAGGAAATAACCATAGGTTACAATAATTACATGTCTAGAAAACATTATGTTATTATTTTCGCCTTATCTCGTTGTGTACCTACAATGTTACGAAAATATGAACTTCACTTTTGCTTACCAATATAAATGATAGAATCGAATTGAAACATCTAAACAAATTGAATCATTCAACATGCAACTATTCTTACGTTGCTGCGATCAGAAGACAAACGAAATTTCGTTCGAGTCGTATTGTTTATTCATATGGAAATATCAAATGGAAGATTTTCCTCGTGGCCAACCAAGCCTTGTGACTATTTTACTCGTAATCCATAACCATTTGTAATCAAAGAGATTTAGTTAAAAATGATTATAAATGTCTTTGTTTGTAACCGACCTCAAATATAAGTTTTCCATTCTCGTAATTGAGGTCGTTAACAGACTATAAGCTTTGCTGCTTGTTGATATTAAACCTCAAATCTTTTCAGTACTTCATGTTTTCGTCATAGTTTTTGCATAGGGTCTAAAATGTTGGAGCAATTAAGCACTTATAAAGACAGCACAATAGTACAATCGACCGCGAGAAAAAAACTTAAGTAGTTCTCCATTTAGTTTAGCCTACTTTAGGCTATAAAAGCGTACAACAATTCCTTTAACATAATTAATGTCATGCAATTAGGAGCCTTATAACAATATAAATAGCTAAGAAAGCTCTTGAACCAAACATAATGGCCCTAACAAAGTGGCAGATGAATATTAATGCCTGTAGTAACATAGTTAAACGAGGTACTAGGTATCTAGTAAGTAGTGACTCGCGGGCGACGGGCAATTTATGTGCGAAAAACGAACCGCTGAGTGAAGTGTTTTATTGAAACAGCTTAGGCTAAGACTGAACATGCATCTTTGACGCTACAATTTTGCTTTCAATGTTTCTTTCCAAATGAAACACTCTTCTGCATACACTCTCACTGCTTTTATACAAACCTGACTAATTAGGAAAGGGAAAATCTGGGAATTTCCCAGATGGTTTCGATTTGCTGATGAGTATCATTAATGGATGTGTTTTATACAACGTCGTATTTCAATTTTGAGAGTATTTGAAACACTTGATGGTGAGGCGATGTTCTATTTCGATATTCAATGTTACAAAGAGTCTGTTACAAACGGGAACATGGCTCTGAGGTCAATACTTTATTTAGTAATTTAACAACCAACTCGATTCTTTCTTTATCGACATATAATCTATACATCCTATTACTTATGTTCATTAATAAAAGAATTTACCTTCTTATCAATCAACTTACTGATTTGTGAACTATTGACATAAATAATCTAAATAAGTAAAAACTTCCCAGAGTTTTCGAAATGTGTTTTATGCGGGTCTCTTGCCGTAGTTGAGAAAGCTGAAGTAGCCTACCACGCTACTTCATTAACAATTGGCTAGGAAATATTTTATCCGATTGCTTTGAATAACTACATATATAAACGGAAAAGAATAGAATAGTTGCGTGATGATGTTATTATGTGTCATCACATTAAACATCGTAGTGGTTATATATACTTTGAGAAATAATAATGTCAGAACTGTAATGCAAGCCGGCTTCATAATTAATCAATAACCAATATCAGTATTACACTTAGTCTTGTGGTTTTAGTTAATTCAACACCAATCTATAAATACCAAACCGCTGTAAGGGTATAGCTGACAATTAGAAACCTTTAATTTAAATCTTATTATATTTCTGCCGCAACTGTGTGTAGCAACTGGAACTAATTCTAGTAGTATTTTATGTCATAATTTTAGTGTCACAAACGGATGTCATAGTCATAAGTAACCGTATAAAATATTTGTATTGAGTCTAGGTAGGCTCCAAACAATCCCTAACACCTACGTCTACCTGCTTGATTGTTGCAGTTCAGGAGGACGCCGACATGTGTTTCACAAGAACACATCACACACCAATACCAAAAGCCTGAAGAACTGTCCCAAATTACTGATATATCAGTCATTAAAATATTTTAAAGTTACAGATAATTTTGGTGTCCATTTTGTAAACGGTGGCCAAAAAATATCAAAATATTAAAGAAAACTAGTAACTTGCATATGAAATCCTACTCAAAATACCTATAACTTTTGTCACAGAATTTTCAAACGATAGGATGCAAAGGTTGTTACAAGGAATCGAAACGTGAAAAACGAAACTAAATTTTGTGAAAAGATAAATGGTCGCGATTAATACACCGATAGAATAACAGTATTTGTAAAGTTTAAAAAAGCAGTGAATTTGATTTAAAAAAGCCCTAGGTGCAAGACTCTTTTACAATAGAGGTACCTCCTAACCAAATATTACGCCGTGGTCGGATATAGTAAAAATTCCAAATAGAAAAATATTAATTGAAAGGGGTCAAAAGGAAACTATGCAAACTTGAGAATAAATTTGGAGGTTGATGGAGAGGAAAAATTCTAGTTACATTATGTTATTTTGTAGTGATCTATATTTTTTTCCTGGTATCAAAATAAATTATAATTTAGTATTTAGTTGTAGATACCATATATTATATATCCTATATCGATATATACATTACATAGGTAGTTAAATGATTTAGTTACAAACTAGTACGTTCAAGATACTACGTGGACACTGCCGCGACGACTGGATGTAATTCGCGAACTTATTCTCTTGAGAGTCAATAACACCATTTCATGTAATATATGGGATAGAAATTTAAAATTTCGCTTCAACGTAGCGCACTTAAATTTATTGGCCCTTAAACCTCCACGAATGCAATTTGACAAACATTGCAGATGTTATTTACGTAGCAGTAGTTTTACTATTTACAGGCAGGTAGATATTTAGAAGCTTCATTGAATTTATTTACTAATTTTAATTCAAATTTGATTCATTAGATAATCTCTGATTTACTTCAAACTTTTTAGACTTCTTAAAACCTATTTTAGCGTATCTTTACAGCTTATGTCTTCTCATTGTTACGTATATATTTCTACTTATAACATTAAAAAGAGTTTTATGAATCTTATCACTCTTTTACACCCCTTTTGAGGTAAATTTATCAAAAATAAACAATAACTACGTTAGTTTTAATAGTTAAGAATATGAAATTACATTTAATCTTCATGTTCTCAGATCTTCAACACCGAGACAAGTTGGACGCAAGCATTAGTCATAGAATATCTGTAAAAGCTACGTTCAAGCAAATTCTGCATACAAATTTCAGCTTCAGAAAAATATTTTTCATTTTTTTGGCGAAAGCTTGCAAATTTCGTGCCATTATTTATTTTGTGGAGACATTACTGTCAACAACTGCTTTTAAACGATATCTATTCCATGCTGTCGTCATTCGTAACTCGACTACGTCGACTAGACAACTCCATTTTTTTATTTACTGTATCAAGTACCTACATACATCTGTAAGTTCGGAACTGGGTAATTAAAGTATTCTAAAGGATCAAATATTGGTTTAAGCATCCCTAATTCAGTACATGACATAAAGCTAAATGTTTATTTAGGGTTCCTTATTCCTGCTAAAATAACAGAAACATTGTTACTCGTGAGTCTCTCTATCTATCCGCCTATCGTGCCCCATTTTATCTGAAGATATTGTACAAAAAATCATTGAAATTTAATACACACATAGACTTGGATATCCCAGTAGCGGAGGTATACTGAAAAAGAAACGAGTGTTCTAAGTTTAGTATCGAATCATTCAACCTTATAAATCTGTAGTCTTATTGAAATGCATTAGTTATTCTATGAAGTGAAAGCACTCGTTTTGACACGAATAATAAAAAAAAAACATAATTCTAAAATGCGCCTAACATTTTAATAAATCAAAATCCTAATTCATGTCCATGACAAATGAAAAATGTTTCGAATATATTGTACATAATTTATATAATTAATGCAGAACACCATGTACGCGAGTTAAATTCGTAGTTGGCCGTTTTTCCTTTCTGTCAGTTGCTACTTTTAATCTCAGACATATCGACTACTAAAAGGGTGTTTTAAATAATTATAGTTTCATACGTAAGTGTAGGAAGTATTATTTATTCACATATTATCGCATTTCTTCTACTCCATCTAATTCGCTTAGACACGAAGAACTTAAAGCATTAAGTAATCACATGTATAATTATAACAACGAAGCTATAAAGGATAATAGCTATAAAGGATAGCATTTAGTCGATTTTCAATCTTATTTTCCTAAATTTAAAGACGAAACTATCGTCTTGGTGATTTGAAATAAGTCAACTAATCACCATTGGATGTTGCTCAACTTGCGTTATCAATCTGCGCAGGCGCCGCGCAGAAGTGAATCTCTTAATAGAATATAATTAAGCCATGATATGTAAAGTACAAAAACAAAAAATGGTGCCAAGTACAGGTGTTAATGATATTAACTAGATGAGGAATTTGAAAACGACATATAATTTATTATAAGCAACTAAAATAAAATTAAAATTATTGTTCATGATAACTTAAAGGTAGTGAATCATAATTTAAGGATAAATTTAATTTATGTAAAGCTAAAGTCTGTTACAATTTTTATAACTAGGCTTTCAATACATATTAATTACAATTTTAAAATACTGCAGGCCGTCCTAATTCGAATATTTTTTGTTTTTTAGAAATTTTCTTTGTGTAGGTTTATGTCTTTATCCATTTTTATAGTTTACGGAACTGTACGATAGTCTTACATTCAAAGCTCTAATATGTTATATTAAATTCCATTAAATAGAACCTAAGTTGCGGCTTTATTTTTAAATTTTAGCTTCATAGTTTCGTACAAAAGGGATACCCAGGATGGGGAAGTTAATAAAAAAATTGTTATTGTTGGCAACATCTACATTACCTGACCACCTGAGAAGTGAAAATAAAGCGATAATTGATTTAGGTGCGATTATAGAGATTCAATCATTCTCTTGTATAGGCAGTAGTATCAAAATTTTATAAGGATAGTAAAATTTTATATTACTCGTGCGAAATAGCTTTTAAAGCCCATAACTATTTAAGACTTCACTTGTGTTTAATTAGCAACGTATAAATTCAACTTATCAATGTGTAATTATTGGCTTTTAAATATTAGTGGCTCACTGTAGGCCACAGTTCTTGCCAAACCACGTTGGTGAAAGAGTTCGTGGCCAACCCTAAGGTCGGCAACACGACTTAGCGAATTTATCATCGGCTTAATGTACCCTACGAAGCACGAAACCGACCGCGTCTACAGTTAGTTTCTTTACTCTAGCGAAGTTTTACAATTGGCACAAGCCGTCGAGCCACACGTGTTTTACTGTTGACACAAAAGATTAAATGAGATGTTTTATTTTGGGCGCGCCTTTGTACAGTCTAGCATAATTTAGAGTTAAAAAAAATTGATTCACAGAAAAATATTGAAAAAAATTTCATTCTCTTCTAAGAAATTAATTTAAATAAATTATTTTTAAGTTTTTACGTATGACAACAATATGGTGACAATAGGTACTGTCAAATATTATACCTGTGATGAATTATCTATGGAGTTTGAAAATCTATATTTACGCTACACAATAATTAGATTTTACTTTAGGTACATTTTTATTTATGAATTGACATCTTTTACTACGTTAGATTTTCAGTAAGATATATAGATAAGTAAGTAACATGTATTTAAATATTAATCCGATAAATTTACATATTATATTGACGTTTGACATTCATGACGTATTATATCAATAACTGTCATATGCATCTGGCTGACTATCCGTCATCCGCCATAATTGTTTCTATGTGCAATATGTTATTCACAAATTGAATTATTGACACTAAACAAAGCTGAAATCTAGAATTTGAATATTAAGGAATGCTTTCGATTAATATGATCTACTATCTACAGTTTGTACATGGCGACGCCCAGGGTTCATAAATTTGTGAAACATCATCTCCTTTACCTGTCCAAACTTAATAGGTAAAATAAAGTTAGCGAGGAAATGCCATGAAAGATAAAAATAAAAATTTTATCGCGAGAAAACTTCGTCTCGCCGGAATTTATTCTTAAAGTAAAATCGGGAATTAAGTTTAGTACAAAAGTTTGTCCTATCAGTTTCAGGTAGTGGTCAACGCAGATCTTGTTTTAAAAATCCTGGCAACACGCCAGGTCTATTTCAGTGCTTCTATTATAGGTAATTTTTGAGCAATATATTTTATGAAACACATCGTAAAGTTCAATATGCATAAATATATTGTGCTGAAATAATAAAAACGCTTACCATCACAAATCCTTCGCACTATTACTAGATTCCCTATGTTATAGTAGCAAAAACATACATAATTAAGTGCACTTTATAAAAAATCAATACCTGAAAACAATTATTTCTGTTATATAAACGTATCGAGCAAAGGAACGAATCTGTAACAATAGGGAATGAGCTCCAGAAGACATCATAGAGCAATGACATAAATATTGCGCGAAATTTACAGTTTTTATTAAATCAATGTTTCCTATTTTACGGTAATATTTTCAGTTATTATCCGCAAATTAATGCCTGATATTCTCGAATCTGTCGTCTGACGATATTATCATTAAAGTAATGTGACTGACGGAACCCCCATCAGCACGCTCTTGAACCCCGCTCTCTTCTATCACCAACTTTTCTAAAATTCGTACCTTAATGCTCATCTACATTATATAAGAAAATTTTTGACGTATCAGTTGAAACTGTGCGTTGTCTGCAGAGCGAAAACATTTATTGGCAATTTTCTGATATATACTGCTATATACTACAGTTTTCTGATATATATACTATACATAATATATGATTATTTTAACATCGATTTTTATTCGTTCTCACTGTTTTTTAATTTAAACAAGTCCGTTATTTATATTAATTTATAGCTATCCTTCTAGAAGTTGCTAGAATCACGTTTTGCGACAGTATCGTACGTAGTGTAATGCATAAATTATTTTTAAACTAAATATGTTTTATATGTTAGCATTTATTTATAAGTAATTAAAATTTATTACAAAATTTACTTAACTGGGTATACAAATTCGACTATTCAAAAGACATAAAATTAAGTAATTGGAGAAACTATAATTACACTACAGTTTGCTACACTATAATGTACACTAAGAACTATTATTATACTTGATGTACGCTGCGTACTTTAACTGTATCCAGAAGTGCTGCTTATCGTATGTTTTTTACGTAATAATGTGAGCACATTCTATATTAGAAATTAATTAAGGACGAGCATCGCGCGCCGACTGGTATGAATATTTTCCAAGTCGTCAGAAACCCGTTAACACAAAATGATAGCATTTGTCATCGGAAAATTAATGGAGTCTGGAAGGACCAATGGTCAAGCCGCTTAAATCACTGCTACGATGTTTAACATCTTTAGAACATTAATATTTGAATTTTATTTTTTCATTTATCATAACAGAAATTTTAGAGAAAATATATCATAATTATTATTTTTATATATTCTTATTTTATGGTAAATATCTTACAAGGCATCATGAACAAAAAGCAAAAAAATCTCTACTTACTACATAATAATTACATCAAAATCCAATCTCAGAAAGAGAAAAGTAAATACGTAAATAATAACCAACCAAAAAAATCCGGTGCAAAAAAATCCAAATCAAAATGCGCACAAAATAAAAATACAGCACTTCACATAAACATAATCTTTCGGCACACCGCACACAAATAAAAAAAAATCTTAGAAGCTTTTAATGTATGCAAAACGCACTTTTACAAACACCAACACTCAACTTTACCCGCTTGCCGCCAACCGCTCCAACTTTTTTCTAAAATAGTTCGATCTAAAAGGAGTCCAAAAATTTTCTTTTAAAAATATATCGCGAATCTCTGCGGACCGAAAGTTTCGCGTCGCGTCGTTACGCGTGACTCTGGAATTCGAATGAGGAATTTTCGGCTATGATGGGGAAGATGTGCGCATAGCTGTGGCTTAGATGAGACTGTGGCGTGGTATGTACCGCGGCACTCGCACTGTGTGGCCGGAGCCGACTTTCGCCCCGACCGGTCGCCCTACAGCTCACACGACCGGTGACGCATCCAGGAACACTTAATTCTCTACATTTAACACTACGACTATTTTTCTCTCCCCATACGCAGCGCTGAATTGCCCTTTTATTCGCTATGATACGCTATATATGTCTCCATTATGCGATAAGAGAATAACGCGGTGCGTACCGGTCGTCTGACGAGTCGTCACTACGTTAGGGGTTGCGTCCGTATCAATAGTAAATTTTGTTGTATTAAAATTTTTGCACGATCGAGTGTCTATCGTTGTGGAACGTGAAATTAAATACCTTGTTACTGAGATTATTCAAATTGTGTTGCTTTAAAATTGCATTGTACCTGTTTAGAATTAGCTGAATATGGATGTATCGATAATGATGATAAGGTGGTTTCGTAGTGTCGAGCCGCACGTATCAAATTTAAAGCTATGCTAAATTAATGTTGATAATTTTAGATGCATTCCTCATCAAATTTAATTGTTTGAACTGAAATTCTCTGTATTTTGTAATGCGTCATGCGTTATCCAGTAATAAGTAAGGTACTGGTTAGACGTAATTTAGTTTGTCATTACATTTGCAGGAAAATCTTGCATTGTCCCGGAAATTTCTGTTAATGATTTGATATAATGTAATGTTTTATTTAAAAAATGTTCATAACTCGACGACTTGTGTCGATCTTAACTGATCCATTAACAGGGCAATTGAACGTAAGGGTAAAATTTCTTGAGCGTTTCTGTGCCTCGCAGCTCGCCGCTGTTAAGTCATCGATTGTTGGTAGGTTTTTATGAGATAGCAGCCGTTAAGCCGTTAAGAACTTGGGTTGACTACTAATCCCTCCGCCAGTCTGTACTGGAGCGGTGTAGAGGAGCACGCTCTAGGCTTCCTAAGTTACCATTAGAGACACGTGCAGCAGACCGCTAATAGATTTAAGCCACTACACTTATAGATATATAAATTTGTATTCTAAAATAAATCTTCGATATTATTACATAACTGATTAAACTACTTTGAATTTGAATATGACCGAACTAGTTACACAATCTAGTTACTGTTTACATTCGTTCCAAGCTTCAAATGTCAGTAGCCATTCAAAACCAGATGACGTGCCTGTTCTATGTTCTGCTAAAGATCATTACGTTAATGATAAAGCTGATGACAGCACTGAAAGTGCTGATGTTGAATGTAATGACGACAATGACGATGAATATGATAAGAAGAAGATAACACTGTGTAAATAACAATTAGTTTCCGCCGTTACGCTGTTTATAGTTAAGAAGACCCCCCTCCCACCCCCACTACTTTTGGGTTGAAGAAATACCTAAGTAGACATAACGAAAGTATAATCCATACTAATATCTAAATAGTATAAAATATGTGAGTGAATATTTTAAGAAAAGGCTTAGTCCTGGTATGATCGATTTATAAATCGATACCAATCTACTTGGATCGGATGTATCGGTAACAAAATCTAGTTGAACTACAATCGATACTCTTGAGGTGGTCTTTAACTTACACTAATTACTTATTTGATTTCATTTTATACATACATAAGAAAGCTACTGTATTATTTTATGCAACTGATAAAGATTGTAATTTTTGTTTGTAATTAGCTCGAGGTGACTCACAACAAAATTGAGATTGAATCGAAAACTATTTGAATTTTTTTTGAGAAATGTAATAAAAGTCTTAATATTTCACTGCAAAAGTTTAAAAAGGACATTTAAAAAATCCTAGGACTACTAGTAAGCAAAAGTAAATTTTGCCCATACAGTGAGGGGTTTATAATTCGTTCTTAGAGAGATGTAAAGTAGATGGCAAGATTAAATACTTCAGTTATTATGCTCCTGATTAGAGAACTTAATAAATAATCGAATAGCAATAATAAATACGAATTATGCCTTAAACAAAACTACACCGTCTCTGACTTGCTGGTTGTCATGAGTAACCTAGTTCCAAACTCTGCAGGAACGAGGAGCAGGACAAAACTTCAGACAACCGGTTCACGTCGCAGTTTATTGTTGTCTTTCTGTTAGTAGCTGTTTGCATCCTGGCAAAGGAATATGTGTTTAATTGATATAGAAATGTTAATAAATAATGGGTGAACTAACAACATCAAATATCAACCTTTATAATAAATACAATAAAAACAAAATTTCTTACTACATCTTCACACGTGATAATTACATCCCTAATCTACGAGTACTCTAATATAAACATTAGTGAACATTATTAAAAATACTATATTATGTTCGTAGCGAATAAAATTATTTTATTGGCCTAGAGTCAAGTCATTGGACGTCTGAAACTGCGAAGAAACAACAAGAAGGAACAAATTAAACAGGATATTAAAAATAGAGTTCTCCACTCTGTTGCTGCCAGTTTCTTGGCAATGAAGATAGTGTGTTTACCGTTGTGGAGGCCCACACGGAACCCTTGGACTTTTAATAAAAAAAACATTCAACATACATGTTTCACTAATATAAACCGTGTGTTAATTTATTTACAAACTAATCCATAGTTAATTACCATCCCCAAACAGGAGATTAATGTTTAAATCACTAAGCTGGATAAGGTTTTTTAAAGTATCCATGTACTTTTCACATTTCATAAATAGAAATTTTTTACTAACACAAAGATTGGATCAGATACATTCAACATTATATACATACACTTATTATGATTTAAAAATGGTCTACAGATTTAAAAGTAAAAAGAACTATCAATCCTTTGTGTCCATTCAGACTCATGATTTTATAAATTTTAAGTAGTGTTATTTTATTGCACCTTTTGCAATTCAAATTAAATTTTTATGTCCATCTTCTACTAAATTGACATCAATTATTAACTCTTGTAACTAGTTTCTACGGACATCAAATATTTTTGTCGCTATCTCAGATATTGACTGATGATAATTATCATAGATATAGAATCGCTGGCTTTTAAAGTACTTGTTCTATCACATAATGTAAGAGAAGTAGACATTAAATAAGGTTTGACTGTAATCTCACCGGACCTGAAACTGCCGAAAAATAGAAGGCCAAACATAGATACTAGCCCGGGAGGTTCGCCAAAGAAGAATGAGCCTTTGTGGCATAACACTGGAGAGGTACCGATGCACAATACAAGATTTTGAAGGCTCCGCAAGACAGGACAGTACAGGACGATTTTAGAGGCACCACATCTTCTAATAGGTGAAATATTAATGCGTTATTTTTTTCTACATGATATGCTTTGGTGCAATATTTTGTAATCTACAAACAAATGTTCGATTTTTCTGCTTCCTAGATGATAAAAAATATTATTCTTTTAGAAAAAAAAATTGAAAAATATTTGTGTAAGTCATTATATTTTTTAATTTTACAGATGAGGTTTGACTTTCTACTCTTTACCTGTTAATTACATGATAACTGGCGATGTTGTCCTGATGTGTAAAGGGTACTTACTTACTAAGAGTTAGGTACTATAGCTTTTAAAACACATACGAGTATATTATAAACGAAGGGGTATATCGATACCGGGAATTTGTTACAGTCCTTCTTTCATAGCTTACCCCTCAGCAATGCAACAGTATAGCATTTGGAAATATTTAGATTTTGTCGTTTATGTTATAATTCATTGAACTTTCCCTCGAGAAGTCAACAACCGTGTTAACATATAGGTTCTAGGAGATTTATATCCAACTTAAATGAGATACAATTAGCATTGCTTTCTAAATATAAATATATGATACCTATACTAAATTTTCATTATGTGACAAAATTGCAAGTACTTTATTAACGGAGAACAGATTTCCATCCAAATTAATTTTGTAGCTATGATTTATATTCCGAACTGAAGCAATAAATTACGTAGTCAAACGTTAAATTATTAATTACTATTCACGGGCACAATCATACTTTATCGTTAAATATTATGTTCGTGTAGTAAAATTCTAACAATAAATAAAACAACGAATTACCCCAGTTTTATTAGTTTTTGATAAATAAAAAATATATATATGGCTTCGAGTTACATATCTACGATCCGTTTCATTCTACGTGTAGAGAGATGTGCACTATAACAAGTAATAACACTATAATAAGTAACAAGTAATATAAAAACAAAATTTAAAGTCAATTTCACTTAGGTCAAAAAATATAATTTGATGTTAATTTGTTACTAAGCAAACCAGTTAGGTTTGTTTATGAGACACAGAGACATCTACGTTTCTTACGTTCGGCTGTCTTGTTACGTCATGATAATTAACTGCTTAGTTTTTCAACGGAGTTACAGATAGCGCAGAAACTTTGTGATTTAACTTTTACTGTGCTTAATATAAAAATAAATTTAATTATTGAATTAATATTTGAAAAACTGTATTAACAATAAGTGTCATCCACTATCAGTGTAAAAAATGTATTTAAACTTGAGTGGATAAATAGAAAAATATTATATTACCGATTGATAATATATATATTATGTACTAAACTGCGCAAACTAATAATATGAATTTATTTTTAAGGGTTCAAATACATTAGATGTGTGTCTCTGTGTGTGTCTATCTATCTGTTATATGACCTTAAATCCTCAAAAGATTTTTTTTGTAATTTAAATTTTTACATAATTTAAAGTGTAATTTTAAATGTCCTCCGATTTTATAGTATTATCTGAACAGTCACTAACTTATATAAGATTAGCTACGAAAATAAAAGCCTTGATAGTCCGATGGCGTGTGGCGACCCTAAGTGATCAACCGAGTTAAGCAACGGCACGCGCGATCGGCAGCGAGAGGGCTGAACACTGGTAGCAAAATTTCTTGAGCGCTTTCGGGCTTCGGAGGACACGCTAAATCGTCGTTAGATAGCATATACAGAGTAGTAGTATTAAGCTATGTTGGAGGCCTTCAGCATACAATCTTTTTTATGTAAATAGCCAACAATCGAGCAGACGAGCCACGTAACAGAAAAGGTATCACCAAGTAAGAAGAGAGTAAAAAATTATTCGGACTTTTTACTTGAGCAACTAGTCCTCTTACCAATCTGCACTAAGAAGCTTTTGGGGTGCGGTCTAGTCCTGCCCAAAGCACAAACAAAGGAGCACCTGTGCTAAGCATAGAACCACTAACGGGTTGAAGCCACAGTATTCAAAATTTATTAAGTACTTTCTTACAATTTCATAAATGTATTACAATTAATTTTAATTTAACGATTGTATTAAAAGTTCAGTTCATTAAACTTCACATTACGATCCGATTTATCTTAAAAAATCATTTTATACTATATATATTGTTATATATTATGGAGAGTGCTAATTTTATATTGTAACTTCGGGTATACACGTAGGATAATTTCCGGAAGAACGGCGCCTATTTAAATAATTATTTTATTGTTTGAAAGATTATTCATTACACTATTCCGGTCGGCCATAGGTCGGCCATAATTAGCCGGAGCTAGCAGACATTCTTCTAATAATATACATACATTATATTAAATTGTCATACCCAATCAAAGTCACGGCAAAGCGCTAGTTATATATGAATAAATAGTTTCTCGTTATTTTCTTCATTGTTATGAAACAAAGCTTAACAAGTGTAGTGACTAATAACATCAAGATACCATAACAATATGACATACCGGATAAATAAACATTTGAGATTAAAATGAGACTATCCGCCAATCATCACATTCAAAGTGCAGCTGCTGCTACCGCCGCCGTAGCAATAAACAGAAATCCGATACCTTGTCTACATCAGCCGTTAAAATTACAAGATCAAGATAAGCGAATCGTATTCTTTATTATTTACAACCCGTTCCAGGCGGCCCTTGCGCCAAAATTAAAAGCATTTTATTTAATTGAAACTCGTTCTTGAAGACTAGTTCAAGTTTTGTTTCTAGTCAATAAAAATTAAACCAAGTCGTCCTAATAAAGCTCAATTACAACTATTGAAACCATACTTAAAAAGCCTTTAAAAAATTTAAAAATACCCTTATATGTACGTAATTATTATTATTACTCATCATAAACTTACAAAGAATACCTAAGATAATAACTTTTCATGAAATTAATACAATAAAGTCTACAATTGAAACTGACTCAACATTAATAACAAGAATAATCTTAATGATGACCCGTGTTTATCATACTTTATTGTAGTAATCTCAGAAGTGATAATTTTACGATTAATTATAAACAACCACAATGATAAACTTTAACAAAACTACGCTATTTTCCACAGCATTTATTTGTTTCACCTTCGAGACGTTTTGTAACGTAAAAATATATCACTACCTATGGATGTACATATTTCGTATGATTATTTATGGATTTGTGTTACTATGATAATAGTAAAATATCTTTGTTAGATGTCCTTATGTTTTTTTTACATAAAATAAGTTAATGCTTGACAATGATCTCACCTGATGGTAAATGGTGATGAAGTCTAAGATGTTTGATATTTTATATTTGATATCGTTGACATTAGGTTTTGCGTTAAACCGTTGCTGTACTGATCAAAGTAGGGTACTGGACAAAGGGTCGTACAGATTGTATAGAACTCTTAAAATTCAATCGCGATTCAAATATTTGATTACTAATTCGCAACGCAAATTCTAATACCGAAGTGCACTGCAGATGTGTGATCTAACAGCTGCGTTGTAACAATTTCTAAACATTAATTTATTCATTTACCCTTCACGCCCTAAAAGCACGACTGTGAATGTAAGGGTTGGACCACAGCATCGATTCATCATCCAGCGATGCAAAACAAATTGATTTGCAATATCGATTTGCAACCACGTGTGATAAACAATATTGGACTTATCATTTCATTTTCCACTACAGCTTTCGTGTATATCTCTATCGTGTCTTGTAAGACGAGAGCCCAGAATCGTATTTCAGTATTCCGTATATAGATACGATACTCCAGAGCAGACTGATGTAGAGATTAGTGACCAAACTGAATGACGAAAGTTCTTACGTACAACGTATGATGATGTAATCAGAAACAATAATTACCAAACTAATAATGTATTTCCACGGCACTCTATCCAAGTCTCGACCACGCCTAACATTGTTAAACTCGACTAACTTAACTGACATATAGTATATAAAAATATACATTGTAATGAAAATGACAATATGTAGACTAAAACAAAGAGACAGAACAATTCCTATCACGTGAAATAGTAATAATATCAAAATGCCTACGATACATATTGAAATACGTAGTTTTATCTGCAATCGACATTGCGAGTACTATTATCGCAAACTGTAATCCAATATTCGCAACAAATCTGCTGGTTAATGTTTTCGGTGATCTGCAAATTCAATGTCACCGCGATAATGACGTCATCAAGTCACTCTATCAACTAATGTGCCCTAGATTGTCACAATAACAGCGCATACAATACAACAACACAAGAGATATAATAGGTTATTATCATAATTCACAAGCAAATAATGTATTATTCCCATTATTTGAATGTGCATTACTGAAAAATGCTAATGCGGATACAATAAAATCTTAATAATAATAAAATTATTACCTTCATAACTCATGGACAACAATGTTCGTATGATGAAATGAAATTGTTTAAGCGGTTACTGCTCGTAGTAACTGAACAGCGAGTTCACGACGTTGACCAAGCATAAATGAGAACAGAAAATGAGAATCTTTCTCATTGAATTATTCACAAATGGTATCAACTTTAGTAAACGGTCTCAAGTTTCGAATCTACGAGTCTTCGTGCTCACTACAAGACTTAACAGTAGATCATTAAGCATTTAATTAGCTTTAACACTGACAGTACTTACATATCTACGTACAAATAATCTTTTTATCTTAAGCTATTTCTAGAACTCCTACTACTTTTCACACTACAGTGATAGTGGTCATTGACAACTGTTAAAATTAAAAGCTAAAAAACTAATGTTTTAAATTCACGTTACTAAATGTTAGAAAAATGACACTTAATATTGTTATAAATAAGCAAGTGCCTGAACTAGTAAATTCAACCACATTTCTTGGAATTACTATAGACTCGCAATTACAATGGGTCTTCATTTAGCTCTGGTACTAAGACTTTAAATAATATTATGTCCGTTAAAAGTTTAGAAGAGTAATGTTCATAATATAAAAAGAACTTAGGATATGGCTAAAGTGATTGTACCAAATTTCAGACTTAGCAAAACTAGTGGCACGTTCATGGATCGATATGTGAATATTTATAATAAAATTTCGTTAGAATTGACAAAAATGTCGTATTGTATATTAAAAACTTAGTCTTATGTGAATGATTATTAAAACCTAGATGATTACTTTTAGAATAAGACCACTTGGACACGAGTTTAACATATAGCCATAAATGCGTTCTACAAATGTAAATAGGAAAAAAAAACTCCTTGGGCGTTTCTTGCCGCCTCTTCTTCCGGGACCACTCACAGTAGGGACGTTGATTTGCAGAAGTGATGGTGTGGTTTCACTATCGTAAAGTGTTTGTAAAAACAAACTTCAAAGAAATATTTCAATTTTAATTTCAATTAGTGTCGAATTGTATAGTCTACTGTTTTTTTACATTGTTACTAGTAATACGCCCGTGCTTCGCTTCAAAATCTCTACGCACTATGTTTAAAAATAAATCCGCAACCCAAACACTTCTTAATTTTTACCCTGTTTTATGGTTTTAGAGACCGGTTTTCTTAATTCCGTGAATTTGAAACTTTTGTTTACTACCCTCTTAAACATGGTATCCTAAATTATGACCAATATATTACAAATAGGCTTGTTACAAATATACCACATACAATCTAAATATATTCGATGGTTACCAGCTGATACGTGCACAGACAGACAAGCAGACAATACTTCCAAAAAATATACTTTGACCGCTAAATCGACAACAAAGCCCGCCTACACAAGTATTTTTAAAAATGTTATTGGTATACATTTCTATAATTCTCTCCAATGTCTCTATCTTAAATTTCGCCATTAATTTTGTGTATCTGACAGCTTATCTAATCGCTAATTAAGTGATAAAACTAGAAGTCCTACCAAAAAGCTTTGTGATTTAGTGTCTGTACATGTTATTGATGTTTCTTATTTCTTTTTTAAGGACTGATGAAAAGGCAGCCCGGCTACTTCATGTTATGTAATCATCGTCGCCTATGGATATGTGTCCTGAGGAAGAGGCCTTGTGAGACGAGTATTTAGCCTTTTAATGTAGAATAAAAAGTTATATGTCATGTTAAACTTTCACTGTTATTATACTACTGTCAACGAAATCCTCTGCAGCAGCTGCATTGCCACGCTGACAATTATCTCCAGATCAAATACGCAGGCTTATTTTATGTTTTTGCACCTATAAATATTACACTAACAAGCAGTCAAATTAAAATGATCGATTTAAATACGACGTCGTTACTGAAAGAGCCTGTTTGCAATGCGTGGTCGCCTCACAAATTTGTATTCAACAAAAAATAGGAAGTCGAAGGGTGATAGGAAGTTATACTGGTTTTTATTTCCTCCCCACACCAATATCGAATCCCCAATGCTACCGCAATAGGGTGTCACTTTGAAATTTTTGATCGATGTTCTTTCTTTGTTGTTGACAACCGTGTCATTTTTTTGTATAGAAATAAATTTAATGTTGCTTTGCTTTGTTATGGCAATTTTCTGGTACAATAAGATACTTTTTAAATTTAATCTTCTGTCATCACTAGTTCCGCAATATTGCTTCTGTAGAATAGAACAACAACAACAACAACAAAATCTTCTTTATTGTACAGCAAAAATAGTATACAGAAAAGTTTAGATACAATATTTTAAGTACAACAGGCGACCTTATCGCTTAGTCAGCGATCTCTGTTAGACACCCTATTCAGCTGATACAGTAGATGGAGTAATGAAACAAGGTGGGCGTGCACAATTTTGAAAAATATTTATTTTTGTTTACATTCTCAACAGATAGCGTAATTGCAAAAGTTGAATAGTAAGGTGTAACAATTGATTAAGAAAGGATATAGTGGTATTAAGATATAGTAGACAGTAGAAAACTTATGGTAATCATATTGACACATAATGCTCCTTCACTAGAAGAACATGAATAACAAGAAGAAAATGGTTTTGCAGTCGATTTTAAGATCGATAAGATTTTAAGTTGTAATCCAACATAAAGGGGTCAGAGATTCGTCAAAACAGCTGTTTTTAATGATATTTGAATTTTTTTTTAACAAAATGTAGTTCTCTATTTTAGTTTTATATGGAAAATAAATATTATATGTCTTATAGAAAACACTATACAATTTATATACACGTATACACGTTAACAATACATAATAGAACGAAAAAATAACACATAATATAATATAAGTACACAATAGACCAGCTTATCACTGCAGAAACTATTTCTGTGCAAAGAAAAGTAAAGTTTTGGGTAAAGAAGTAAATATCAAAACAAACATTGTAGAGATACATAATTAAATATAACTAACAGATGATAAATAATAGAAAAGGTATTCTCGCCTAAAGGGATTTCTAGACAACTTTAAGAGAAGACACAACGAAAAACGTCAAGTGATAAATAACAAACCATAATAATATAGGCTACGAAACTTGATCTTAATCCTAGATAATGCGGGGTGCGATAGGGCCTGGTTTTCGCCCACCGGAGATAATATCAAAGGGAATAACAAAACACATTGTTTATTGAATCTAATGCATATTAAAATGTTAATTAAAAATGTTATGAACCCTACTGAGCCAACGGGTTAGGGCGATTATGAACGCACTGCAATTTACAGACACAACATTGTTTTTACATCGATATTTCAACTTTTGATCAACAATTGACCATAAATACAATGTAATTATACTTAATCATTTATTAATGATCAAAACTATTCATAATTTACAATAGGTCACTTCATCCGAAGTTAAAATTGAATTTCAGAAATCATTAATACTAAAAAATATTGATATAAATAAATGAGAAATGATTGATATAAAAAATTATTCAAGAAATCATAATTACAGGACCCAGAGTCCCAAGTAAAGTTGTTTTGAAGTAGGCGCAGGGCACATACAGAGCTATGATCGTACTTTAATTAAATGTACTTCAATTTGGCCGTATTGGGGCGGACTAGAATACTTCCCCCAATCCCATGCTGGCAGAACGGTGTCGTAAGAGACAACAGAAACCAGCCTGCTTGGTGGTAGGGCTTCGTGTAAAGATTGTATTATCAGTATTATTATTAAGTCATTAATATTATTACTTGTATTATTGTCTTTCCATGAAGTCTGCCTGGCTAGCTACCACTCTCCTGCTTGAGTGAGCCACCAAACCACTCGTTGTGTTCTGTACTTTATTTCTTACCTTCTTCTCATTTCCTGGCTGACAACGCATCAGTGGTACCTTTGGTCTTGCTGATGTCCATGGGCGACGGTGACCACTTACCATCAGGTGGCTCGTCTGCTCGTTTGTCGGCTATTAATATTAAAAAAATGTATCTTATGTAGTGGTTTCATTTTTCTTCTTGACAAATATGGAATACATAATTGACAAAAATGTCAACAATCAAAATCCAAAAGCACGAAATACAAAGCAACTTTATAAGTTATCTGAGCCATAAACACTTAAATGAATAACAATGATTTACTATACTTTGATGACTTTTACCTTAGTCAGTAGTAACTTTGTCTGATTGCAAAAGCAGTTGTAGACTGTAGAACAGGGTTCGAATCCCAGTTTTGATCGTTTGTGACACCACAATTATAACTCCAACGTACATTCCACCTGCGATTCAATATTCCGTATAGCATATAAAGCGTGTATAGTCTGTTGCGCGTGCGTGAGGATTAATATTATTTGAATGTATATTCGTGTGTAAGCACCCTAAGCGATTGAGATGTAAGCCATGGGATTGAGATGTAAAATACTAAAGCGAGCGGCTTGTGCCAAACCGGTCCGGATTGAATGGGACCTTCGCTTTTACTGCATCTATTGTTAACATTTTAATTGACATTAACCAACATGAGGGAATGGTCTTAGTAATTTGCAACGTGACTACTACTGGGAATAGGTGAAGTCGGGGGAACGAATTTGAAATTTAAAGTAGTACAAAATATATTCATGTACATGTTTTTATAAGTTCACTATAAATATTATGAAAAGAGTAATTAAAAAAAAAAAAAAAAACTACAAAATCGTACTAAAAATACCGAATATAATAAGAGATATAATTAAAAAAATATATTGTGATTAATTTACATATAATTTCAATGTGACAATTCTTTTTGAAACCTGTTACTTATTTATTTGAATAAAATATAGGTACGCTAGCTACTGAAATGTTTTAGGTCGGTGCCAAGCCGAAATAAAACAATATTTACATAATTTTAATTGTATATTATACTAATAACCTACTACTACTATGTGGCGATAGTTAACCTAGCGTAGATATCTACTAAAATTGATTTAGCTTGACACCTATTTGTTTTAAGATATTCATAGTTTGTAAATCAAATAGCGACAGATGGACTGCATGCCTATTTGCTGCAATCTTTGTAAATAGAATAACCTCTTGTCAAAACCTCTTCTAGTCTTTGTTTATTATAATAACAACCAACAAACAAGCTGACGAGCTACGTGACGGCAAATTGTTACTACCGCACATAAAGCCGGGGGCGAAGTAAAGGAAGAACCCGCTTATCGATCGGTTCACCCGCACTGCAACCGAAACACCTTAAAACATTTGAAAGTTTATTTTAGAAGCCAGATACTGACCCGTAACGGTAAAATACCTTATCACCGAGCACGAATACCGTGGGATATATGCATGAGAACAGAACCTAGTGAACTCCAACAGGAGAATGTTCAAGTTCACGTGACGGTGGCGTTGGATAGGACTCGAGGTTGGATGGAGGTTCTCAGATTGAAACCTATAAGCTCGTCAAACTGTCCAATGATACTGCACCGTTACATTACATGTTACACAACTATCGTAACGTAACCCCGCGAGCCAGTGTTCTGATACCCTTATGTTTTTGTACACTTATCTATTCATTATGCTTAATGTAGTAAAATAGTAATCATTCTTTAATTTCATATTCAACAAAATCAAATTACTAAGAGAAGAATGTATAGAAATAAATTTCGGATCCACAGCCATAAACTGAATGAAATTGTGTATTAGTGAGCGAGCAATAAATTAAACATTTATAGTAATATTAAAGATCAGTAAAATCTCAATAAACGACAGAGGTTGCAGCAGAATAAAATGTATTGTGAAACTCGCTAGACCTTGTAAGTTTGACAATGGATACGGTTGGCGACTCAGCTTGCTTGCGATTGCTGTAATTATTTACTTGTTTAAATAAAAAAATTTGGACGCATTGAAATTTGAACGAACAAACAAAATGAAGTATCTTTGGTCAACGGAATGTGTTTGTAAGATATTGGTACAAACGCGATGCGAAGTTTAGTTCTTTACAACTTATAATTATCCAACTGCTCGCCTCGGGTCTTTTCTCACAATGTGAGGGTTTAAGGTACGCGACGCAGGTTAAGCGCGGATTGGCAGACTTCATACACCTTTGTGAACTTTACGAACTTAGAATTCTCATGCATGTGTGCAGATGTTTTCGTTGACCGAGGCAAGTAGGAATTAATCAAATTTCTAATACGCACATCATCCAGGTGGGTATAGGATTCGATCTGGGATCTCCCCTTTGGGTAAGCCAGTACGCTACAACTGCTTGCTGTTGTTTTAATGTTGTC
The DNA here is from genome assembly GCA_003671415.1 of Megathymus violae. Taxonomy (NCBI): domain Eukaryota; kingdom Metazoa; phylum Arthropoda; class Insecta; order Lepidoptera; family Hesperiidae; genus Megathymus; species Megathymus violae. Next base: position 636,178 of record PDGT01000073.1, read on the forward strand.
ATCAGATGGTAATTGAGCACAGCCACCCATGGACGTCTGACAAAAGCGAGCGAGTGACATGTGAAGCCGGTTTTTGATTGGTTTTCCAACATTGCATCTGCAGAATTCCAAGGTGAAGTTACATGGCCGAAAAAAACTGTCCTACTTGCGAACATATAAGTAGCATCATGATCAAACCGAGTTCGGAACCCAACCACCTTCAACAGAGAGAACCTCTAATATCTCCGTCAGATTTCGGCTATACATATACACAATTCGTTGTACACATTATAGACAACTAATACCTGCAAACTACATTTTTATCTGTGACATAAAAGACTGCTGCAACCATAAATCTAATCTGGAAGCCTTTGCTCGGTGGACGAAGACACTGCTTACTTAATTCCGACAACAATTGAAAAATTTGATATATTACTGACTGGCTGGTCACTTTATACATATTCGAACGCATTATGAGGGACTCTTTGAAGTACCGGTTTTCTTGCCACGTTGTGCTTCAGCGAAGTAATTTTTTTTGATAAATTAAAGATGGATTGCACAACTAAAACCCGAGATTCCCTTGTGGAGGGCCGACGTACAAACCACTGGCTATCATCACTGTTTATTTAACATATTCATCTAATTCCTAATATCATTAAAAGGCTCAGTATTACAATCGGTTTAAGGCAGAAGCAAATGGTGATCCGGCACGCGTAGTAATTCAACGTTTGTAAGGCTTTGGCGCCGGTTGGCTAGCGGATACGCCGCGACCTGCTAAGCTTCACGTTAAACACAGGGACAGGATTATGCAAAACGTAACCGATTTAAAATACTTCTGCAAAAATAATCATAGTTTAAATTCCGTATATAAATTAAAAGTTATCCTTCGTGATATCTCAATCGTATTTTTAGGCCTCCATATATCCAATGAAGCGACGGCGTTCTTACAGGATCACGAAGTGCTCCGTATGCGCTGGACAGAAACAGTTGAAACTTGGTGCTAGAAGTAAACGAATTGTGATTTGATTTGAGTTTACGTTAGGAAGATTAATTACAAAATACAGTTCTTGCACAGTTCACGTTGGCCGTGAGAGGCAGTGATAGGATTATTTATTTACGTGGCCGGCTACCAGAATCGACTATGAGTTGTTTTAACCATAGTGTGTTTAACCATAGGTTGTAGTGTCCGAGAGATTTAGTAAAAAGCGACTTCGTCGCTAGTCATAATATCCTATGTAAGACACACATCGATTTAATAGAAGAATATATTACAAAATGTTCTAAATCATTTATAACGTTGTAATGACAGGTTAATAATAGCAAAATCGATGCAACGAGGAAGTATTAGCAACAGGAAGGACAACAGCAACAAAGCAAATCAAAGCATTAATAAACACAAAGTTTTTATACTACACAATCAAACGCACCTACCACAGACGAGAGTTGTGACTAATACTTGGATTAATTATTATTGATCGGAGATTCAAATCGGATTTTTATGCCAAAGAGATAAACTTTTACTATAACTGCTTTTAACTACTGTGTTCGAAGATGTTTTTGCTATGGAAACGGCGTGATAAAGAAACTACCATAACGTTCAAACCAAGAATCGATTTATACATTAGGTTTGAATATTAATACTCATTTATTAATAGCTCCATAATCATCAGATTATCTTCAGATGCAACACTTCCATTACTAGGTATCTCGGAACATAAAACACTATGTTGCATCATAACCGACCGCTCATATAAAGGTAACATCGAAAACTCACGAACATTCATACCCATAAAACAATATAAAAACGTATTGACAATAATTTATTCAATACATGTTGTGTGTAACGTGGATACGGGAATACATCGCGCGGGGAATAAAGGTGTTTATAGATTTCAACATAGAGTCCATCTATAAAGGTTACAAGTAAAATGTATTACAACGAAGGGATCAATTGGGCGCACGGTGAAACTCACAAGAATAAAAAGTAACTAATAACATTGGTAGCGAGATTTCACCTCAAAACTAAACACATTTGAATGTACTACTCATTATAATATCATAGTTTCCACGACCTTCCAAATTTAACTTTGAAATTGAATAAGGCGCTTTAATTCTTGTCGTGGATTACGATGGTTACAGCTGATCTCTATGGGAAGCCGGGTGGGCGTCGATAATCTAGCGATTACAAGGGAATTATCATCCGACGAACCAAAGAAACGTACATAACTTTTCCATAAATACATAATTTGCTCCATACTTTACTCATACGTTTGTTTATTCAATGTTTATCGCGTGAAATATTTGTATAGATTCCAAAGAATAATCTCGCTTTATATCTCGGTTTATACGCTCCAACGGAGATCACTGGAATTTATCTCGAGGTATTAATTTTATTCGCCTCGTGTTGATTTCAAAATTAATACCGATTTCATTGACATTCATCATCATACAAAACGTATTAAGAAAATATATTGTTGGACACTACAGAATCATTTTTATCAGGAAACACGTTAAAACCATGAATGATTAAGTTCGATTAATTTCGATTATTAATATTTCATTTATCACTCGGCGCCCAACTATGCGACAAATTTGAGACGATTATATTGTCTCAAGCGTGGGTAAAAGAAGTTGAGTTTATTATTTTTCAGCAATATAATTAAAATATTTACCTGAATTTAATCAGTGAAGTGAAATGCGGCCTACGTGGCCTCATTCACCCAAACCCAACCCAAGTCCAAGCCAACCTTCTCTGCTCGTGGTGCACCCAGTTGAACAACGGACAAAACTATGACAAACGTTCTTTCCTGTTGGAGGCCGCTGGACTCTATACCACTGAGTTTAATCCCAACGGTACTTGCATGGTGGTAGGGAATTATTTCCGTTCTACTACCCACCACCCTACTTCTAAAACCAACCGTAAATTATTTCATACGTGATTCGACCGCAGTGTTGGAGGACTTTGTTTTTGGTCAGCAACGAGTCGGTGATGCCTTTGGTGTTACTGACGTCCAAAGGCGACAACGACCACTTACTAACAGGTGGCTCCTATGTTCGTTTGTACTTTAATAAAAATCCCAAACTAGTTTAGAAATTTGAAACATCAATATTTTTTTTCAGCCGACAAACGACCAGACGGGCCAACGGAACAAAGTACCAGCTTCGTAACACTAAGCACGTCTGCAACACGGTGTCGGTCGAAACGGAAACTACCACACATACTTTTTTTAAGAAATTCTATCTAACAGTGCCACCGAAATAGAATACCAGGCAATTAATTTAAGACTTAGAGTAGGTAGATAAAGTTTTCCGGTCGAGCCTCAGAGCCAGAGGAGAGGACCCTAATGCGGACCAGACGGCTCGGATCAGGGTTCAGGCTCAGAGAACCCTGACCCATCGTTGGAAGGAGGATCTGAGGTCCCCAGCGGCGGGCCTAGCGATGGTGGACGCTGCACGTCCCCACCTACGTCGCTGGGTCAGAAGGCGGCACGGGTACCGGGCACGGGTGCTTCGATAAGTACCTGCATCAAATCGTGGGAAGGGAAGCCACCCCTGCCTGCCATGAGTGTGGCGCGCCTATAGACACGGCGCGTCACACTCTCGAAGAGTGCGCCATTTGGGGGCCCCAGCGCCATGCCCTGGTGGCCGTTATAGGCGGAGACCTCTCGTTGTCGAGCGTGGTCCGCTGCATGCTCGGCAGTGATCGGCCGTGGCCTCCTTCTGCGAGGAGGTCATGGCACTGAAGGAGGCCGCGGAGCGAGAGCGAGAAGCAGCCGTGAACGCTGACTCGCTCCGCAGGAAACGGCCGGGGGGGAGGAGACGGCGCTACGCGCTCCTCCACCCTCCGCAATAGAGTGAGAGGGGGCACCACATCCTCCCACTCGTCACCCGGGTAATAGAGCGCTCACGGTGCCCGAAAGTGCTCTATAGGAGAAGGCGGCCCGCTTAGGCGGGCCAACCGTCGGGGCGTCACGGTTGTATGCGCGAGCGATCCCGTAGCGCCCCATGAAGACGATGAGGGCCCCGCTGGGTTTTAGTGGGTATTCTGGCACGTTCTGGCGTGCCAGCGAGTCCTACATACCCGCCGCCTCCCCGCGGCGGGATGCGTAAATGCATTTCCCAGCGATAAAAAAAAAGGTAGATAAAATTAAGTATATAGTTAGATACAAAATCATACCACAATACATTAGTACCGCCAGGATTAAGCTGAAGCATATAGAGCTCCAGCTCAGCGACCTTCAAAGAAGATACGCAGCAGCATTGTTTGATCCATTGATCAACGTACACGATGAGCAAGAGCGATTTGTATGGGCTAAGCTATGATTTTTTTACACTTACAGTATGCTTTACAATCCAAACTTCTACCTAACATCATGCGCATGATGCAGATAGCATCAAACCGAATGCTCAACCCCGCAAAATGTCGATTTACATTTGACACGACGTACGACAACATTACCATATGGTCCAAATAACCACATAAGTGTAGATATTAATTATAACCTTGTAGTTTGAATATTTGTCTTTCACACGGAGAACCGGATTCTAATTTAGCACACACCTCAAATTTTTCAGTTATGTAAATATCGAAGTTACCTATAATTTTATTAAAAAAAATCATTGTAAGAAAATCTGCACAGTTATGAATTCTCCTTAATATTCTGAAACATGTGTGAAGTTTGATAATATGCATTTGGATAACATGGTGGACAACGGCATTTAGCCCTTGCGATGTAAGAGGCCAGAAACCAGCAATAGGATCGTACGTCAAATTATACCTAGCTATAACATATTTGGTGTTTAAACGACAACGACTGGCTTCCTCGTGCAGTTCAAGGCGAGCTCCGAGATGCGTTCGCGTCGAGTCATCGCTCCTTCAAGTGTTGACATTCGATTGTTTACCTTCCACAAAGTCACATTACAGTTGCACAGACTAATTACGTACATTCAAACAAAACCTCTTTACATACTACTTGCTGGACGCCGGCTAGTATACGATTATTGCTATCAGGCGCTATGCAAAACTGTGAGGTACATAATTGAATTTTGTGTTAATTTTTATTTTATGAAAACAAAACACTTGTTACATGGGAACAAAGACCAGTGACCTCGAACATAAGACACGTGGAGACAGCTGTGCCCATTATTCAGGTTCACCACGAACAGAGAAGGTTGGCTTGAACTCGCACGATTGATTGAAGAACGATTCAAAATTTGTATCCTTCAGGTCTACATAAACCTCACTTAGTCTTTTGAGAGTTTCTTAGTTACCGTGATTCATATTTTAAGCAATAACAGCCGTTGAATTAATAATTTTTACGATCATCTAACCCATAACTGTATAACAACCGGGCTCTGGGTCTGTTAGAATAAGTAAATTAAATATATAATTAACGACCCCGGCCAAGTATGCCTTAGAAGGCTTCATACACCTTTGAGAACATTATTCGAAACTTTTTGGTCAGCAAGCTCTCGATGTATTTACAAGGCTTTTCAGCTTACAACGCTCACGGTTTCGATAAAGAGGTATAAACAGATAACAGGTAAAGTGGATTCGGAGTCAGATCCTTAGAAGACAAACATCCAAACCAAGCAATTTTATATATTATAAAGGCATATTCTACAACACGATGTAGGTCTGCCGAGGAGATCCCTTAAAGCATCATTTATTTTAAGATTTATAACAACTTGGAATCATTTAATATTGAATACAACATCTTTATCGTCATTATGGCACAGCTGTTACGCCCACAATCCACCAAACTCATGACACACATCTTACAGAATTATGGTGTACACCTATGTACATACTCATCTCCTCGCCATGATTTCCAAGCATGCTTATATTATAAAGGGAGAGTGCGGTTTTCGTGAGTTTGTGTCAATGTGGGTAATATAGGGAACCGCGGCACCCATTTCAAAAATTATATTACCATTTTAATGTACATTATCCCCAACGATATAGAGATAGGCCGCTGGAAGCTAATTCTCACCATAGTTCAATGTTTTTGTATTGTTTACTTAATTTCTGATTTTTATACATACCTATAGTCAATACAAATGCTGTTCTTCCTAACTGATTGAGTACTTAAACAGCATACCTAGCATAGCGTAGACTACTTTACGTCGATTGCTAATAAGTACTTAGGACTGTCAATCCATAAGCGAAGTTTACAATTGTGATAAAACATTTCTTCGTAGTGAACACTAAATCTCTGGAGAAATATATAATAGGTACTCGATAACTGCATTTCAATGATAACATATGTTACTATTATCAGCAATTAACATTCCAAAGCAGAAGTATGAAAGGTACTTAAATACATTTGAACAAGTTATTAAAAAAATAAATAGCTATCTGATTTTTGCTATATAAAGATGATACTAAAACGAGCAAAAGGAACGATACTTTTTTAAATATGGATACAATAAAAGTTCTATCCGGTTCAATCAAATGATTCATAAATTTTATACATTTTAAACAGCAGACAAAAATGTGTATAACATAATATATAAAACGCAGACTCAAGTTACTTTGACATACTATACTCACACAATGCGCGCACGACAAATCCTCATAATATTTTCCATTATTCGTGTTTACAATAACAGGTACACACGAAGTTAGGAGACTTTCGCACTATCCATCGCATTGCCCGCTCAAGCCAGGTTTCTGATAAACAACAATTTTACAAAGACTTCAGTTGTAGAAATAACAAGATATTTTTCTCGTATCGCTTTATCATACTCGTCTTATCTTATGTCGCAAATGGTGAAATAATTGGAATGAAAAGTGCGTAAAACTCTTAGATCGTACTGCAAGGATGTCTTCGATAAACATTTCGTACTTAAATCTGCATTAAGTTTATTTCCACACCACAGAACACCGTGTTTACTGCGTCGAACACATTTCCTTACAAATTGTTATCGGAAATAAACGATAGAAGCGAAGTTGTTTCTCTTGAAACGCTTCTAACAATAGCAGTCGTGTCGAGCACATCCTCACTCGCCTTAGATCTTAATGTGATGTGCAAACTGCGAACTACTATAGTCATACTTTACTAATGGAAGCAATTTATGTGACTATAGTAGGTATAATATTTGAAACTTGATGAAAAAAAATACTTTCTGTATACTACCTACTATTAAAAAACCGACTTCATAACACTAATGTAATAACCAACTATCTGCCTGTCTGGTTGTCTGTCGACCAAATCCAAGTTTTCCAAAATAGTAAATCCTATATATACATATATATATATATATATGTTTGTATGTGTATGTGCGTACTTATAAAATTAAAACTATTAAAAAATTAAAAAATTTCCATTTTAATTTTCGCGTATGAATCCAATGGTTTCGTATTTTACTTGTAATCAAAGCTAATATTTTTGTGATATACACGATATCTTTGGGTCTTGATTGTTATTATCGCTATTTAATAACGTGTATCATACCGCACTGAATGCAACTGGGAATCCTATAAACGAGGTGTAACTGTAAAAACGTTTGTGTATAAGTTTTATTTTTACACACAATTATTTATCTTAATCTTAATTATTTTAATTGATCTTCAACGACAAAAACCCCAACCCGACGGAACACAAACATTTACGTTATATTCTGAATGCTGTAGCTAATTACAATTCCGTAGAAAAGAAAACAGCAAATACAAAAAAAAATTATACGAGAATTTTGAATTTTCATATAAAACTAATTTCCTATTTTACACCTCTACGTAGAACGACGTTGTAAACGGTAGCTACTGTCAAAAATAAAGTATCTAGCTGCATTAGTTTCATCTGGATCAATCAAATGAGACCTTTCAAAGTCACTATTGATAATAATTTTTAAATATCAAGACTAGCATGCGCTGTCCGCGTTGACGATTTAATATATATGTTACTTCCACAAAGTTCACCTATTGTAACGAAATCTTATGTTTTTATTTATAACCTCATTTGTGATTGTTTCCATGTTTGCAATTTAATACGGTAGACTGTGAATCACATTTCATCCAACTTTATCTATTTTATTAATTGAACTAAATGTTCAATTTTTTGTTCGTAATTGTTTCTCTTGATTCATATAAAGGTATGTCAACATTCAAGTTATTCCATGTACGGAAATGTCCATTGAAACGTTTTCGCTTCACGTCGGTCTCTTTGAAATTGAATTTCCAAATTTTAATGGTCAACACACCAAAATCATCTTTATTTAATGCTTTAGGATTTCAAATTCAGATTTGCATTTAGCGCTTTAAGCTACGCATTGATATATAAATCAGACAGTTTGCTGTTTTATGTGATATAAACAATCACGAACTATAATAACAACCAAGCCACAATTTTGATTTATGGGAACGAGTAGTCCGTAGTTTTCGTAGCATCGCATAATGTACACAGAGCAATATGATGGACGCGTGCATATTGTATTTAGAAACATGTTACGTCTCAAGTGCGCTCCTGTTTCGCCAGTCACGCACTCACCGCGGGATATGAACACTAAATTAAATTGTTTGCTGGCTTTCGCTACCGACTTAACTTTAATCATATCACTATAAACTTATATTAATGCAATCACATATTTTGAATGTAAGGGATTTCAAAGGATTACTGTTACGTAGATCAAGATCTTGCACGGCGTCCAAATACCACTAAAGAATTAGAAATCTCTAGTACCATTCACATAAAAAAATATCGATCCAAACTGTTCCGCTTCTACCTACCTCAAATACATTGCAGGACGACGTTTCTATACAGAAACTAATTAACGTTTTATTTGTCTAACGCATTGGATTAGCAACCTGTAATGTTAGGCTGTGAAAAAAAAACAATTTCATATATTTTTTAAATTTGATTTACAACCGATTCCTATAATCTATCTTATCTTACAGCTGGGTAACGGTCCATTTTATTTGTTTTATAAACTTACTTATCCCCAACTATCTTCGGTACGCGATAGACCAGCGAAATTATAAATTAATGTCATGGATAAAAATGATATATGTATTTAAACGTAAAGTATAAGTTACAGCTACTATGACATATAGTTTTAACGAGCAGTAACAGTTAGAAAGTTTATAGGAACTGGGTAACGAGTCATTCATAACGTAGAATTAAAACAGAAAGGATAACCAGAATAGATAACAAAGGAACTACTAATTGACACCGAAATCTCATAAAAAAAGTAGCATTGAGCAAAGAACCAGCTTAAAATATATGTTGTATGTACTATGATCACCTAATATTTATT
>PDGT01000073.1:645619-849819 GCA_003671415.1 Megathymus violae
TAACATTTCATCAATATACTTGTATTATTTTTGGGTTACACGTCCGATGAAAACATTATACTCTTTATTTAAGGTCACTCAATCTGTATCATCGTAAGACTATGTTCTTCGAATTTATTCGACAGAAAAAAAAATGTTACTTTATTAGTGGGTCTTCAGTAGTGATAATCATAATGTTAGATATCTGCATAAACATCAGATCTACCTCTCTGCTCATTTACCACATAAAAAATACCACAATAAAAACTATTAGGAAAAGAAACAGAAAAAAAGAGAGAGAAAATAGCTATCAGCCAACGTGAATCTATGCATAATATAATATTATATTACACCATGTTTAAAACGAATTTAACCACACAGCATAACAGGCTATAACATGTTTTTCACGAAAAGTCGACATCAGCGCTGCGACATGGAAAAACATGATAAAACTTGCAAAAAGTATTTACGTTCCGATTAAGCTCCAACTTATGTACTGTTACAATCCAGGCGAACGTAAACAACTGTTTATCGTGAAAACAAATCTCTATAACAATAAACTGTAATAATACAACAAATAAACAATGAGTATTACGTTATTACGTCCAAAGTTCTACAATCCACAAATCTTTCACGGAAAAGATAATTACTTGTACATCACTTTGTCATAATCCAATTTAATATTTTGTGGCAAAACATTCGTAGCCCAAAAGCTTTTGTGGAGGACATCGCAGGTGTATTTAATTACGAAAAATTACATGTGCCTTGAAAAAGGCCGCTAATAATAACAACAATAACACCCATAGTCTATAATAATGGAAATTGTTTTATAAGGATGTAATACTTGATGGTAATTAATTACTCAATATTCAATTCGATTCATAAATCTTATGCTTTACCGTCAGTACCTGAATAAATTGTGATTATTTTTTATCGTTCAATTAATTATTGCTATCTTTACTAGACTTTATTCGAATTTTTTTTTTAATGAAAGATTATTTATTGTTTTTCTTTTTTAACAAAATTTTCGGTTTCTAACTCCCACACTAGGATTCCCTGTGTTGTGGGTAACTAGATTCATACCACTCCTTATGAGTAAAACAACAATATATATATATATATATATATAATCTAAAAATTACCCAAATTTACAAAAGTATATATGTGTAAGTATGTGTGTGCGTGCGTGTACGTGCGTGTGAGTGTACGTGCGTGTGCGCGCGTGTTTTTGTTTATGCATATGTGATGATTTTTGAAAGTACAGATGTGTGTACATAATCATAATTTTCATGATCTGTTAATTGTCCTAATCTAGACATAACTGCAAAGCAAATTTTCAGTGTCTTTATATGTAACTTGGAGTAGCCAAGATGAAACTTTTTCGCATATATACAAACTTTGATTTGCAAGATTAAGTTTGTGGTATAGTTTACTATAAATTAAGGGTCCTAGAAAAGATAATGTTCGACTGAAAAAAAAAAACATGTTTGATTTAAGTAAAAGGCCACTTCAGCTTTCTTTTTGAATTGTAGGAGGTGATTGTTGACGATAGAGATTTTTTTGCGGTATCGCTGCATCAAAGCGAAGATGTATGTATGATCGACGCACTTTCAGGATTCCGCATTCAGTGTACAATGTGTCCGTAGAGTACCTGCGTGGTTTACCGAATGCAACTATTAAGACAGCACGCTGGACACGTTCTAGTTTTAGAAATTATAAACTATAAGCTGCTCCCCAAGTTTAAAATTCTTGACTTACCTCTCGGGTGTATAACACTAAATGTTGTTAGTGAATGAGTAATGGTAGCTAGATCATACATACACTTGTTTCAAGTTTCATCTGCGATTTTTTGTTAATTTTCTCAAAGAAATCTGTCCTTGGCCAGGGTGAAACACTGTGATCTTTATCACTCCCATGTTGAAAGACCTGAGCCCAGCAGTAGAATATTTATGAGTTGTAACGGTATCAAGTCAATAATCTAATTTAATTGTTGCTATTTATACGCGTCTGCTTACTTTGGAAATATTTACAAATTCAATACAAGTGTAACGGTTTATATGCGACCGAAGTTCCATAGTAATTTAATTGCGTATTCGGTCTAATCACGTACATACATTTTATAGTACCTACTTCTTATCTGCCACCACGATCGTTGTCCAGTCACTTCAGTTCACTTTTATGGTCCTGATTATAGGACTTAAAGTCCATTGAATCTCGAGTCACGGCCAAACATAGCTTCTATAGATCCACCGATAATGATTGTAGGACATCCCACAGTACTTTTTCACTTTTACTTGAATAGATTATGTATAAGATACATTACGTCACTTTTGTGACAATAACATTCCTGTTGCCCACATCCGGTGCTATATCGATCGATGTTTGTATAGATACATCGATGAGAAATGTTTCGGTTACAAATACACATACTCGTAAATTCTTGATACATGCATTGCTAACACCGATTTATTAAAATATATCTATCAATTTAATCGAAATAAAGAAAAATTATGTTGGCTGTACGTAGATAGAAATTAAAACATAGTTTTACGTACAAACGAAAGAAAACAGTATAACATTTTGACAGCAAACACTAAGGCCATAGATTCTAAATATATTTGTGAATATTGATATTAACCGTGAGAAGAACGTTAAACAGCCAATTGGTCAATCATATTTAAATCAGATAATGCCAAATTACTTTAAATTATTCATCGACATCATCATAGTTATAGTTTCATTGTCATATTCATCCTCATAGTAATTTGCATAGTTATTGTCATAGACATACTCATATTTATATATATAATCATATTCAGAGACATAATCAATACTAATCGAGGCCATCGTCAGTCCTCAAATGTGGAAAAATGTTATGCCCAGTCTCCTCAGTCTGGGAGTTAATGAGTTTTTTAGCTGTGTCATCCTCACGTGTTACTCACAGTCTTCGATCGTATTATAGCTCTTGACAATTGTTATCGAATTAAACACTTCGACATATGAAAAGGGTATCAATTAATTCCGTATTTGATACGTGTAGATAAACTATTTGCGTTGTTAATGAATCCCAGCGTGTGTGTTTTAATCGCTCTTATCAGTAACAAACTTGCATAACAACAAACTAAGGAATCACCTGAAACGCAGATTAATGGAAAATGTATTGAAGAGCAACATTACACATAGATGTAATAAAAAGGTTGTAAATTGTATGCATTTAGAGGCGATGGAGTTAATTTTATAGTAACCATTAATCTTGCACTTAGCTAGACGTGCAACGGAAGTTTCTTTGCTATCTTTTTATCAAAATCTAAATTTCTTCCAAATTCTACTTCATGGTTCTAAAGAAGTAAGTGCATTAATATAACGTTAGGGACATCGATTTCATTTTATTCTCTTTTTATGTATATAGGCAGATAGATAAGTGTTAAATATTTAAAGTATAACAATGAGGAATCAGTTTTGATTTAATCATATTGAGTGGAAAATGGATAGTATACAAAATCTAATGAATAAATAGAGATAATAAGCTGTTTCAATAATTAATTCAAACGTTTTCAGTGTGAACGGTCTAAACTAAAAATTTATGAAACGTCAATAAAAACAAGAAACAAATATTTCGTGTACGGTTACTGAACTTAAACATGGTTTCCGAAAGATTACTACTTAAAGTATAATCGTAACGCGTTATCTATACTAAATATAATAATCTATAGGAAATAACTATTCAGAACTGCATAGTTGCTGGAACTGTTAAAAGATTTCTATTAACGTATTGATTAACGTAAAATAATGAAGTCTAAGATGTTCAACACACTTACTTATAAAAGCCTATTCACTTCCTCATGTCATGTTAAAATTTATATGCATCATTCTTACGATTAAGAATGAAAAAGAATCATAAAATCAATGCCACTATTATTTCACTTGTGGCTTCTTTATAGTTGGGTAATAAAAACATGATCTAACAAACAACTCATTCGTAATAGCAAATATAGGCAATAAAATGGGCCACAGTGGTCGCCGCTGAACTGTGGACGTATAAAAATTAATGTCGAAATACTCTGGTATTGTTCTACAGATTGCATAATTAACATTTTCATTACTAACGTTATGCAACGCCATTAGGATGGTGGCTATTAACTTAAACTGATAGGTGTTATATGATTTTCAGTGATAAGTAGCTAAATTACAGTTAATTTAACGCACTCAAAGTATTCTTCTTCCAAATTATTATGAAATTTCGTACTATATTTTGGAAATATTTTGTATCTAAATAAATTATTACAATTAAGAGAAAAATTATACCCCTAAATTAAGTAAGATTATTATTGTTCAGTGCCTAACAAATTTACCTACAGCGACGCCTGTATTCATCACATCCCAATTACACAGCCCCTACGGGCAGTCCATACATGCATGCACAATCCAACCGTAACACCCCAAATAAATAGGAAACGAATAAATTCCCAGCGAAATTGCTCCATTTCCGAGCAAACCAGACGACTCAATTCGTCACGGTGTGGACAAATTGTCGGTTAATTATCCAGAAATTGCAACTGGCCTGACTATCTACTGGAACAATACCTATTCAATAAATTCCACAAATAGCAGGAACAGTAAAAAAAATTTCAAAATTTACTAATATCATCAGCATAGACCATTGTGGTCAAACAATTCTATAACAAAAATTCCCAATCGTAATAATTCGGTCAAACGCCAGCATTAACCATCTGCTGTTCGTGTTCGTGAAGGGACAACACCGCCACGTGTCCTTTTCACAATAGCAATAAATTATATTAGTTCCGATTATTGTCACAATAGGTGTCAAATGAACAATAATTCACATATTGTGCGATGAGTTGCCGGGACACCGTACATTTCGCTAACCGCTAATTCCGTTCCGGTGGGCGCGTCAATATAAAACTAATATGGCTTCTTCGATAGTGAAATGTGTCAAACTGAATTAATATAGGGACCAGATTGACAGTCACCTATGATATATACACAATAATATAGGATTAAATAATGATGTTATTGTTATATTTTATTGAAATAATTTTTGGAACGAAGTTCCTTAACGCGGCTTACGGGTAGTGCGGTTTAGTAGAATACTACCCCCAATCCCATGCTAGCAGAACAGGGTGCCGTAAGACGCGACAGAAGCCAGCCTGCATGGTGGTAGGGCTTCGTATGGATTATATTATCAGTATTATTATTAATTCATTAATATTATTACTGGTGTTATCACCTTTCCGTGAAGCCCGCCTGGCTAGCTACCACCCTCCTGCTTGAGCCAGCCGCCAAACGACTCGTCGTGTTCCGGTAACTAAGTAAAGATGAGGCAGTCTCGGACAACAGAAACACGTGTGTATAAACGATGAAAATAATATATTATGCAGGAGGGTAAGATATAACGAGTCAAAAGGGTATTAAAACGAATGTCATAATTTTATGGGATTTCCGTGTTATGTTAATGTGGATGTACCGACGGCTTTGGTTCCTTGCAATTTTTATGAGTATATATTTTTATTACACTTATATATAAATAATTACTTAAAAATATTGACAGTAAGCCCTCAGCTCTTACTCATTCCAGGTTCTTTCTTTCTTTCTAACCTTCTTCTCATTTCCTGGCCGACAACGCATCAGTGATACCATGGGTTTTGCTGATGTCCATGGGCGACGGTGACCACTTACCATCAGGTGGCTCGTCTGCTCGTTTGTCGGCTATCAACATAAAAAAAAAAATCGTCACGTAACGAAATGCCGTATACTTTGTGTGTGTACAAATGAGCACACGAACAGGCGAGTGCGCAGCCGGGTGCACAACTCTCTGTCTCTCTCTCTCTCTCTCTGTGTCCGTGTCTCTTTTTATCATAGAACCTCAACATAGGATTGTACAGAAACATGAAAATTTTGTGTAATCGAATCTGTTATTTGTGTTTTTGTGTTAGATCATACGCGAATATCGTTTTATTATTGCAATTATGTTTTGAAAAATAGAAACTACAACAAATGTGTGTAATACAGATTTAGAAAAGTAAGTTGATAAAATTGTATAACTTAATAAAAGTATTTACTGTTTATATTCGTTTATTGTACGTGTGATTTGAGTGTTTACTATATTAATGAAATTATAATAAATAATAAATATTTACTATTATAGGGAGCCAATAGTGCCAATAGAACATAATGATAAGATTTAAAATTTTCTTTTCAGTTAGTATTTATATTCATGTAATGTGTAATTTACTATTTTGTATATAATTTTTTTATGAATAAATATTTTTCCTGAAATATTGAATGAAACTTTCTGATGTAATTCGTTCCTTTAGATGATTTGGCTTGAAAAAATAATATAAAATAAAAATTGAAATAAACATATTTCATTTTGAATTACATTCGGAGTTGAAAAAAAAACGTAAGGAACTGCGTTCCTGACGGGGGTCCCCCGACCGCACAATTTAATTTTTTTTATTAAATATTTTATTATTTTACTATAGGTCCTACATTAGGTAGCGAATAGGATATTTTGGAGTTATAACCCCTTGTCTTGCCGTTATCCTTCAAAAGTTTCATTACCTTGGAACCCTTGAGCCTTAGGAGCGACATCAATTCTCTTCGTCTGTTCTTTCGATTTTACAACTGTGAATACTCCGAACTATACTGCTTGGTACCCACATCACCCTTCCATCATCGCACCACTCACCGCAAAATGAAGTTCCATACACTTCGACTGGACTGGCATTCACTGCCCGATTTCACGATCTATTTACGACGACGTCTTTTTTCACGAGTTTCTTTGTGAGATGTGTTCGAAGCGCTATGTTATGAAGACCTTCAAAACGGTGAAAAAAGGGCTATCCTCCAGGGCCGACAATACAATGGTGACTCCTCCGGAGTAGCCTATGTCCATAGAAGACGGTGATCACTTACCATCAGGTGGCCCATCTGCCTTTTCGTCTGCAACACACATTATAACAAAAAAATCATACAAATGTGCTCGGAATTCATGAGTACATCTCACCGATCGATACAATCAAATATACGCATTCGAATACAAAAAATACGAATCAATAAAAAAGGGAAATATTTAATTTGAATTTTATATAATTATGTATTTTATGAATATGGTTCTAAATTCATGTTGGAATTGAATTTTTAGAGCATTAGTTTCATGTCCAATTCTGTTTAATGATTCTATATATAGGTATATACATAACTAGATACACTTTTCTGTACACCTATTATCATTGTATATAACGACCTTATATTGGTTTTGTATCGGTGACGCGATATTTGAGGTAAACATTAATTCATTGATGTCTATAGACGTGCGATCATTGCCATAAATTAAACAAACAAATTTCAACATTTAAGTGTTCAATGTTTGCACAAACCGTCCAAGTTTTTGTGATGTTGATGAAAACAATTGACGAGGTGCCTACGCTAACACAACACAATTATAAAATTAGCCCCTGAATAAATAACACTGTTGACCGATACACCTATACGTGACCTTATTTTGTATTGTTTCGTTGAACTTGTGGATATTCAGTATGAGTAAATATTTTTATAAATATAAGTTATCTGATGAATTTAAAATGTTTTATTAAAAGTATTCAGTCAAACTCTAGCCTAAATTATGTGTTTTAAAAGTTACGCGTATTAATAGCTTAAACTCTTACACCTAGTTTAATTCCAGTGGTCCTCGAATACCACCAACTTTTTATAAAAAACCTTTAAAAATTTTAATATGTTCGATATTACGGTGTAGAAGAGCCACTCAAAAGCAGAGTTCTCCGCTTCTTTCTTGACTTGGCTGGTATCGCGCCGAAGATTCTAGTGGTGTTACCGTCGTCCACGAATAGCGGTGATCAATTACCATCAAATGACTCGTGTTGGAATCACGTAGCTTAAAATAAAAAAAAAATTGCATTCCACCTACATAATATTGTACTAGTAAGATCGAAGAAAGCATCGAAAAGCATTATTCATTAATATAACGGAAACATATCAGGAATTAAATACAATGACACCATGTAAAGAACTAAACACAGGTGGGATTAAAAATAAAAGAAGGAGTAAAATAAACTAACGAATCCAAAGTAAAGTTATGTTTAGGATAATTCTTTAGTTACAAAATCACTCAATAAAATAACTTTAAAATGATAAATGAACAACATAAACTTAGCTATACTCTAATCTTCTTACTTTATGATTATAAGAACTCATTAAACAACTAACTCATGAAATGTTTATATTACATTCTAACGGTAATCACTTCGATAATTTCTTCTGTCACTCATGATTGACAGTGTGTGCAAAAAATATGGCTCATTGTGTACTAGACTGCGTGCCGCTCACGTTAGTACGTAATCTGTTTTAACGTAACAAAAAATATGATAAATTTATTATAGCTATTATATTCAAGATAAATATTATAATAACTGTAGTTAAATATTCGTTCTTATAAGCATTACTTCTATCATTACGTAACACTAGTCTTTAGCAGTTTAAAACTAACTTAATACTAGCCGATTTAGGAACAGTTCATTTCTTTGGCTGTCTGTCTCCAAGCGATAATCTCAAAACTACTGCACATATGTTCATCCTGGTTTTATTAAAAGACGGTGTAAAACAAGAGGAAGGTTTATATATAATATTATGTTTATAATAAGTTATATCTAAGAGAAACATGAAAAACTTAAAAATAAAACGCATAACAATTGTTCAGATACCAATTGAAGGCAAGTTATTATTTAAATATGAATCATTTCGATTTATGAATGTAATATTTGTCAAAATTGAATGCAGCAATTATATTATATGATATGAAATGATATAAATGATTAAATGATATGAAAGTTATAAAGCATAATAGTCAAATCAAAAGTTCCACGATGATAAACTAATATCATACGATTAACATACACATATACATACATACATACATAACAAACAAATACATATACTTAAATTAATTATATAAACCAAAGTCGCTATATCGTTTTTAACTTAGTTACTGCATTATAACATCAACACAGGCTTTATTATAGTTAAATATATCCTAAAGCATTATATACGAACTAAACCAAGGTCTCCACAGTGAACCACGGAAACTCAACACGCAACCTCGTAAAAACCAGTGTACCTATATTCCGACATGATTAGACTTCGTGAGCGAATTTAAATACAACCATTAAATCATGTAAAAACAAATTAAAATTAGATAAGTACGAGTTGAACTTGCGCATAAAGGGTTAGGTACAAACTCAATTATATTCATGGGTAGGTTATCCTTCAAATGCAGGGGGTTAATGACATTGTCCATTGTTACGTTTCTAGGGAGATCCCTTCAACGGACCAAACAATGCCAATAATTTCCTTTTTTAGATAACGCTATTTATATATTATAAGCTTAATGCCACTAGTAATCGTGTATGTGGAAACATTTTCTATCAAACTACCCACATACCTTTATCTACGTTCTCAGATTTACAATGTTTTATTTGCAACATTTTATAATAATATCAAATTGATTATTATCTTATTTACACGGAAGAGTAGCATTGCTGGTGTCATAGTCTAACATCCTCGCTGAGATGGATAATCGGTAATTCAAGCAGAGTTTCGATTCCACGAGGATTCACTATTCTATCAATAATTAAAAACAAAACCAGTAATAGTTCCTACTAGCAGAGAGGCAGTAGCCTACATTAATTACGAACACATTAATATTCGAATATTTTCTTTTATTTATACTGCGAAACGTTGCTTTTTGCCAAGTTCTAAGATTCCAGAGCCAAAAAAAATTGAACTCTATAGATTTTATTAAGTGGATTTACAAGTACCAAAATATGAGACATATATTTAAATATTTTTGAGTGCATAAAAAATCTTAAAATTTTACTCCGTCAAAGATCGTAGGTCTTAGTATTTGTTATAATTTCTACTAAATACCCCAGTGGTCCCTTACTTATTTAATATTGCTTCCCGAATGAAATCTATTAAGGAAACTTATTCTACCCCACGTGTCATTTTTTTGATCTATTAATTTTTACTATCTATCTATATTTATTACATACCTCGTAGAATAGCTGTTAATTGTTAGAGGTTACAGGTTCGAAAACCTGGCTCTACCGATTCCAGTGGTTTTCACAGGCCAACAGACAAATAACTATGATCCTTTAAGGGTTTTGTTCACATTTATATAGATGCGAGGCCCTAAAAAATAATTAGCAGTCAAACTAGATCAGTAACTTCCTTGACGGTGAACAGTTATTTTGTGAGATTTATGTACTCTCTATTTGAGACTAAGAATCTTTCTCAACGGTTTAAGCCCGTATTTTCCTCATATTATCATATAATTATGAAGATCATAATTTATTCGATTGAGATCGTAAGACCCTGGGTCTTTATTAACGTTCGTTTCGCCATCTACTCTGTTATTCAACATAATTTAATACTATTTAATTTTTTTGTGAGAATTTGACGTTACAACAGTAAATACAATTAATTTCGAACAAAGTATAGTATATAATCACTCATCATTTCTTAAAATTTCTTGTTCGACTTAAGTAAATAATGTTATTATAAAACTTCCCATAACTTTCCCCCTGTATTTATATATATAGTGATAATATAAAAAAGAACATTATTCAGGATGTACACAAACTATATATCATTTATATATATAATTAATTGTTCAATCCGAACGAAGTCGTGGCGTACTGCTAGTAAATAAAGAAGCAATAGTGAACACACGATTATATGGTAACGATATGTGGCAACAAAAGGTATTCCTTGTACTCTGTATGTCGTTAATACCTGGAAGTGAATGCGCGATCGCCAGTAGCAACATTTCAGTCCTTTACGGAAGGCATATTGAATAAACGCAAGATAAAAAAATAAGGGTTAACTTGAATTGCATCAGCGTTCAGCATAATTAAACAAAGACGCAATTGTAAAAATATATCACAGAAATATTTAACTGCAATATGATTATCCGTGTAGCCGGTGGAGCTATCGTATACCAATGAGTTATCACTAAAAACCTAAGGCAGCAAAAACAAAACGAACATCGACAACAGCCAACAGTTACATCGTCGTATGACTGAGATCCGTACGATACATAGTAACAAACTATGATGATACAGAAATATCATCATATGATATCTCTTTTTTAACGGTTAAAATGACGACCTACCTTTACATTTCTCCTTTATCTTTTACGCCGCTATAAAGGAATTAATTAAAAAGTTCAAGTGATAATCTGATCGATATCGCCCACGATATTGATAAGGAAATCTACTATAGATAACAGAATTCCTCAAAACATTTTATACTCACTCTCACGTATGTCAACGTCAAGTTATGGGGAAAACATCTCCGTAGAATATTTTAGTGTTATGTAAAAACAATTAATTTAAATCGGTATTAAATCAAGCTTTCTTATCGGCGGCAATAAAAAAGTTCATAAATAAAATTCATCGCCATGCAAAATATCTTTATGGGACTTAAGAATTGTACTTTATTCGATACACGTGGATTAGAGCGTGGATAAGCGTTTTTCAATATTAGACACAATGGGTGTGGTGAGTAATAGCTGGAGATCAGTTAAGTTAAAACCGAACCTTGTGAACAGACAACGTAAAGAAACTAGAAATTCTTACCATAGTTTTTACAAGTATCACCTGCCTGCATGAATTTATGTAAGTATGGAAGGATCTATGGACATATATGTGTGTATGTATGAAAATGATGGAATCCTTAAATTAATCTTTACCATCCAGACGTTAAAATTAAGTTCAGTTGTTTTCCCCTTCCTTCTCTCCCTCTGGTTTTGTGTATGTATGTACATATGTGAACATTTATAATTAATTTATAAACTTTTCCGAAACAACTTTTAGTAATACCAAAAAGTTTTAGAGTGTTCCTAGTCAAAAAGGTTGCTTGCTTCACTGCGCAGAACCATCAGTGAGGCGTTCCGACTCGTATTATTGATAAACCGTTAATATATCGTGTTATTGATTATTTTTCGGTTCATCACACTTGAACCCAAAATCTCGGTAGTTATTTTAAACTGAATATAAATAAATTGTCAGTCCAAACATAAAAAGTTATATTGGAAAGGAAATATACATTAACTTTTAGGACTTTGTGTTTACATACATAGCTCGTCTGCCCTGACCACGAATCGAACCCGGTACCTCGTCCGGTTTATAAGATCCCTACCTTGGCCAAAATTGGTACCATCTGAGCTTAGGGTACATCAAGTTTAAGCAACAACGTATTAACGGCTATTACAGATCATGAGTCTCTTTCCTTAGTTGTTTCCAAAATTTAATAGATGTGAAAATGGTGGTATTATATCTGAAAATCTTTCCAGAGAACCTTTGGCCAACTAAAACTAAGAGATGAGATAGGAACCACATGGTTATGGTTTTGAAAAACAAAAATCGTCCAAATTTTAAAATTATAAAATATGGTTACAGACCTTTCTCCATCCACTACAGTTTGACTCAAAAATAATAACATATATAATAACATCATTACTTTATGAACGGCTATCTTCTCATTCGAACGCCCGCAAACGCTCACAAACTCACATTTCCTTATTAGAATTCCCTGTGTTACGAGTGACGTGGACACACACAAATTAAACATCACAAAGAATTACCCAAGACTCGGGAATATACGATTATCTGACAAATAAATATCTACTTCAGCCGGACATCGCACCTGAGACTGTCGACGTTGCCTACAACATACCCACTAAAGATCTCGTCGTTTTATTTCTTCAACAGTATTAATTATTACAAATATGCTCATTGGTTACGGATACTTTATTCGGATATTTGACCGTTTCATACGACGTCACTGATTTGGTCACGTCTTAAGCCAACTTTTCTCCTTTAATGTCTTTCGCCCTTCTACTTTCACCTCATCTCTCAATGTCTCTCAAATAACGACGCATTATTTTTTCATTTTTCATATTATTTGTCAATGTTTGACTACAATCACACCTGCAGCCTTAGATGGTAAAACATACTAACTAAGAACTATCCACTCTGGGCTATAAGTCATCCACGTGTAATCGGATGGGAACACTTATGAGGGCAAATTATTTCAATCTCTCACGGTACCCATAAGAAATAAACAAACAAAACAAAACCAAATATTTTAAAATACGTCTTCTTTAAAACAACATTTTTTTTCATCGCATCTTTTTACATACCACCTCCGTGTCTTACGCTATTAATTTGAACCGCATATTGTAATATGTTAAAACACAACACGTAATGGTGAGTCCTCTAATACATTGTAAGGTCTATAACCATTATGTACGCAGTACGCAATAAACAATATATTTATTTAGCTTCGTTTTTCATTATAATTACCATAATTACCTTTTATGAAATTCTGGTACTCCTAATACAAAATTAATGTTAACATCTCTTTGTTTATCTGTTTCTGGATACTTACATTACTAATTTAATGTACGCTCAGTTCCGTTAGTTAACAAATGCATTTTTTCCAAAATTAGCTGACACAAAAGTAATAGAAACACGTTATATATATCCAGCTCATGCTACTAGTATTTAGTAGCTTGCTTCTGTGCTAATAAAATATACCTTTTCTCCTTGTACTTGGAAAGTACCCGTTTCACATCTAACGCTTACAGGGATATAACTTCGTTAACTAAATTTTCATGGCGCCTATTTTTACTTTTAATTAAAACAAACTTTGAATTTCCGATTCTTGGTCGCACGCATTCACGATTTATGTACCAACACTGAACCAAACATGTCATGGTACAGAATTAAAATTGATTGATTAGTGACATCAAAATTTAACGCTGCGACCAAAAATCAATCAAGTTGGACTCGTTGAGACTGATTGCTCGATAGCCAGCCGGTACCTTTAATGTATAAACACCTTTGCTTAGTTGGACATTAACGACGGGTCCGTAGCTGGAAGCAGATTTAACGGTGTCCACCCAGAATATGGATATCGTTTTTTTTTGTTAATAATCAACACATTGAAATTGTTATAGTTAATACTTAAAACTGATACTTTCTTATGTTGATGCGTTAACACTTCTGTCGCGCAGTGCTCTATGCGGTGATTGTTGAATGGCTGCAACAAAAAAAATGTAACGTTTTTGCCAATGAAAGAGAAATTTTGAGGTCAGGTATAATATTTTCTTTTATTCTGTTTACGTTTTTAATTTCAAGTAAAAAAAATTATTCTATATTTCCAAACTTCCCATCGTATTTAAGTTTTATTGTTTCTAGTATGTCTGTAGTTATAAAAGTCTGTTAACAGATTGTATTAGTTTCTTATACATTCTACAAGAGAAACAGAAGTAGTATAAAACATAGGTTAAAAGTTGTTCAAAAAGTCTCAAACTTTCGTTTAGCAGCTGGCGACGGCTAGTTTAACTAAAAATTAGCCATGAACTAGCAGGGTTCCTTCGAAAATTCAATGATAATAATAAAAACACGAACGAGTTGTATGTACGATCAGTGTTAATTGGTTGTTGTGGCATATAGACACGTAGGTAAGTACCACACCAAAAGCTGCCCAGAATCTATTAGAAGTAATCATTTGCCGTGCCACATAACAGAACTGACACTTAATAAGTGCACTGGCATCCTGGCATCGAGATTGTTACTTGAAAATTGTAGTTAAAAATAACAATATTGAAAATAAACCAATACCCGCCAGTATGATCGCATCATTGCTCTCTCTAAAAGAAAGTATATGAAAAAAGTCTACCAATTTTGAATAAATTTCCGAGGACAGTCACAACTTGAACCTTCAACAAAAGTAACAGAATCCCACGGATATCGCCAAGTATAGGTCACCCTAGTTATAAGTTAATCGTTCAAGATATTTCGTATGGCATGTGGTTTCGCTTAACTAATAAAACGATCATTAATCTAATAATAATTTAAATAACAATGAATACTTAATAAGTTTCGATAGATATTTTAATCGATATCTCTTTAATCTCTACGTCAACGGAATGTCGATGAATATATTAAACTTTCTCATTCTTACTCATGGTCTTATCAAAGTAATTCTTAAGATACTTTTCTCTCCCTTCCCCGTGGCAGAATAACTATTCTTTATTGCATATAAAATACTAGATGGATCGTTACGATCACATTTTTTTGTCCATTTAATTCGCGTCATTTTAGCCGCGATAACATAGTTTTGTTCGCCTTAACCTATTAAGCGTCGATGGAACTGTCATAAAAATCTGCCAGAGACAAAATGAAACACAATCATACTATGTACAGCAATTTACGTTTCACAATTACCTTCCACCTGCTTGTGTGGCACTAATTACCCATATAATCATTGTTCTATAACATATTGTATAGACAACACAATACAGCATAACTGCCTATCGAGTGTGTTCATTTTATATTATATAGACCAGAGGAAAATATGTTTATCTGGAATGGTTATTACCAAATCTAACATAAACTAAGCTAGCATCTTTACACAAACTTCTATATCTAATTAGATTCTACCATTACATTGGTCAGAGCGAGCAAATGTGTTTTTTTATTACAGGTACACAGAAACTAAAGCAGCAGTATTGACAGCAGTTGTTAAATATATAAATAACTTACAATACTAAATTGACTACTAAACCTTTCACCAAACCTTACCGGAACAGATTAGCAGACACAACTAAACAAGCCCAAAGCCTACTCTATCACAATGCTCCAATGAGCACAGGTGGAGAAGTTAATTGTCAACTCACCTATTGGAATGATTTTCAGCAGCCCGAAGGATTCCGATAAGCTTTAGCGACTGCTATCAAACGATATAACAAACGGACCCAACTCTTTGTCCTTCGAAGCTCGACAGAACTCAAGAAATTATGTTAGCACTTACACATCCAACTACTGACCGTGTCAAGACATCAAATCAAGACATCATGTATTTGGATGCAAAAATATTTCTGTAATAAACATGCGCTGTAATAAAACAAAGGAAACCAAAACCAAGTCAAACTATTGTTGAAGTTAGAACAGTTTGCATATATGTATCTCAACTAGAAGGATGATAAAGCGACCGAGACAAACACGTAGTTTCTGCTCATAATTCACGGGTAAATATTTTCGTGCATTCCAACAAAAATAAGCTGGGCGTACAGGTGACCACAAAAATAAGTTTTTTATTCCGAAAGAAACTCAGGACAATGATGTTTACAAATAGGCAGATATGCTAGTAAAATTACTGTACCAAAGGACCAAATTCACACACCGTAAACATGGTTTAATAGATTTTCTAGCAATGTTTGTAGCGAAAAGCACCGGCTACATTAAAAACTAAAAAAACTTGTTACAACTACGCAAATTCGGTGGTGATCTCACTCGAGTCTAATCGGTTTGCGGCGACAATCGTCATGTGCAATGCAAAGGACTGGAATAGTTTGTCCACGTCGATGTTCCCTACTACGTATGATGTGGAAGTCTTCAAGAGGAGAGTAAATAGGCTTTTATAAGGTAATGCGTTCAACATCTTAGAAATCATCATCACTTACCATCTGGTAGGATTGTAGTCAAACATTAACTTATTTTTTTTTTCTAAATAATCTTAAAAAAAATATTATGTAACGTATCGTTATAGTGTTTCTGCATAACAGATTTTTGATTATATCAGTTTATACGTTTTATTAAATGTTAATGTTAAGGTAGATGTTAATATTATATTATCAACAAAAGTCTAACAGAACCTTTACGGACAACGGAGTGTAAACAAATTTCAGGTGCATCGCTTCAGCAGAACCAATTAATGGCGTATATGATTCGATTTTAAAATTTTTATCACTTTGTTTGCATCCTCTACTGTAACGAATTGCGAACAGCGCAATGAGTTCCGAAAACATCACTTTGCCCTATAATGTTTGGTTTTGATGTAACTTTTATTTTTATATATTTTTTTAGGATTCTCATGACGTTTAAACGTATTATTTGTGGACTAATAACTGATTATAAGTTCGTTATAAATATGACAAATATTTTGCACTTAATTTATTGTTATTTTTTCGCTAGCATCCCACATATACTCTCTTCCAAGGCTTATGTGAACAGCTCTTACATGGTATAACACATAATATCATGAATTATATATGTTATAGATAATACCTCATAAATGGTGATCTCATTGATGAATGTTCTCTTTTACGGTTGCAAAATTCTCTGACTTTCAATTCCTTCAATTGTCAAGAACTCACGTAATATGATTCTGTAGCACTTCGCTAGTGATAGACATCGCAATGCCTGCAGTTTTTACGAGAAAATAGAGTCCGATCTCCCTTTCAGCAGAGATGTCGCACCACACAGTAACTTTTAGTGAGTGAAAAGGGGTTTTTGAATAATATGCAAATTCTCACCATTTAAAATATATCATTTTTAAATCGTAATGGGACGCAATTTCATAGCCCAATTAAATATAAAGAAAACATGAATCTTTGTTTTCTAATTCGGTAAAGAAGTCGTGGCTGAACCAAATAGGGTCGTTGCTTTTGCATCACACTGTATTTACATTACCTAATAAACAAAAAGGTTTTCATTCAATTACACAATAGAATCTCGTGCTCACGTTTAAAATTCGAAGCATTTTTTCTTGTGCTTGGCATTTGCGCAAGCATTTATGCTTGGCACAAATTGAATTCGTAGCGAATGAGCTTGTGACTCGTTCGGTTTGCTGAGTCCGTTTTATATTTTCCATTTCTTCAAATTGTTTTTCTTTGCACCCACACTACACAATCCAGCGAAGTCACCATGACTTGCTTTTCTGTACTGAGCTTGAAAATATTAGTCGCAGTTTTGTACAGAAACGAAACTTTCTGAACTGCAGTTAATGTACAACTTGTGTAAAATCATGGTTGCAACCGGAAAGATAATTTTCTTTCTTGCTATTGGATCAAACATCAAGACATGATTCTTGTCTTAATTGGTAGGGGCTCTATACATTTGGAAGTATATGCCAACCTACCCGACTAGTAGTACCTTGCTGCATAACGAAGGAATAAAACCCCCGATTCCCCCTTGAAAGTCTAGTTGCACTAACAGTAACGAGATATAGACATTATTATTGTGCACTCAATGTATTCTAGCTTTTATCTCATTCCTCAATAATCTAAAACCCTGCTCTTGCCAAACACGGTAACAAATATTATGCAAGGATAGATAAGGAAATAGAAAAAGGGACGAATTTATGAATGAACACCCCTTAGTTGCGTCAGACTACTTGGATCGTTGCCAGAACGTAATATACGTGGGTCGAAAAAATTTAGTAAGATTAAAGGTTAACAGAAAAAATTCAAAACAAATCTAAACGTTATCTTCCCGATGACATGTAACGGAAGATACATGTGGTTTTAATTACATGATAAGCGGATTCAAATAACGTTAATTTCACATATATCTATTGATTCAGATAAGCTTCACATTTGCATACATATCCTTATCCTAACAACTTTCAAACACATAATTCTGAATGTAAACAAATCGTAAAAACGATTTGATTTTGTCGCATTTACTTTTACGTATGGCATATATTATTCAATGTGGGAACTCTGGATTTGATTTTATGGATGCGTTATAATTTTTGACTACACAGGCTATTCTGCGTGTAGACATCGTACTATATGATTCCCACGTTTTTTGATAGTGAAAGTGATAACTAAGTTTTTTAACTCGAAATATTTTTCATAAACAAATTTGGAATGAAAAAGCTACGCTCACTTCAGTACTCTCTACAAGAAGCAATTCCAAACATATGTATGCACTATTTTAGAATAAGTATCAATGACATAATCAAGCATTATGTATGAAATTATCATGCAAATATGTCAAGAATACATTTGACGTGAGCTTTACTGACGTAGAGTTTAAATTCGATAAATGTACAGAATATTATTATACAACAGTCTTCTAATAAATCAGTCTTCTTTAATTTCTAAATTAAGGCTCTTGGTTTGTAATTTAACTATTCGAATTAATCGTGCATCAAAAGACTTATACGAGGAATTGAAAAACGCAAATAATACAAAAGAAAACATGGTTGCTGTAATTAGGTCATGTAAAAGTTACGATGTATAAAGAACACAGAATAAAATCGCCAGAATCTCATTAATTTTCTTTTGAATAAGTTCTATTATGAGTGCCGCAGACGTTTGCCAAAATAGTGTAGGTAAATGAAGTTGTAGAAAGTATGAATGAAGATCTGGCTGGAGGCCAAACGGCGGGACGGATTGCGTGGGTTCCACAATCTTGTAAAGGTTAGGGGTGAAGAAAATAATGTAAGAAATCATGTTATTGTGTAATGTTGCGCTCGCAATTCAGCTGTACCACGTACATTTGAGAGTGGGCGTTACATGTAATGGTGACATGCCATTAAATCTACAATAAATTCTTTACGTTACTAAATCTTATTCATAACTATTATTCCCTGATTTATATGAGGTCCCCGCTTTTAGTTATATAATAAAGTAGTAGCATAACTTTAACATGATGTATACTGCTGTAGTTCTCTTTTTCTTCCTCCATCCTCGAGACTAACCCATACTCCCCTACTCGCATTGGACCCTAAACAAATGATGCAACAATTATTTTTTATTTTAATAGCCTACAAACAAGTAGACTAGCCACCTGATGGTAAGTGATCACTGTCGCCCATGGACACTAATAACAACAAAGTCATCTCTAATGCGTTGTCGACCAAGAAAGAAGAAGAAAGAAAAAAGAACTGGCTCTCAAGCCCCCAAGCGGAACACGACGAGTCGTTTGGTGGCTGAATCAAGCTGAATTAAGGAGGATGGTAGGTAGCCAGGCACGTTTCACAGAGAGATAACAATGATGCAACGCTCTTTCTTTACTAGGGGGTTGTATCTTTACGTTTACGGCTCAGTACTTATCAGCTTAATCCCAATACTCAAGCATAATGTTGGAGCATAATGTAATATAATGTTGGAGGTAAAAAAACTACTATCTACGGTGGTTCCAGTGTTATAAAGCCAGTAGGATGATTTACTGTTTTCAGCCTATGTTACAACGGCCTTCTAACGCCCTTAGTGTTACCCCGGTCACTCACTTGCGCGCAAAGGTTTGAAATTTGTACGAATGTTTGCACGAATGTGAGGGACTGATAAGCAAATGCTTTCGCATATGAGTATGCAAATCTATTTGCGCACCGCCCTACACTTCATCCATTTCCAATATAAAGAGTAGCTGGAACTACTACTATAGTACGTATTAGTAGTTAAGTTTATAGTAATTATAGTAGACGCTGCAAACTACGAAAAATGAAGACATCTATCACCTATGCAATCGTGTGCGCAACTGGTCGCACGAATGTGTGGGAGACTACGCGAATGTTCGAAGTTCGCGCACTTTGATGTGCGACAAAAACCGACACAGTTTGGTAAACCACGAATGCATCAAAAACTTCGCATAATCATTTGCGAAGGTCGTCCTACACTTGTAGGTTCGCGTATTCGCGCGGATGTGAGTGACCGGCATTACAGGCATGCATGGACGGCGTTGACCATTTATGTTGTCCATTATGTGTTAACCGAACATTATCTACAGGTTATTATTAACATTGGTATGTTGGTAACTCACCATTCTCTATAAGCACCAACGGGAATAAACTGGGTGGTACAGAGACCAACAATCATGGCGAGCTCTAATAAAGGATAGTTAGCGCCATTGCCTTATCCGTTACTGAGATATGAACCACGAAGATGACTTTGTAGTCGAAACAAAAAAACCGTATCAGGGTGTGGTTTAGAAAAAAATACTTAATTTTTTATACAAGCAAAACGGAGATATGTAGTTCTAATATATAAAACAGCTAAGTAGAAAATTACAACAGTAAAAGTCTAGTGGTACAACAATCGTTTTACAAGGGTCCGAGGTTGATCCCGTACGCACGACAAATTTTTTAAACTTATTGCATAATCCAATTTAAGTATCATATCTTTTGGTTATGCAAAACATCATGAGGAAAACTACTTACCCGAGAGTTCTTCATAATATCCTCAAGCAATCGCCGTACGTCGTACGTATACGTACTTAATTATGATAATAATTATTTATCATGACGATGAAATAGAATTTAGCATAAAAAAACCCTAACTCATGTATTTTAAATATATATTTATCCTTCACATCAATCAATCTTCAGTGAAATATTAAAAATTATCTACACTTACAAATGATTAAATTGCAATAAACATCAGCATGAATTCAGGACAGGCATGTAGGACACAACGCGCATTTCAATTTGAACTAAAGTCTCAGACCTTATAGACGTACACATTGTACATTAATGACTTCATTAAATACAGGCTGGCCTCTAAATGGATGCTAATCGTATATGAGCCGCTAGTGAGGGGCCTATTTGTGTAATCCTAGTATATAACTTCAGTGTTAACTAAGTATGGAAATTTGTTGCAAAATCTCTATGCATGGACGGAACCTTTGTATGAGATTCATTAGCGGTATCCACTCCACTATAAACGGTCGGTATATAGCGGTCTCCACTACAAACCGCATGAAAGTATCGGATGCTGACAAATAACCATATTACTCAGTTGGACATAAACCGTGACTGTCGTCCTGCCTTCTGAACGTAGAATTCCGTACTAGATCTCGGCGTATGGAGTTATAATTTTGTAATAACTATACATATATATCTTCGAGTTTTATAGTGATGTCTGATTTGTGTATCTTTAAGCTACCTACAATAAAGGGGACCCGCTTGCAGGTGCGAATCTGTGTTTTAAAAAAAATGCAATCTTTTTAAACAGTTCATAGACAAACTGATGGATGACCGCCGGATCAAAAGTCCTTATTAAGTCTTAACAAAAATATCTAAGAACTAGTTTAGTATACTAATCCTTTGACTTTTAGTTACATGTAAATGTAGCCATTCCGCTAGACGCTTACAGGCAGACAACACGTAATTAAGCAATGCATGATTACTGGTTGTAAAATTAAATGACTTCACGTGTTATCGTGCTCAAATTAGTTTCATAATACCTCTTGATGAGTAGTTTCTTATTGCAATTAAGATATTTTCTTGCCCTTTGCTCATAAACGCTCATATGACCTACAATGTAATAAACGCTTATAGTTTCGTTTTTAGCGTAAAGTTCCAAAGTTATTCGTTTTATCGATTAATGAAAACCTAGAGATAAATTTATTTTCGTTTTCAGTTTTCATAAATTTAAGAAACTATAATGTTTAATATCGTTTTTCCTTGTAACTGTCGGCATCTAATCGTATTTTAGTTGGCTCCAATACGATGAACGGAGATAATTAAAACTAGATCAGAACAAATATTTATTTTATCGGTCACATAAATGCCTACCCCTTTCGGAAATCAAAACAATAACCCTTGGTTAGCAGATAAGGTCTCTACCAACTGGGCTACAAAAACATAATTATTGGAAACAAATAAAAATATCTAAAGTATCAATCGATGAATGAAGTTTTTATAGCTATCAACAAATAACCAAACACTTCATATGATGGTAGATGGTCACCAGCGTCCATACAAAAGCGTAAAACTCAATACTAGCTAACGAGCCCACTAATTAATTGTTAATATCAATTAATTGTTAATAGTAGAAGAACGGTGGTACGCCATTAAACAACTTTAGAACGTGCAAAAGTTATTCCAAATGGTGGAATAAATTTAGCAATATAGGAGCTATCGATATTGAATATGAGAGGCCTGATTCCATCACCACGTTCGTTGGTCAAAGCGAGTCGAATACACGAAATACAAAGAATGTCGATTTGAAAGGTTAACCGTTGTGAATATTTACAGGTGAATAAATGTACGGATATTTCAAGTAAAACTTAGTCAGTTGTCGACATTTTTACTTATTTTATTAACTGATAAATAAACATAAAGACCGCTGGACAGAGACGCCGGAGCAAAATGTCCGTGGACAGGACAATAAAATATTTATTGAACAATAAAATATCAACGAGAAAATTTGTTTACTTATGTGCAACTGACATAGTTTCCGATCATAATGCGTAATCATAATAAACATAATAAAATCGCGTGTTATGACATGTTATTTCCCACAAAAATGCGGTCGTTTCTTTGCCTTTATAGGTCACGTTTATCTGACCAAATTGCGAGTCACCAATTACTTTCCGTAAAAATATATTAACGTTATTACAGTACACATGTAAGCGGCGTAAGTTAAAATTTGCACTTTATATCTTTATCTGAAATAGATATGCAATCTGAGTGTTCAATACAGAAGGAATAATAGTATTAAAGATAATTAATTTATAAGTAGTTTATTAAATTAATCAAATTTTATCAATCAAATCATATATTAAACATGTTTTACAACAATAAAATTTTAATAAGTCTGACTTTTTATATGATAGAATAATTAAATTTCAAATACTTCATTGTAACCATAACACAGTAAAATGCACCATCCACGATGAGTTAATTCTAAAATCATATGTTATCTAACATTGTATATCTTTATTACGTAAAATATGTACGTATCTTTATTATGTATACTGTCCAAGGCCGGCCGGCGCCTTCTCACTTCCGCCTAAGTATGCGAATAATACTTCGAATACGTACCCCGTAACACCTACGCACTGAAACTGCGTAGGCGTCGATTATACAGGATGTGGATTTGCAGTAGTAACACTACTTAGCTAAGAGTATCAGGTACGATTTTCGGCCAGGATATATATAAGAGTTAAATGTATGTTCGCGAATATTGGCTGTCTGTGATGTCTTAATTGTTTATGCCCATGTCACATGTAACACATAATATACTAGTGCGGAAGTAAGTTTATGAACGTTTATTTAATACGAGATAGAATCTTTGTGTTTACCAGGATCACGAACGCACGCACGATCAAAACTTTGTTGTGAAGTAATTTGCTTCAAGTTACCTTCAATTTCTGCAAGAAAGAGCTTTAGGCTGCCACAATA
Source organism: Megathymus violae (assembly GCA_003671415.1). Taxonomy (NCBI): domain Eukaryota; kingdom Metazoa; phylum Arthropoda; class Insecta; order Lepidoptera; family Hesperiidae; genus Megathymus; species Megathymus violae. The sequence goes on from PDGT01000073.1 coordinate 669,620, forward strand.
ATTTCGACAGTGTCACTATGTTTACATTAATTACTGGAAAATACGGGGCAATAATTAAATGTACTAACATCATATATTTACTAAAAATATTGATATAATGTTGCGATGACAGTCTACACAGTTTATGCCATGGGACGAAAACGAAAAGCTATTAAATTTCAATTTATCTTTTTTTTATGTTTTCGAGAGGGAAACCGTCAAAAGGTAAGGGAAAACGTTCAAAAGGTTATGTGGGATTTTAACCGCTCTAACCCCTCCCCCCCGTGACCTTCCTCAGCGTTAAGTAGAGGACTCCGGTATCCGCAACTGGAGGCCTCTGATCGACGTGCCCTTTAATGGCTACCCGGGAGGGACGAAGTGTCCCGTCCACCGACCATACGATCGTAACAACAGTACGCGGCCACATATACCGTCATCCTTCGCGGGGTTGCTAGTCGGACGGTTCGAGCTTTCATTCTTACCGCTTATACAAAATCAACTGAACTCATAAATGTGCTTACTTGCAAAATTGTCTTCTAACCTTTTATTGCCCGAGTAAGTCTATGTCCCTAAGCTGTGTCTTTCATATACTATTTTTCATTATTAATAATCCAAATATAAGAACAATACAAGGACGTAAGAGTAAATAAAAGTATAAATAGTTTTTTCGATACGATTTCGAAGTGAATCACAAACAAAGCTACATTGTTTGTCGCGGAGCTCGCTAATATATCAACCTGTAGCGGCGCCGCGGCGGCGTCGCCGTGTCTGCGTCGCACTCTCCATTGACGGGCCACCATCCTCCACTAATATCTATATTGATTCATACACAAGCACAAAAATAGCGCGCTCCAAATAGAATAATGTTTTTCTTTCAGCTCCAAGGATGTGAGTAAAACAATGTTATTAGAGAAACGGATTGAAGTTTGTGCTTAATGTGTCTGCTGTCGTAGGCACCTTTTTTATGTTAATAGTAGACAAATGAGCTAACATACTACCTGATGGTAAGGGGTTTATTTCGAAATTGTCACCCATAACCAATAAAAACATCATCGAGGTGTTGGCTGCATAGAAGGATGCAATGAACCCGTTTCATACTGGCTCGCCACAACTGCGAGAGAAATACCTTTCACTATTAATCCAAGAAGAAGTTTTTAGATTTTATTCCTTTTATTCATACCCGGAATGTACGTATAAATATTTAATGTGATACAAATACCTAGTCATATTTTATAAACGTACAACTGTCCCATAATATAAACAAGGGAAACTGGATTGTAGTGGGAAATTTAAATAATAACTATTCTGGTGGTTTATATAGTTTATGTTTAACGTGTATAATGGAATATTGAATGAAAATATAATAAATAGTTGTACGTATAAACAAAACAGATTGCAACAGGCAGCGCAGAAGGATGAATAAAATGTATAAGTATAAATCTGCGAAAAAAACTCATACCAAAATTTAAACTTATCTTGAGCTGATGTTCAATCACTATTTTAAGGGGTTCTGTACATCCAATGACGAAACGGAACCGTTATAGGATCATCAGTTTATCTATTTCACAAACCCGATTTACTTCGAAGCGACTGGGCGCAAAATTTCCATTTTGATACATAGTTTGATGACCCAATAAAGGGAATTAATTGAGCGAAGTGTAATTTTGACTCTTAAGATAAATTATAAAATATTATTGTTATGTTCATTGTATTAAAAAATAATACTTTTTGTAAAAAACATTATAAAACATTAAAAAAATCTTTGTAAAAATTTCTGAAAATATCGTAAATATTGGTCCTTTCCCACAAATAACAGGAAATTCTATTCTTTTTATTCGAACATGACTGTAAAAATAATCCAAAGTACATTTAAAGTACAAAAACTATTACATGACAATCCGATTCGGACTTAATTTGTTTTGAAACAGCAAGTCACTTTAAATACATTATAGCCCAATACTCTTGCACGCATAAATCATAAAACAGTTACGACGAGTTTTTTCTGTTATCCGTAATTGTACGCTACGAATAAAATCATTAATCTTCTCTTAATCCTGTCATCGTTTGTCACGATGTCATATCATTTGTTTTTGCGACTACACTTTAAACAACAATGTGCAATATAATACTAAAAATTGACACACACCAGCGCAACGGTCTCCCTCTGTTGCGGGTAACATCAACGTCATTAGACGACAAACTACTATGGTAAGTGGTCAGCGTTACCGGCAAAAAAGGGTTTAAGGAACGTGATTGTTTTTTTCTTTTAACAGAGTTTTCAAACTGCAACCGAATCACGAGTAATATCGGAATTAAAGTAGGCGATAAAGCATCCAGGGATCCCCTACAGGAGATACCGTGCGCCACTGAATCGCTCATTAAACAGCACGGTACACAGAGCAGTGAACGATAACAAAGAAAGGATGGTGGAATTTCCAATTTATAATTTGCATAAACACGAACAAATACCAAATACTACTAGGTGTGCTACGTAATTTTCTATGAAACACTCATAGTAATTTTCAATCTGTTGCATAAATAATTTTATTTATGCTACCTTCTTACCATTTAAGAACGACACTAAATGAACTACCAATGACTTTTACACTTTTATAGAAGCAAAATCAATAAAAAAACTGTTGAAGAATTTCCCTTACTACAGTTTTCATAGGCAAAAAATGTAACTGTCTAAATGGAGAAAGTATAACACCGCTAACATCTAAATTATGGGAGGAATGTATATTGCAGCGAATTTAACCACCACCATTACTATATAAAATCACGTGTAAAGTGACTTTATACCACTGTAAGATTTAAATATTCTAGTCTATCATGAATTTGTGCATATGTTGTTGATGACAAAATCAAGCTACTATCTGAAAGTTATTTCGTAATGTTAATTATCAATTGTTTAAAAGAGAAGTGTATATAAATTCAATTCTGTTAGCACAGATAACATCTCAACCAAGATTGTAATCGTCAAAATGTAGAAATATGTGTTTACTTTAAATGACAAGCGGATAATGAATAGCTATTTGTTAAAAGCGTGACGATAGATAAACAACTTTTATATATGTCCATATTGTTAGCCTTTCTGCGAAGAATTATCGGACCAAGGCCTAAACGAATAACACTTATTTGCAGAACAAGCAATATTAATCGATAGCAGTATTAAAGTTTGTAACTGTGTTATGGTTTAATGGTAAATATTAAATACATCAATATATAATATCTATTATTATACTCTTAATACACCGATATTATACTGTTATTAAGCAGTATAATATTTGCGGCTACAATATTGTAGTATAATACTCGATATTAAATATATCGATATTTAATTAACGACCAAGAAGGAAGCAGGGAACTCACTTATTAACTAAATCTCTAGACCCTGCACCGAAAAACTTTATCAGCATCGGACATTTGATTTTATGAGGTAGATAGCGTGCGAGTAAAAACTATCATGCACGAATACCGGCGTAATTAAAATGGGTGGTAGTTTCGACCAGCGACCTCCAAAAGAAGAATCATAGTACTGTTTAACTTAATAATCTTTCTTCTAATTAATCTTAGTACTCTTTCTTCGGTGCACCATAACCACCACGAGCTGGGGAAGTTGACTCAGAACTATTGGTCGATGGAGTCCCTTACATCCTATATTTATTAAACGCTTGCATTTTTGCAAATGAAACAACTTTTAATTTAAACTAATCTCTAACATCTCCTCAGCCAAAATTACAAAAACGTGTGGCCTATTCAACGTCTTCATAACGGAAACTAGGCCACCGTTACATTAATAAAAGACTGCCTTTGGTTAGTGTTCGTGAATTGGTGCTCTACTCTGCTTTGTTACACGTACACTTGCGAAGGATTAATGTCAATGACGTCATACATTTGAACAGGGGCCGCTTAATTTGTGTTTACATCATCGTAGGTAAATTGGGACAGGTCTCATTTGTTAAAATTTCGGTTCCATAATATAAGGCCGTAAAGTAGGTTGAACTTCCATTGCCGTGACTTGAGTGATTTGTTTTATCGTTTGCATTTAAAAAGCGCAGAAACTTTCATGTTTAACACGGTTTGTTGGCGGATTTTGATTTGATGTGTTAAATTCAGTGCATTAAGTCAAAATTAATTCCTTACGTATTAACCTATTTGTTACTAAAGTGTAATCGATCGTCCTGGAGGCCTTACGCTGAAAGTTTTAGTGTTTCAGTATAAAATTTTACATGTTTCGATTTAACCAAGATAAAGACCGGGTTCTTCAACAAATGTCCCCCTCGACAACAAAAAAATAAGAGAAATCTTTGGCCCTGTTTCGATTAAAGATGCCCTTTAGTTACTCAAATTCAACAAAATATACGTTTTCTCACAAGTACAGTAACAAAACGTTGTTTTATCGTATACATATTCTTTCTATGTAATGTTAATATTAACAATCTGTCGCAATTATACAGATATCCGAAGATGGTTTCAAAGTATCTCGATCAGTTTCCGATAAAGATATCGTATCCCACAGTAATTAACCACTCTTTTAGAGCGACGCATAAAAGCCTCATTAGTCAAATGTCAAAAAAAGTTTAGCAGTTAAGTCTGTCCTTTTATTTCCGCGATATTTGGAGCCCCTAGTCGAAGCGCGAAGAATCGACCGATGAATGGAGACCGGATGGTAAAAAAATGACAAGCAAAAGCGGTAAATGTGTTTTGTACGCGAATTAACTCGAAGGGTGGTCATTGTAACAGATACATATTAAAGTGAGTCACGTTTCAACGCCTGTCCTTCAAATCAAAAGATTCAACTCTTTTACATCCGAAATTGCCAGGTGGCTGAACTAAGAATAACTAACTTTGCATAAGAACATAATATATATGTATAAAAATGTCTGGTAAATTACCCGTCGATTTGATGCCAGGTTGTTTGATGAAAATAAGTAACCATCGCCTGTAATAGGCCAACACATTATTTTTATATTAATAGTCTACAAAGAAACAGTCTTTATATAGCGTCTTTGTATAGTAAGTTGTAACCGCCGCACATAGGCGTCTTCAATTACGACCACGAAGAAAGCGAGGGCATCGCTGTATAGCATGGGTGGCTAGAGGGCTGGTTAAAAAATACCACTATTCACAAGTACCAACGGTCACGTTTCAAGAAAACCATATAGAATCTAACTTAAATACTTTAATAGGTAACATAAGGGCACTGTGAATCCATGTTATTTGGTAAAAATGGATTATGTGATTTGTATACGGTGACTTCGGATTGAATATCCAAAATCAAAAAATCAAAATTAAGTAATAATTTAGGTATTCTGTAAATACACTTATGAACGTAATTTTTTGCTTCTACTACCGCTTCAAAAAGATGCTTTAACATTGAGGAGAAGAAACGGCAAAAAAACTCCTCAGCACATCTTTTAAAAAAATACATGGCTATTACGAAGTAAGTTTAAACCTGCGGGGAGCTTCGTTTCGACACCATTATTTCCAGACGTCCTTGTTATTAATATATCCATCTACAGTATAATATCATATACCTATAAGCTGTGCTTTGTGCTTTAATGCTTCGTTTAAAAGTTCCTTTAGGTAACTCACGTATAAACTTTGGAACCTAATTGTAAAAACGAACTCCAAGCCCCACAAAAGAACACTAAACTTTTGAAGGCGATATGACGACGATTGTGTGTGTCACTTTTCTTTGTCAATATTTAATATTTTTTAATAAATACTAAATTACTACAAATATATTGACTGGCGATGGTGAGTACACCTTTTTCTTTAAATTTTTTCCTTAAAAACTCACGTGAATTTAACCTACATATCGCTATGATTGCTCTTTTCTGTAATACAAATATTCAATCGATGTCCGCTGATGTACCACACATTATGATACCATAAGACTATGAAAAATAAACAAGTCTAGATGTCTCTACGTCCGTAATCAGTCTTATCTTTATAATAGCGTAAACAGGCCTACTAAGTTTACCTGCGAGAACCGATGTATGAGCACCCTACTGAAGCTCACTATCTAAGATGATCTCTAAGATATAATGATCATTTAATACCAGATAAATTCCATATCCGTTTGTTACTTCTTTAAAAAAACAAATGATTATAGTAGGAACGCCTGTCTGTTCTAAACAGATATAAGTAGCTGCCCCATTTATCACAGCCCGGCGAAGTCTCGGGCGGTCAGGGGAACAAACTACTGACGTGTTTGACTTTACAATATCATATTCTGAGAACGCGCGGCGGCAGGTAGATCTTTTTTTAGTGCCGCCTCGGGTACGGCTGCCTGCATTACCGAGGTGAGAAGTGACGTGACAACGAGGTAATGGAGCCTAAGTAATTTTGAAAAATACCCCTTTTCATATAATTTAACTACCCTGTAGCTTAGCTCCTCACCATGCCAGCCAAGCGACGGGTCTTGAGTTCGATTCTCGGCGCGATATTTATAAAGATTTATTTTGTGTTATTTTTTTGAGTTCAGTAATCCATTTGTATTACGTAGACGCCAATGTATATAGACTAATAGACTGGACTCTTCCAACGCCTTATAAGTTATGTATTATATTTTATAGGTAGGTTGACATGCAGCGTTCTTTAAAAAAATTAAAAGTTAAAAAATTATGTTATTAAAAAAAAGACGTAAAGGAAATTTTACACTTTATTATAAAAAAAACTATGTAATTAAATATGATAATATATCATATACCATAGGCCATAAGCTATAGAGCTTGAATATTTTCTTATAAACAACATCGAATCATTTTTTTAACATTCATTACAATGTCATTTACAACTCGAAGAAATAAAGACGTATGTTGTACATCAATTTGAAAATTAAAATCATACTGAAATATACTTGACCTTTACATTTTTCAGTAGACTTCCCCAATGTCACTGTTTCTTCCGATAAGTCAATAGATTTGCCAACGTTGGCATGAAGTTACTTAACTCGGTTAATTAACGATTAATCCAAGCCGTCGGGCCATAAGCTCGTTCCACTAATAAGGATTACGAATAAAGAATGCAAGTCAGTTTGATTGATTTACACTGACACTTATTAACTGGCAGTTACAATCAGAGCCGACATCGACATGTCAATCTCGTAAATATGGCGTTTTATTCCACACATAAACATTTCCATTCATACTTCAAACGCATTGAAATGAAACGAAAAAAGGATTATTTCTCGACGGAATGTAAAAGGATCGAAAGGATGTAAAAGATTTATTGGGTATTATGAATATGTTGATTGACATAAAAGCGTAGTGATTGCTATAGGTTACGAGAATATTTATGAATTTGTTATGGTTACCGAGTAAACTTAAGCGTTGCTTCTATCAGTGTTTCAACGTCCTTTTCATTGATGATGTTTATCTAAAAAGCGTAATTCTGCCATATTTTCGTTTGAAAAACATAATTAAGTACTTAGTTTAAATTTAAATTTATGAACTTTAACTCATTCTTAATTGTAACTTAATTCACTCCATTCACCATTACGAGCAATATCTGTTCCAGTAATGGGTTTGGGTCTTCTTCTACAATCTAACAGCGTAAGAAGTAACAGCCGTAGCCACATTGGCCAATTGCAGATTGATACAATTCATAACATCTTTGAAAACACCATGCACAACTCTCAGCTATGGAAATTCTCTCACCATGTTTTCATTCACTGCGTTGTTGTTATTTAAACGATGTTACAGTGCATGTAACACATATTGATTTTTTTTTGTACATATGTGTAGACGTTTTTTTGTCTTTATTAATATTTAAATATTCGCCTATTATATTTTAAGTTATTTATTTTAGTTCTTTTTTTTTGTTTTTTACTTCATTTATATGATTTAAAATTATGTAAAATTGCATTAGCTTATTACATTATACCATGCCGAATGGTACATTGATAGTAGTTATTATTACTTTCAATAAAAAAAAAATTCTTTCTTTAAAAGTGTTTGCTGAATTCAAATCAGGTTCTTCGGAGAAAGGACGCTCAAATCACTGGGCTATCACTTTCGTTCCAATATCCTGGTAATAAATCAAAGAAATTACGTATAGAAAGTTTTACAATATTCATCTGTCAATATCCACTGGCGGTCCGCCCAAACATTATTGTTGGTCCTCATATGGCCTTATTGAAATCCATTTTTGTAAAGGTATAAACCTTTTAAATATTAACGATGGCAACACTTAGATTTAAAAATGTAATTATAAATATAAAATAAAATACGTATTTATACTTAAACTCTTTTTGGCTACTATTGGGTTATTTCCCTCAATATCAAAAGATGGGCTAGTTTGCGACTGCACAAATCATTAATAAGTGACAACTTTGTTTCGGATGCAGTAGAAATTGTAACGAAGATTGCGCTGTAGATGCTGTAACTGAATTTTATTTGAATTCTCTAACATTTCAAGTTCCAGCTCCTTTTGAAACACAACAAATATTTATCTTACTAAAATAACGTTAGACTAGACTATTTCTAGACGTAGTTCCCAACTTAGTTTTCCGACCGACAAACAAGCAAAACTTTGAGCTTTTTATAGTTTCTGTCAGATATTAACTGTTTCCGCGTAAATTCAGACAAACGTACCAACAAAGGTAACGAATGACGTATAATTTTAAAACGAGTTACACATAAAATATCTTCGTCAACAAGAAACCTTGTGCAAACACATAAAATCACCGACGACGTGTTTTACGGTAGAAACTGACCGTAAATTTAACGTTCATCCACAAACCTCGACGACATATCTGTAATGGTAGATTCACTTTATTGAAGGCGAGACTCCACGTTCGCTATCTTCCAAATTAATGCAATCCATTAAGGCAAATGGGAAAGAAGTTAATCTTTGAAACTGAGAACGTTTTAAAGTATTGTATTTATTAAACACTACGAATTTTACAACGTCCACCATATTACTGTTTTTCTCTTTATTTTATTAATATTTTATAGTCAATATTTATTAACAGCCTTGTTAACAACATTTGAAGTACAATGAAGACTGAAGGTTGCATTGTATAGTAAAAAAAAACTATAATCTTGTAATTAAAAAATTTAGTACTCATTTATAGACGTACATAACAACAAAGCATTAACACAACTCATTTCCACCGAAGATTAATTAATTTATTTATTTCTAATTATCTTACACCTAACATTACAGGTTAATCCAATACGCTAGCCTAGATACTACGTACTATTTATATTTCAATATCTCAGTATATTTGTATACATATATTGGAAATATATTATAATTACAATTGCAATTTATATTTAATATTTTAATGCTTGGCACAATAAAATGTCAGTAATATGATTATTAATTAAAATTATTACAAAATGTCAATTTAATTCCATTTCTAGAAGGCACTAATAGGATGGCTCGAATTATATACGTTCTAATATAATAATTAATTGCGTTCTAATATAATGAAACTTAATTGTTATTGACCTAATAACTTAGTTTTAAATTATGACTGAAAAAAACAAATTATTTAGATAATATAGTTGTGGTACTGTACATAAACCTAACCATGATTATATGACAGAATACTAATCTTAGTTTACTGTTAAAGAAAATGTTTTTACATACAGAAAATAATGTTAGCCAACATTCCTGAAGCGGTATAACTTAGCGAACATGTTGATAATCGACCGCTGTATGCGCCAACACGAAGCTCGCGCGCAGCGCTAAGTTGGCGCTTGCCGGCCAAAATGATTAATTACAATATTGAAAATAGAATAGAACTGCACAAATAACTTGTAGAGCTTAGGACCGAAAGAATGTTCCTCTGTTCTTGAGTCAAAACCGACCCGGTGCCGCGCGGTGCACGCTACTGAAGAATACGAGATAATAGCGTCATTTCCATCCTGTTCCCAGATCGCTGGACGATGTACCACCTAGTTTAAATCCGACGATATTCGTGCAAAATGACAGTTTTACCTACTTAACTGGTGTTGCCATTTGTGATACGGATATCCATGGACTACGATGACAACGTAGCATCAATGGTCAGCTGGTCGTTTCCAATTCGTAAGAAAAAAACAAAAAGTGGTTTTATTTTAAATTTTGCAAGTCGATAAGTATATATAGACCTGTCCCTGTAGTCAGGGACCAGAATAGGGCTACGATATCCCCTGCCTGTCGTAAGAGGCGACTAAAAGAGGACCCCGGAGTCGTGGGTGGCTAGGGTGGGAGCCTGAACCGTCCTGCGAACGACCCCGGGAAGGACGTCGGTATGTGTGGCCGCATACCGACGTACCACCAGAAATTCGGGGATGATCGTCCGCTCAGCCTGAGCAGAGCCCGACGGGGCACGCGCTCATAGGACTTCGGTCGTGTTCCGATGGAGATTCCGGAGTCCTATCATACCGCCAAGGAAGGCCACCGGGGGGGGCTTTTAGTGCGGTAAAAAAAAGGGATTTAGAGACCACTTTATGCTAAATTTAATGCATGTCATGAATTTCATTATACCTTCGATTTAACCTGTAACTGACTATTATGTCGCTAATCCATAATTTGTGGACTGTATTTATACCGAATGTCATCTTGAAGGAGTCTTTGTGCAATATTTTAGACATCTAACTCTTTCGTAACCATTCCCGGAGAGGGCCGCGCGAGATGAATCTGTGGAGAATCGCTCCCCGTGTCATTTGCATACATTCAATTTTATTGCATGCGTAAATAATCATTCAAGCGCTTTGTATTGCTAAAACAGACGTTTTGTTAAGTCAATGTTGAAATTAAAGATTAATGCGCGTCTCGCCTTGCTTCGAATATTGAAATCGAAATTTAAATTAGGCTTCTTTGGGAGTTAATATTCTCTCAATAGGTTTTGATATTTTGACCATAAACTAACCCATTTCCGTCACTAATGAACTTCATATTTCAATTTTAAGTATCAATCAACAACAATACGCATACTAAGCTATAATGACATAAATATGCAATTCGTAGAATGATGATGTGAAGAATAGAGCGTGAAAATAATTAAGTTTCTACTCTTACAATCGTCCAACCGGAGCCCGGTGTTCATACATATATTACTTTTCAATTTTGCCGAATAAAAACTGCAGAGTTGCCAAAAATACCCAATTTTAATCCAATAATAAATGCTTTTTGACAAAAACATTACTGCCGTGTTTTCTATTTTTAAAATACGTAATACCTTGTTTTTGTTTCAAAATCTTCAATCGAAGATAATATTAAATAGCAACCTCATCTCGCTCTATTTCCAGTAAGGCTCACACTGTACGAGACTGCAGTGCAATAATAATAGTATTTATACCATAGTATGTATTATTGTCATCGATAATACTAATTCAAAATCATTAATTGCTAGATATTTTATTTTATAATTTTATAATATGACAGGATTTAGAATCTAGGGTCTCAGAGACATAATAATAGTAACTATCTTGTATTAGATGCTGTGGATAGATACATGGAAAATCCAACGTCCTTTTGTAGATCTCGCTGATCTAAATGCTTTTCATACTCGAAAGATTGATATACATTTAAATAATTATAAATGACAGAAATCTCGTAGCAAACTACCGTCAAAAACAGTCGGAAAACCAAACACATTACCAGTAGCATTATAAATGCAACTTTTTTATTGCCGAAAGGATATAAAGCCAGTTAAGACCACAAGGAGCATAAACCGGCAAGTTAATACGACGGCATATAATAATTTCATGATACAGTAACTGCACAAAACCAAAGTTGATATGGGTAATAAAACTTGCAATACGGCACACGACGACAATTACATCTTTTGTGAAATATAGGAACGATGCGGTTGAGGTATTGGCATGAGTTCGGCGTTCCATGAAATTACTAAATAATTTTATAATAAAATCATTAAATTTTGGTTTAATTTTATTAATTATTAATTTTTATTCCTTTTGGAATAAACAGAACTTTTAACCCCAAGTTTGTGTGTTTGTGTGTGTTGAATGTAAGGATTGCAATCCCACAAAGTGGGATCCTGCATAATTTTAGGTACTGCTGGATCCCGCAACAGCTTGCGTATCCACTTGCGTACAATCGCGCAAATGAAACTAAAAGAAAAGTATTTAAATTTATTTCACGACTATTTATTAACCATAAAACCAACATGCGTCGAGGCAGGAAGAGCTTTTTCGGCCGCTGGCTATATATTTAGTTCTGTAAGAAGTAGATTGGGCGATTAAGCTATTGATGATCTTTGTTATTTAAGATCACATTTCCAAAAAATAAGTGATTTTTTATTTGATATTAAAAAAATCCCTTTTTGTTGATTTTTTACTTAAGTAAGAAAAATTAAAACAATTAGTAAATTTAAATTCATACTATAAATCTCCAAATAAAGAAGATTATACCTAATTACCTCAGATAAAGATTAGACATTATCTCTAGTCAATTAGACAAAGACTACCAATTACCAAATATGCTAATGTTTTTAACTTTTTATTAATAAATAAGTAGTCAAACCATAAAATTAGTAATCAATTAGGAGTAGTGAGATAATTTTGTAATTTATATAAACATTTCATTATATTCATAACAAAGAGTATTTATTTAAATTCCACATGAAAACTATATTTTGCGGGATCCCGCTGGATTGAAGCCAATCCAACAAAAATCCCGCGGGATTAAAACAGTGCTGGATTTCCCAAGTTGAATCGCAGAAAAATACGAAATTTATCACAAAATACTGAGGCTTTCAAATAAAAAAAAATGACTTTACATTACATATTCTACACGCCGGAATCAAACCTTTGTGCGGTCATTACCAAGTAACATATAATTGTGTAACCACAAATTGAACACACAAATGTTACCGGAATGTGCTTACAAAATAAGGGTTACGGTTAATCAATAATATTATGAATAACCATTTATTATTTTAATAAACTTACTTACTTAACTTTCACTAATAAAGTTTTGGTGTAGTTACATGCCATTTGAATTCAAAGGGCTCAGAACTAATTGAAGTGGCACCTAGAGGAGGCCTATAGGCCTAGTTAAAATTTGACAACAATATAAGTGAGGCCTAACAAAAAATCTGTGTTTCTGAATTCAAGCACGAGCTGCAACACGTGTGATACTCAGCACAGTGTACGACAGGCCTATGATATACAGCGGTGACGCGTCTCAGCGCGCAATTTCGGTGCGGTGCGTTGTGTGTGTAGATCGAGTCCGTGCCAAAATTGCCATCTTTCCGCCGCGAGCTGACGATAATGTGCGGTTACACAGCACATGTTTGTTAATCCTACGTTAAATTCCACTGGGAACTTAGATGTTGGTAATGAGGAATATGTAAATATTTTGTCTAACAATATTGTGATAGAATATTTAAATTTATATTTAAAGCATGGAAAAGATCGATTTTAAAAATTAATGTAATGTAATATGTAATTTTCGAAAGTGTGGATGGAAACGTATCACAATAGTCCATGTATCCTCTGCATAATTAAGCCAAAAAAGGATAATTTCAAAAATGTTAAATTTTTTAAATTACTTCTAATAACATATTTTTTTTGTTAGAAACAGGAACGAAATAAAAATAAAATAAACAAACAAATAACCTAATAAGAAAGACTGCGGTTAACCACCACCGTCTATGAGTATCATAGGGATAAAACTGGATGATGCAGAACCTGGTGACCTCCAACAGGAGGAAACTTACAACATAACCTTATCCGTTGCTCGGCAGCGTGCACCACCAGCAAGAGAAGTTGGCTTGGATTCATAGATATAACTACTTACACTACTAGCGACTTAACGTAATTAAAAATAAAATGTATTTTGAAATAAAGATCCAGAAAGAAGAAAAGAAAAAAATAAAAGAAAATATAATCCCCTTAATAAATAACCCTTGGATCAACATAGTAATACTACATAGGAGGTAACTTTGTCACCGGCCCTCATATAAATAGGCTTCGACAAAGTTCAGAAACCTTATAGGCTCAGTACCAGATATGATACCGAAACATCACATATTACTTTTCAAGTCACAAGGCAATCAAAACTCTATGAAATTATCATAAGAGTCGATTTTAAATTGATAAAACATTTATGTGCAAAAGCAAGTACCGTATAACAACATGACTGCTATATGGCTATGATCCAAATGTGATGTAATAAGAGAAGATAGGAGAATGGCATCACTTCCGAATGTTCCGCTTCCACTATTGTCAAATGCTCTGCAAACGTCCGTTAATTTGGTAAACTGCAATATTGTATCGAAAACATTACTGAACTGCTTTAATTTGAATTTCGCTGGAAATAACAATGGAAAACAGTGGAAATATTTCGTAGACCCGATTTATATTAATTGTATTGGATTTATATTGTCATGGAAAGATTTAAAGCCATTGAGCCAAATCGAATCGAAAAATTGCAATTTTAATATTACATCGTACGTTACATCTTATTTGAATTGACCCTGTAGCTGGGTTGCTTACGACCCTGCCTGACAAGCGAGGAGTGTCGGCGAAATTAAATTGGTGACGAAAACAGTCCTGTATATCAGATCTCTGATCTTGGGTGTTTGTGACATCCTATTTGCATATGTTTAAGTCACCAGGTGTCTAGAACATACACAAATTACAGGTAACTGTCACTTGCAACGCAGTGAACAATAATGGGGAGTATGAGTATGGGAGCATTTAAAAAAGTTTAGCTGCGTTTAAACTGTTTATGCTGGTGAATTACTTCATACTCACCATTTTTCTAATAATTGCTAGTTCATGTTTCGGATTCAATGTTGAAGAACTAGTCAACAAGCGAGTTCACCGCTTTTTGCTTGGCCAGCAACGCTCAGTAGGTTTCGTTTGTTCTTGTTGGATAGCTGTCGTTAAGATATATCAGAGGCTGTCAAAATAAGTACACCCAACATATAAATTTGTCACTGAGACCTCCATCAATTCTTGATTACTGAAGTAGCTGATGAATATGCCCTAGGCTTCCTGAATTACTAGAAATCCTTGCCTCGCTATGCAAGCAAGAATTCAAAAAAAGGCCAGTGAAGTCTGCAGTAATTCGCAATAGCTACCTACAAAAACTGATACCGCTATTCGGCTTACGCTAATGGCCCAGCCATTAGCCTATTGTTATTTACGATAAGTGATTAATATTATTTAATTACGCAATTCCAACAGTTATTGACGAGTAAAGGTTAAACAAGTCATTTATTCATCTTTTATTATTTAGCTCGCTAAACTAATGAGATATTTCTATACATATTGGGTGCATTGAATGACAGATTATAATCTTTGTAGGCATAAAGCTGTGGATGTATGTATGTGCTCTTAATGAGCGCCACACATTACCTCAATCCATTTGACCGAGTAAGAAACAGTTCTAATCGTTATCAAACTATGAATTCATGGATAGCACATTGATTCCTTACGCGTGCTTTAGGTAACAATTTTATACCGGTGATGACATACTCCTTCGAACCGTTTGAACTGATGCCAAAGTGATCTTTCCATCATCAAATCAGTAGCCGAAAACTGAATACCATCCACGTTCTCGCACATTTACAAAATTCGCACGATCGAGAATTGTTTTGGATTAAGAATGAAATGTTAACATATGAAGCAAATTATTGATAATTAAAAATATTTGGTCAATTATTTCTCACCCTTGACATTCGAAAGTGCTACATCTTGATTTGAGAAACCAGATCGAGACCAGATGAAACTCTAATTATTTTCAAGGATGACCCAATTAAATTTTGAGAGTTAAAAAAAAACAACAATAAACACGAAAAAGCCAATAGTATAAAATATTTTCATTTTAAAATGTTATGTCTCAGCTACATTCATAGAAAATACCGTCGCCGCATTCAAATCCGTAAAGTAAAAATAATGTCCCATTAATGAGCCAGAGAAAACATCGAAGCTCAATATATTACAGCATAATTACCTATAGATTATACTTATCATAGATACGTGACAAGCGTAAGAAAAATGCTTTATTTGACCTAATGAAATGTGTTCAGTATTTACAAGTCTATTAATAAGATTATACCGAGATTTAGTTCCGCTTATTACATTGTACCGGCAGGGGTCTTTTAATCGGCTGTTAAATTGGAGAACATATTGTAAATTAAATGTTTTGATTTTCTATTTGGTTTATATTAAAAGAACTTTAATGAATTATCGTGTTTTTATAATAATGTAAGAAATGTAATTCAAACTTCTATTTGTTAGGTAATGACAGAAAAAGAGACATTGCAAAGTAAATCGGGGTTTATAGATGTTTTAATCCAGAAAAAAATACAATAATATTCTTAGTGTAAAATATTTTTTTATTAATATACGCATATACTCGTATGTATGTATATAGAAAAAATAAGAGTAAGTATGACATATTATACATAAATATAATAACTGACACGGAAATTAAATATTTGACAAATATCATAATCAACTACAATATCGAATTATATAAATGGAAAATTAAATAAAAAACCTAGTTGACAAATCAAATTTTATTTAAGTGCTTTAAACGTCCAAAATATACTTTACTTATTCAAGCAAGTACATATCCCAGTTATCAATACAGATTCTTAGTTTAGAACTCATGTTTATAAGGCTCGTTGGTCTAGTGGTATGATTCTCGCTTCGGGTGCGAGAGGCCCCGGGTTCGAATCCCGGACGAGCCCTTCCTTTTTCCAATGAATTTTAAATCTCTATTGTAGTAACGATTAAAAAACTAATCAAACGTTCTTGAAATACAATTATTTTTCATACACTGAAAATTTTTAACGTAGCACTTTTGCTACGAATGTTTTAGTTTTTATAACCTCTGAGACGGAATAGATTTTAAAATACAACTTTTAATTGTTACTTTCTGTACATACACGTTCTGACTATTACAAAATATTACAATGTATCCCTCCGTTGTTACTATGTACATGTATGTAAAAAAATAAAAGAACAATAATTATAAACTTCCAATTTCTTCCAACATGTTAATTTGATAATTTTAATGAGTTTCGGCTCTTAAACTCGCGTCTTATACTGTCGCCTACATCTGCAGACCGAAAATGAATAAAGAAAGCTATGTTAAATATTTCGCTACGAGTCAAGATTCGCAATGATGAAGTTCGTATACTATCAAATGTTACCGATGTAGTTGGCAGAGTTACTTGGCTGTACAGCGACGGGCAGGCCACATCGTTCGTATAATTGATAACTAATGGAAAACAAAATGAAGAAAAACTGGACTGTTGATCTCAAGAAGCCTGTTGGATTCGGAGAAGCCGTTGGACTCAGATACCCAGGATCCACCGAAGTACAGTAGAGTATTCCATTTGCTGGGCGTAGGCCTCCCAAACTAGTAAAATATGGATGGAATTTTTTTAATTAATTAACATTGCTCACATCGTTTTTAATCATTCACATAACTGTTAGTAATTTTGATGAACATATTTTACGTTTCAATTACCAGAGAATTTCGTCGTAAATTTAAAATCCAAAAGCAAGGAATTTCAAATTCAAATTTTTCCATACACGAGAATGATAAGCAATAATTAATAATCCTTGTAAAATTGTTGTCCTTGTCGAGTTGACTAAATCAAGTCATATTAACAGTATATACTTTTTTTCAAAACGATGGTGATAGAAAAGTATTAGTGAGTTAGTAGTCAAGTTGTTATAACTATATGTATTTATAACGAAAATAATAATATATGAACATATTGCAGTACATTGTCTGCCAAACAAGCTACTTACTGTTCTTATATAAAGCAGACGATGGATGACAAACAATCTTTCCAAAGACGCGGCCGTCTAAGCCGCTTACAAGAGGACGATCGACAACGATTCAAACCCCCCTTGAAATGCTCGAGTCCCTGAATCCAGTTGCACGTTCTTTACTGAAAAACGACGATAAAACATTCTCGAAGTCATATTCTGTCGTGACGCGTTTTTTGTAAAACGTCATTTTGGCGTATTCACCTGTAATCTATACGAGTATAACGTTATAGACAAACAAGGAATATATTATTTTTATACATATTTCTGTATGTTTTTATTTTTTATACATGTTGAAATATTAAGTAACCAATAATGAAATATGTTTTCTTATTTTCTTTATGTAAATGTTAAATTCAATGATGACCTCGTAGCGCACCAGATAGTACTTTGTCGGCTAAGTGAGCGGTGCCGGCTTCGAGTCTCTGCCAGAGAAAACTTCATGTAACAGAAAGATGTTTGTTCTCGAGTTATGTGTATTTGTATTCGTCCATGTCACCAGCAACTGGGATGTGAGTAGGGAAGCGTTCAATTTATTTATATTAAGCCAATCTCTCGTCTTCTTTCGATGCACTCGACTAATCCATAAAAATAGTAATAACGCTGGTGATCACTGAGCTTATACCGCCTGCAGTTATTTTATTTCCGGCGACCCCACTTGGCAATACTGGACGGTAAAGTTTGTTTACCTACCTGACCAGCTACCACTGTCATTATAGAGGAATCAATCATGGACTGCTTTTACGTGTTTCGGTTAAAATATTGGAGAGCCAATTTACGCGGGTCCTAGCGTTCTTTATAGTCTGCAACAAAAGAAGTCACGGACGTCCATCAGAGGGTCATTACCTTCCACCACCACTTACTAGTCAGCCCATCTTTTAATTTGCCTTCCATTCCTTTATTTTTACATTAAAATAATCAAAAGTGAATCTGTTAAACAGAAAATCGTCTTAATTACAACCCATATAGTCCCACTGCTCGGCTAGGGTCTCCTTTCACAATGAGAAAGATTCAGGCCACGGTCCGCCACCCTGGCCAAGTGCGGGTTGGCAGACTTCACACACATTTGAAAACATTATGGAGAACTCTCAGGTGTGCAGGTTTCTACACGACGTAATCCTTCACAGAAGCAAGTGATAATTAATACGCACACAATTTGAAAAATTTGAAGTTCGTATAGAATTCGAACTCACGTCTCGCGTGCGGGAGACCTACGTTCAAACCACTAAGCTTTCACAGCTTAAACAGACAAAAAGTCATGGAATTATTTGTGAAGTATTTACAAACACATCTACTACTGTTTTATAATGATACATAATAAGCAAAAAGTAACTGTTCTTTACCGACAATATTTAAAAAAAAACTACTTTTCACCACTAAACTAATTTATTTAACACACATTACAGCGCGAATTTTAATTACAATGAAAGGCTATGATTTCCCAACTTTTAGGCAACTGATCGCGATGGTGACCAAGATGTAACTGAGTTTTAAATTGAATATGAAATAATACAATAGAAACAATTGATAATTATGTACTTTTAGGTAAGGAAAGTTACTAGATTGCTATAAGCTGATTTAAGCATAATTAGCGTGGGAATAAGGGTCATAACAGTACGTCAACACAACACAAATGTTACTCATGGATCAGAGATACATACACGTGTATTAAACACCTGTTTGTTCCTATGTCCTCAGTATAGTTCTCACAGACTAATAAAAAATGTTAACAAGCCAAGATTGAACCCCGGTAAACGTTAACAAAGGCAATGTTATTATTTATATTCTATGATCAAGCGATCAAATTATAATAAATCACTTCCTGTGTCCTGTCTATAATTTATCGTTGGCTTTGTTTTGTTTTTTGCGTGCGATACATTATTTATAATTTGCTGCTTAACAATAATTATACTTTTCATTAAACCAATAATGTAAAACACCTTATTTAACAAAATTCTTATTTATACCTGTCAATTTTTATTACCTGCACTGAAAGGTAATGTTTCTTATCCTGACTATAATACCACCCCGTGATACTTTATCATAACTACGAACAGGATAGGTGAATTTGCACAAATTCAGCATTGCAAAAATTACACGAGAAAAAATCAGAGAGGCGTTAACGTTTCTTACTTATCTACGTACAGTGTAAATAATCATATTAATGTAAATAATCATAATATAATTATAATCACGTATTCTAACTTTGCGCTAGAATGGAGTCAGATTTATATTTTAGAGGTACTTAATTTTAAAAGGCAAACATTGAAGAAAGGCTTCCTTCTTTGTTTATTTCTTGTCTTTGTTATATACTAGCAAATGCCCTCGCTTCGCTTCGGAAAAACTACTTTACGTTTAAAAATAACATCTGCATTTATCTGGGGTTTCCTTGTTCTATGAATTACAAATTACAATACTAATTTATAACTTTTTTATTAATGAACGGATTGCAATGAAACAACCTTTAAGTATTAAGTGGCGCTTACTGCAATATAGTAGTGAAAACCAGAACGAAATCGGTTAAGCCGTTTCTGAGATTAGCGGAAATAAACACACAGGCAAACAGACAAAAATTCTAACAACTATTGTTTTGGGTTCTATTGCGTTAAAAATGGCCCGTAATAATGTTTTTTTCTCATACATCGTTCATGCACAGAAAGCCATGAGTTAAAATAGATTATCTGTCAAATCCAAAGTTTGACATACATACTAATGGTCACTTAGGTGCAATGGAAAAATAAAATAATCAATTCGATATTATGACAATTACTAAATCAACTGCACTTTCCAAATATTAATTAGTTGAAGCAAGATAGTAAACAGATAAGTAGTCAATGTGTCTAGTGCTTTCATGACAGGTATAAACGGACAGGGGAACCGGGTTCTAATCCACACGCACCTCTAATTATTCAAAGTTATATACGTTTTACAAATTAATTATCATTTGCTTCGGTGACGGAAAACATCGGGCAATTAGAAAAATATATTTTTTAAATAATTACAATCGTTGTCTCGCGTTTACGCGTCCACGGGGCGTCATTAAAGCTACATATAAATGACTTGTAATTCAAGTAATCTCAGATCGCGTAAGAAGTGCCACTAAGTACAAAAGTTGTAGCAGAAGTCAGGTTGTAAACACTTATTATTAACACAAGTGTTAGTTTGTGATTTCCTTTTTTTTTACTAAAATACTTAATAGCAGATGGGTTGACGTATAAACCGCTCATATCCTGACAGCTGTCAATCGTAAATAATCGACAGCATTAGTGAACTGTTTACTACTAGCGAACTATAATAGCAGTGGTATCCTGGTGGTTTGGACGTCAGTCATTCGGTCGAAAGACTCGAGATCAAATACTGCAAGCATTTTAAATTTTGGGGGGAAACCTGCATACCTGAGAGTACTCCATCATGTTCTCAAAGATATCTTAAGTCTTGTGAGAGGAGATACGAACCCAGCAGTGAGACAATTATATTTTATAATGCTGAAGATGCTCTTACTATAACAACCGGGAACAATTACTAAGCATACCCTCTGAAGTATCTCACGCTGGCCCTCTGTGTCGGTAACCTCAAAGCCCTGAAACTTTTCCAGCCAAGACGAAAGAGATCCATTTATTACTTACTCTCCGACAATACAACCAAAATAAGCAATAGATTTCACCATTGCTTCTAGCAGCAAGAGGCTAGGTCAGTAAAAACCCATCGTACTCTCTCGTATTCCCACTCGTATAGTCGGAATTAACAACCAACAACAGGAAGGACGATTCGTCATATCTACATCAGATGTTCAGTAAGATGCATCAATAGCAAGGGTACTTAGTTTAGTTACACCCTAAGTCTAAAATTAGCTCCTTCACTTATGGATAAAGCTAAGGCACGTTCGTAAAAATTTACTTTACTTCAACTAGAAAGAACGAATTTATAAATACTACATAGCCAGTGATACCTACCTATATCCGCATGCTCGTATCCTTCACAAGTCAAGTTATAATAATGATATCTCGTCGAATATTGCTATCATAATTGGTCGCGCAGATTGTCTGACCACCAGAACAATATATTTTTTATTTAACCACACAAAGTCAAGACAAGCGTCGTAAAACTGTCTAATTAATTGGTAAAATAATCAATTTGATAGAACGACCACTTTATTAAATGACTAATGGCCGAAAACAACTTTATTGAGTAGTAAAATTTACGATGACCGCTGGGAACTATTCGTGTAGTTAGAGAATACGTGAGTTGGCTACCACGCTTTGCGTTTTTACTGAGCCCACTACTGGGCTTTAGTATGCTGTCAGAATGAAAGGAATAAGGCCTTAACTATTAGATTACGAGGATAAATATATACTTAGTAAAAGTATGTGAAGTAGCAGTCCAAACTGTCCAAACTTTCAAGAAGAATCTGTCTTGGTTGTGAGTGCAGTATTGAACTTAATTTTAATTTGATTCTCACATCGATTGTCATAATTTTATTTTATATTCATTTATATATGTACTGCAATCCTTAGACAGAATAACTTGGCCGTATTGAGGCGGCCTAGAATACTCCCCCCAATCCCCATGCTGGCATAACAGGGTAGCGTAAAGGCGACAGAAGCCAGCCTGCTTGGTGGGAGGGCTTCGCATAAAGATTATATTATCAGTATTATTATTAAGTCATTAGTTTTATTACTGGTATTATTATCTTTTCGTGGAGCCCCACTGGCTAGCTACCACCCTCCTGTTTGAGTCAGCCGCCAAAGGACTCATCGTGTTCCGGCTGAGGGGTTGAGAGCCAGTTCATTCTTTCTTACCATCTCATTTCCTGGCCGACAATGCATCAGTGATACCATTGGTTTTGGTGATATCCATGGGCGACGGTGACCACTTACCATCAGGTGGCTCGTCTGCTCGTTTGTCGGGTATTAACATAAAAAAACAGGTTTTTTTCTAAGAACATTATCGCCAATTCAGCTATGCAAATTTCCTCACGATCATGTCTTTTACCAAATCGAATGAGATAGTATATATATAGGTATATATATTACATACGTGTATGTATTTATATTTACAAATTAATTTACCTACAAAATTAATGTTCTCATTCATTTAGGCTTAATCACGAATATAATTTACTAATAATTAATTACCAGAATAATATATATTTGAAGTATTTTTTGAATTATATTCGAAGAATCATCATTACATTGTTTACAAGTATCACAGGTTAAGACAAAAAATACGCCAAAGAGTTAGACATTTCGTTTCACCATTATTCAACTCGCTATTATTCCTTCAGAAAAAATTCTAATACGTTATATGACAATTTTATATGAATTCAATTTGAATGATATATGTAACTTTAGTCTTTTTAATTCTACTAAATACATAATTATAGGACCTGTTGACCACTTAATCCGGTGGATTGCACTCTCGGGAGTACTGGCGTATCAATAAAAATATAAGTCGATACTACCGGATTAGTCGGACAGCTTAATGTTAGAATGCACACGTCAACGTATACTTACAGATTCTGTCATCAATCAAAGCATATCAACATTAGAAATGAAGCTTAAAGACTTTAGATAATTCGCCCTTGCCTTCATCAATCCGCACTGAGGTTAGCGTAGCAGAGAGTACTCTAGTCGAGCCATAGGAAAAGCTTGTTGTGTTGCTACTCGACTGTTATTTTTATTCTTCTTTCATCGTTTTATACATAAACAACGTAATAATTAATCACCACATATTTTAAATAGTGGGTTTGAATGCGATAATACCAAAAACTGCTCCATGAATTTTCATACGGTTTTCACCAATTAGATAAAGGATCATGAGAAGCGTTCACATGAATGGGACCATGTAAACTTTGTAATAGACTTGTTATAACGTGTAACAATCGTAAATGCAACTACTATTTGTAAAGACTTGTGATTCGGAGTCATGTTTTTCGGACGTATATACATATAACATATTATCATCATCATTGGTGCGTTAGTATCTAGGTATTCCAATAACTTTTTAAACACTACCCTAATTCAGATAATGTTTATACAGTACGTGCCTTTGGACGATAAGGCGATAGACAGTACATTGCTTTGTTAGTTGTGCTATAAACTTTCATAACATAAAAGCAGCAATTTCATATTAGACGTCAAAATTATTGATATTTAAATATAGAACAACATATGCTGGACCATCTGCTCGTAGTAATAACATACATCAGTACAGTTTCTTATAAGGGTACTAAGTCATCATTCAAGATCCTCCAAAAAATAATAGTTAAATAACTCTCAATATAATTTTATTATAAGCCGCACTTTAAATTAGTAACTGACCCCACAATTAACATATATATATCAATACATAAAATGTGGTATCGTTTTAAATATAAAGATTATCATTTCTAAAATATGAGCCAGTGCTACAATTCAGGAAACTGTTACCGACCGCCACGCGGCGAAAGCCTTTAATTGTCTCCGAATTAAGATCATGATATAATTTTTCTGTCGGTGCTTTAAATCGATCCAGTTTATTAATCGCTTTATATAGGGCCACAGAATAGGTAAGGGAAGATTTATTTTTCAAATGTAGTTCTCTGTGGTTAAGTCAGACAATTTTTTGGTATAAATAATTAGTTTGCGCGGCAGACGTTGTTTTGCAATTTTAAATATTAGTAATACCCACCCTCTCTCACTTAACTTCTGAAAACATGTTGGTTACTGTTTTAGTTAGTTGTGAATTGAAACACAAAGAATCTCATTGGTTACCCAGATCTGGTCGGAACCAATCTGCGAAGCCTTGAGCACAAGCGCAGGGTTGCCAGTCTCTAGATCTTCTATAGAACACATTTTGGAGAGTGTGGCCAGGAATTGTTCGAAGTAATGCCCCCATCACCGTTTCTCCATCGAACAACTCGACGTACGGCGGGTATCCATCCTTATGTAGTGGATGTACTACCTACATGCACGGCGCGGTTGGCGCCGTCATTCATTGGACGCACTGCAAAAGACTAGAATAACTTGCGCGCGTCGGTGTTCCCGCCTTCTTACAACGTGGGAGTCTTCAAGAGGAGAGTGGACAGCCTCTTATAAGTTAGTGCGTTCAACATCTTAGACTTCATCACCCCTTTCCATCAGGTGGGATTGTTGTCAAGCCTTAACTTATTCCATGTAAAAAAAACTGTTTTTACCCATATTGAACTTTATTGATTCCCAACATTTTTCTTTTACCCAGGGATTATGAATTCAGAGAAAAAAGTTTTTTACAAAATCATCATCTATTTTAATCCAAAATCATCATTATTTTAATATGACGATTTGATATAGGTAACACACACTCGTCAATTACATTCAAAAGCTGTACACAATATGAATAAAACAAAAGCTCTTCTGTTCGACTACTCTGTGAAACAACTACCTAAGAAGCGCAGCGAAGCCTCAGGCAGGCAGACAATATCAGGCAGATTGAATTATCGATCCGATAATGGGATCGAGCGAGTAATACCCCTATATATTGTTCCAGCTACTTTAATTATGGAAGCGATTTAGCTCAGCGTTTTATTCGACTTAGTGTTTTAATACGCTGCGAAACTCTGTAGTTTGCATTGATTTAGTTTAGATAAACATTTACATAGCAATCGCCTAGTGTTGTAGGGTGTACATACTCGTATTGACAAACTGCAACCGCCCTTCTTTTAATAAACGGCTATGTAGCATTAAGATTGTGTTTATTTATTTTACATCATAAAACTTAATTTCAATTATTTCATTAACTAGGAACTAGGGGTTTAACTGTAAAAGTGACGGGATCACAATTACATATCCTGCTTCTTAGTATCTAAGGATGAACTTCGAAGAAACAGCGAAATAGGTGTGTTTTTTTATTTGCAATATTTATACAAAGTTGCAAGTAAATTAACAAAGGGGTGACCAAATCTGTATACAAACGTTCAACGTCTATTTCAACTTCTAAAAGGTGAAATTTATTTTTGTCTCACTTAAAGGACAACTGAAAATTCGCATAAATATCACTTATATAATGACGGAATTGGATAAACTTTTGACTTCGTCAAAATTCTTTTTCTCGCGTATCTATTCGTGACAATTTAAAGCTAACGACATCTACCATTTCAGTAGGGTCTTAACGAATCTGTTGGTATGTACGTCTAGTAATTACAATTAACTTGATAAGCAGTTTTATACAGCGGTGGTAATTAAGTAGTCATTAATTGATAGCAGTTATTGAAATGGATATGAGTGCGGAGGACGGCGCACCATTACATACCTAAAACGTTTGAAATCAACTAAGTCTTGCTTCGGTCTTCAGAGATCCATTGAAAACAGGAGTCTCTTTAACCTGAACACTTTAGCCAGGTAACTATGAACTTATCCGGCCGAAGGTAACCACGACTTATTTCACCACTTCCAAATCCCTTATTCCCTATGTCCTTAATCCCAGAAACAAAATTTCGTCTATGCTATAATTACAGAACCGTAATTAAGTAACATAATTTCAAATCACATTCTTTGTCTCAAATTTTTATTCACAAAATAAAATATGTATCTACTTAGTAAGCAAAATGCTTATAACCAAAAACAGGGTTGAGAACAAAAAAGTTTAAACAAATTATAAATAACACTCGCTCCTTCTTCGTAAGCTGTAATACTGATGACCACAATATTTTACAAGCAACACCTATCTGACAAAGATAATAAAAGCAAGGCAGCTAACTCATGGGCTATGGACGCATCGGCTGCTTTCAACGCCCGGCAAATAGATAACAATCGAAACGGCGCCCGAACCGTCACCCTGTCACCGACGTAAACGAGCGCGTTAAAATAGAACGGCTCAGAGGTAATGGACATAAATTAAATAGCCATCCACGTCACTCAAGTCGAAGATCTGAAGAAATATGCCTCGACGTAAGCCAGGTAGTTAAGATCCAAAACAAAATATAAGATAACAGAAGTTAAGATGTAACATTTTATTGGGAACTAACTAACTGGAGCTAATTTACATCTTCGCGTCAATGGTGATACGATATTTTTGATATATCGTTTATATTGCAAAGAAGAAAGCATGTAGACAGATAGACAGTTATATGTTCAGATCAAACTCTCCTACTCATGGCAAAGTAGGCCTACCTTGTTAAACAAACAGGCAATGACGTCAGATCCAACTTGGTTTGTAAACATTCTATAAGGCCTACTGTGTTAAGGATGTTCAGACTACGCTGGCCAGTTACTAACAGGTTGTAGTAAAACAACACCAAGAAATATAAAATACACAAATATGTACCTATAGTAATAGTATGCATCTATTAAATCCTGGTGGGTGCCTAACAATATAGTGTAAATTTCTCCGTGCGTGTGTGTACGTCCCTGTAAAACGTGCAAATCACATACATTTTCCCTGTCTTACCCGTTTGGAAGCCGGAGATTGTATCGTAATTTTAATTTTTTATTTACCTATTGACTTTCCCGTGGTCGCTATCCAACTGAACGTAGGTACATTCCGTCAAGACGAGTAAATATGAATTTTGCGGTATAATACGTTTCCAGGCATAAATTCTGTTTGCGGCAATTTTTCATCCTATATCACCGTAAATGGTCACGCGGCTTAAGAGTGTATTGCAATTCATTATGAGGCTAACTCTAGAAACCGATATACAACACACGGCGGTTACAAGTAAATTACTCGGTGCACTCGTAATCTGCGCCCGGGAGGCAAACAATAGAGTAATAAATGCGACTGGAACCGACGACGACGCGAGAAAGCTACCACGTATCGACAACGAATAAATCAGACAACATCGGGCATTCCAGCATACTTCCATACCTGCTAGAGCCAGTAAATATATCGAAGAACGTTTCCACGCAAACACCAGGACGTAAGTCAGTTCTGTTTCGGAAAATACCTATGTTTCGACGCAGAACTAGGGCACTCGACAGAATGAGCTATAATATCTGTCCCATCTCTGTATTGATTTATTTGTAGAAATTGACTCGGGAGTGAGCTAGTAGTGTTTGAAACGGGTAAAGTAATTTGTTGTCAACTTTATCGACGATGATTGATCAACGACAGTTGACAGTAAGTGGTCAAGCTTGAATCGCCCGCTGTCATTATTTATCATATTTTTTCTACACAGTCAAGTTCGATAATTTCTTATAGAACAAATTGTACAATATAAATGTACCACGTGCCAATCGAACTCACACACTGAAATACCAAGAGACGTAACTTTTTTTGGTATATTTTGTACTATGATAGTCATTTTTGTACCTATTATTGTTCTACTCGTACTACATTCAAATATTATTTTGTTAGAGTTAGATAAATAATTATTAAGTATTGTTGCAACAATCCGCGAGCACAATGATGGTATATACATATATATATGTCCGTACCATGTGTACGTAGCATTTCGCTACCACCTTCCACAACATGCAGTTATAACAAATAAAAGTACACAAATATATGTAATTTCATCACAAACACGTGATTGACACGAAACATCATCAGGGGTGATAGTTTTGTTACTTGTTACGATTAAGATTGGTGCAAAGTTGATTAATACTAATTTGAATAATCATGATTTCTGCAAGTAACGCCTGATACCATGTACTACAATGACTTAAGACAAAATTTTAATTCTCGGTTTTATTTAAATCATCCCTTACGTATATTTCTTACGAAGACGATTTTCATTGTGCTGCTCTACATAAACGTAACCTTAAAAACGAGCGTCGGCTCGTTACAATGCATCTAAATTCTTTCACGAAAAATTTCCCAAGCATAATCTTAAGAGCATCAAGGTAATGAAGAAAATCGTCTTTATTGCACATAGAATTAACAATGCTCCATTCTGTTTATTGCTGTTTGCGCTTTGATATTATCGAAACATTTGTTTTAATTTCCAAGAATAAAAACGTTTGATTACGATCGCATAACCAACATTACTATAATACAATATAAACTGTAATATCCTGAAGAAATACTATGTTGACGATTTTCCCTTTAGGACAATGATTTTCTCTACAATTCCTTTGCTCACGGTAGACAATTTGCTGAGCCTTACACAGTAAAGGTCCACAATAACTTGTACCTCTTTAGTATTTTAATATAAAGTGCGTTGGTACAAAAGTGAAGCACGCTGGTACAAATGTCGTTAGTTCGAAAAAATGTCCGAAAACGTACACGTTAAAATCTTGGCACTACAAATCTATTTCCCGTCCTGTGAATCGCTTTGAGAGATTGTAGTCGTCCATGTGCTTCGTTGACTATCTGACAAAACGTTACGTATATCCGTCTGTTATTGTCACATATCATTAAAAAAAATCACACAATTGAGTCATCGATATAAAACCTTCAAACCGCTTGGGGCCGCGTCACCGGCGACGTCCAATCTTCTATAATCACGATGATATCAAGCACGTTCGCGCAATTCACGTCACTATACGTGCTTCTACCGATTCCACCATAATTAGACTTGTTCTCATGACTGCATCTCCCTACATAGCGCTTTGATCATTTTTATGCTCCAAATTCCAAGTGTTTTTAAGGAAAAGCGACAAATGTGGAATGCGTTATACATAATATAAAATATGTAATGTTATAAAACATAATGGTATCTCTAAGGAATATCATTAACCAAAGCATTGTTGTATGCGGAAACTCTATACTATGACTAATTGAAGGACATGTCGCAAATATGCGTAAAAGTGAAATTTAAACTCTTAAGTTTCATATGAGATGTTAACTGGGACAATTCAAAGAAGACGATGAAACCTACTTCACTACTCTCGTACAGTACGGTTTATTCTCACGGTTAGTGGCCAACTACAATGTTCGAAGTTCTTCATCTGCTCCTTCCTCTTGTTCTTCATCAGACTCCGTCATGACTTAACGATTGCTTTCTAACGCACAACTGCTCTTCCTCCTTCTATAGTAACCCCTGCACAGCAACGATTGTGGTTGTGTATCACCTACCTATTCTTACTCGACATTCATAAACTTTCGAGTCATAGACGGAGTACTTCTATATGTTCGAAGTTCTTCTTTTAATTCTAACCGTGTTCCCTCTTTCTTATTCCTTTTCTACCTATCTACTGACATGATAATATATGTGGATTATATGTACTCTGTATGATGATGTGTACTATGAGGTATATAAGTATCATATTATTAAAAAAATGAAAAATAAAAATGAGTTTACTTATTAGACAAAAAAAATTTAATTTATACATTACGTACTTTAGAATAATTTGTACATAAAAAAACTATCTAGAAGATTCTGCTAGTTAATTCTTCGTCTTCTTCTCTGATTTACGGGTACAACTGTCGTTTCACCACCAAAGTATGGCGGACACACTGGATAATCCAATAAATGACTAATTAAATTCTGTCTCTCCATCCTGTAACCACGTGCAGCTTCAAATCCTGCAAATAAAACATTTCAAATACATTTATGAATAAGACCTTTGTGTTTTAATTCTGAAAAACACCAAATATATCCTACATGTCTTTCAATGTGAAACGAAGTATTTCGATTTGAACGTGACATAGCAATATATTATATGTAATACATTCAGTGGCGTTTTAAACGTCAATGGGATATTTTGACCACTTAACAGCAGACTGCATCAGTACATAATACGCGGTCCGAATAGTTCACGACCCACGAACCACTTTGGTTCTAAAAGCGGAGAAAGTTTTTACGCAAAAGCGGTTAGTCCTCAATTTCAGCTGCAACATCGCCAAGCCTTATAATGCTTTTCACTCAACAAATTTCAATTGGACTTAATTTCAGGTAATTCAGGTTCAGGTAATAATTATAATAACACAAACATCAGGTGGGATTGTTGCCAAGCGTTATCTTATTTTGCGTAAAAAAAAGTCCAAGTGATTTACTTACTTTCTGACAACACTAAACATTGGAACATCTCAACAAGAAAACCGCATAAGATCACTTATTTAGAATGTGTCATTACGGAGACATTTCTTGTATATAGACAACGGCAACTTACTACAATCCCGGAACACATCTACGCAATCCCCAATTCTACTAGGCTATAAAACTTACTCCTGATAGCTTCGCGAGCAGGTATGCCGAGTCGATCACGCATGTACCGACACACCATGTAACCGGTGCGGTTCAAACCATGCGTGCAGTGAACGCCGACCAGGGAGTCTGCCACAACGGGAAATTTTATTTATTATGGCGTAGAAGTATAAGGGGCACAGATACCAAAAGTCAACTCATGACCTGTAGATAAAAAGAATAAAGACGTTAGACTTAGGGGGCTTAAAAATCAGATTGACGTCAGTTAATTAAAACTTTTATCTAGCAACGAACTTTATCGTTACAAGTGAAAGAAAACTAAACATGGTTTATTTATTTCTTTTATTAAAAAATACCATGTTGATATTTCATTTTTTAAAAGCTGAACTTAGCGACGCATAACATTAACTATTTTCGGTTAATAGCCCAAAGTACACCTAAAACCTTTTCAGTAACGTGTCGAACGTAACCACTCAAACTGGCACTACAAA
Organism: Megathymus violae; assembly: GCA_003671415.1. Classification (NCBI taxonomy): domain Eukaryota; kingdom Metazoa; phylum Arthropoda; class Insecta; order Lepidoptera; family Hesperiidae; genus Megathymus; species Megathymus violae. Next base: position 700,900 of record PDGT01000073.1, read on the forward strand.
CGATTACGAACAAGTCATCATATACAGTTCAAGGATAGTATAAAAAGTAAAGAACATGTTATTTGAGTATCATTTCACTGTATAAATATTACGATATTTGTGCCGTTTTATTGTGATATTTGTCTTCAATCAGATCGCAAACTTGAACCAAAGGTCGTTGACTCCCACCCTATGCACTCCCCTACGCTACGCCGGGTGGAGAAGGCGGGAGGGGTGAAAGGAAGCCGTAGCCGCGGTTTGACACTTCCTCAGGAAGACCTTTGAAGTAGCACGAAGATGCACCGCACCCTAAGTCGCAAGGCAGTCTTTTCACTGCTCTATATATATTTACATTAAAGAAATAATCGCGACAAGTTTAATTTCACCAATTCAAAATTTGAGTATAGCAATAGAATAGATAACCTAAAATATATCATTTTTTAATTTATTTTAATCTGTTTATTTATTGTAGATACATCAAAAAATTATTTACTACAATGTTTAAATATGAAGACATAAAAGAAAAAAAGAAACAAAAAAATATACTAAAACAAGCATCGGTATATATCTGTAATAAATAAGATATAAAAGTATAAATCCCATTAAAGTCATTTGCATTATCAGTCACAATCTCAACTGGCACGACCAGTGTTACCGTAAACCACAATTAAGAGAGTACTATCGACAATTTGACACCAACAAAAGAAAAGCTAAAAACCGCTAACTGTTCCTTAGCACGAGATAAAAATCGAATAAGAAATTCGAAATTCCCACAAAGCGGACAAGAGGTAATTCGTTTTAACTTTTTATACATGCAAATGCATGCCAACTTACTCTACGCACGCAAAAATATTGACTTGCACGGCAGTAAAACGGCCAAGTTCAGCCACGCTTTACACTTTGTTAAATATATTATTTTTGACTTTGACATCCTTCTTTTTCAAATTTTAAATCCCTACACTTTTATCTCGATTGAATATCTAGTCACCTATGGAATCTATGGAATTAAGCTTTTCTCTTCACGTTCTAGCATAAAAATTTCATATGCCGGTCACTAAAATTCATATGCTAAAATTCTAAATTTATTCTCGAACGTCGAATCTGACATAACTTGGCCTCTTTTATTCTTTTTGGCGTTTTTCGTGGGATTTCCATTTACACCGATCCATCACGGGCGGCTTTCGCTCGCAACTTAATTAACAAGCGAGTCAGTTTTCAATTACAAATACAAACAATATATGATAATTGCGAGGGACCCGCCTGACACAGAGATTAAGTTCTTTAAGTGCTGGTACTTTGTTAAAGGCATTCCTTCATTCCTTATTCAAAAGATACTCGGGGCATTCATTGCCTTTTGCTTACTTTTGTAGGCATTTGTTTGTTGTCTGATGAGATTTATAAAGTAATACCATATTATAAGAAATGTAATATAATATTATATGAATGGAAGAATGGGACTTTATAACTCTTAGGTAGTATATACGGTACACATATTTCATAACTATTAAAAGCAGACTATATTATGTACGAATTTTCAGATAAACCCGATTAGTCAGAAGTATAGGTATATGAAGTTCTTGAACATAAGCTCCAGAACACCCAAAAAAAAATATAATTTTTTTACGTTTTATTCTTGAACTAGGCGTAAATGCACATGGTACTAACTCGTTGATCAAGGCAATAGCTTTAGGTCCGTTTCATTAAAGGCTACTAGACTATGTATCACAAAGTCAAAGATTTTTTACCTAACTTGTCTATCTTCTAACATCTAACTAAATTCAAATTATGATTTAGGAATTCTGAATTCAAAACACTTTTTTACGAATTTCCATTCGATTAACCAGTCAAAAGGCACCTTTATTTCTCCTTTTTGTTTTGGTTAAGAACGGATTCATGACTCCTGTAAACATTGGCAGTTGGTAACCAGTTACGGTCGAATGAGCCCGTTTGCTTGTTTGTCAGATTTATCATAAAAATATATAAATATAACCTTTTAGCTAAAATATAAACGACCCTATAGCGTAATTGGTACTTAGGTCTGGTCAGATCTGAGTTCCCAGTGGGTGGACCAGGTCGTCAATATTAAACCCGATCTCCACCTTCCAATTTATCGGACATCTTACATCCAATGTAGACAAAAATTTGACCATCTTTTACTAATGAAGGCGGCCGATTTTATTCGATTATTAAGCCAGGACTGAACAGGGTTTTAAAGTTGAGATCATAAAGTAGTTTTATAAAAATATTTAATATTTCAAAAACATTAGGATATGAAAGTGAAGATTGCCCTAAAGTTGATCTACGTAATTATAACTTCTGCCGCGGTCGCGATTGCCACACGGCTGCAGCGCTGGCCGGCTGGCGCCACGCGTGGGCCGCGACAGATGGTGACTGATTAACCGTTTAAACATGACTGCAAGTCCAACCTTTGACTATGTACCGAAAAAAGTACAAGTCGTATATCTTGGTCTAATTGCTTTACCGACAGTTACAACCAACATTGCCTAATGATTTTACAAAGCTTATCGGGTATTATCTATACCAATAATAAAACTGTTGCGAGACTGAATCCATACATACATACCTACTTTGAATATTATTTGAATATTTTAATGTAGGTAAGCTTTGTTTATAATTGTAAACATATCATATCTCTTTGAAATTCTTGTCTGTCTGTCCGACCGTGTTTCTGTCTGTGCATGTATCCTGCATAAACCGTAGGACAGATTTAGGAGATAATTTGAATATTTGTAACATATATTACGGATCATTATTAACTTTACGTTTGACCTCGTGAATGTTATGTTACCACGTTAATAAACGCGTAATGACTACATTTCTGTAGCTTTTGCAATCAATAAATTTGTTTCTAATTCACAGAAGTAGGAAACATACAAACGGAAGGGGTAAGTTATCTGAAGCGTAGCGAAGGCTGATTACTACGAATAAATAACGTGCCTACTTTAAATGTAGTTAGGTGAAAATTGTCCAGGTCTCGTTTTTTTCTTGTTCGTAATTTAAATAATTTTATCAAAATACCCTCAAAAATTACCCATAAGATACCCATAAGGTCACGCATAAGATATTCAAAGATGCTTATGATTACATTACACATAATTATACATTGTAAATAATTTAAGTATTTTTGACCAAGTAAAATATACATTTTACAAATATACGAGTATTTTCGTAACAAATATATCAAGTTGTGTGCGCTATCACGAAAGCCATGGACAGGGCACGTTCACCGACATTTGTCACTGTGTCCGAGTGCAACTTTGTCTACAACTATCTTACATTTGGACAAACTAAACTGCTTCAAACACAGCAATATTTTCAGATTCCATATAAACAAACTTAGAACTACGGCGAACTCAGTTTACGTGACGTCATCGCAATAATTTCAGAACGGAAAGACATTCCGCAGAATCGTATTCGTTACAAATAAAACTTCACTAACTTAATGTTTCTACGAATCTTCCAACGGTACAATGTTGCATTTAATATTAAGAAGTGAACTATAAAGAAAGTAGAACAAACAAAACATATAAGTTAGGAATCAAGATACTTTATGTTAATAATATCGCATTGTACGACATTCACAATATACGTGTAGGTGCTTAATTATTAAACATTGTATTTTATTTCATTATTGTTATATTAAATTTCATTATGTGAACATTATTGACGTAACCTACACACGACGCGCGATGGTAACTTATCCGACTATTGTTATAAGCATCAGTAAGCAATCGGTAAGTATCAAGTCATCCGTCGGTAACGGGATTATAATTCATTTGTCATTTCCGTCACGGCAAGATGTGTTCTACAAGTTGCGTCAAATAGTTTCAGAATGTGCATATTTCATGTGTGTTTATTACACGAATTTGTATAAAAACGGCCAATAACAAACATGTGTAACATAATATGGCATGAGAAAAAATGACGCGTATTAATATTCAAACATTTAGAAATGAGATGTCTCGAAACTTATGAACGCATGTGCCACGAGGATCATTAAGACGCGTAAGACCACCCTCGTTAATACGAACGGTAGCAAGGATAACAGCATTCCGAACGCAGGCGATATCGTGTAAATCAGAAGTGGAGTGCGATTCCCGTCGCGATAACGCGTGAAATATGAATATCGTCGCATTACCGCTGGAGCTACCGCCGCGCCAACTCGTTTATCTGAACGTATCACCGACACCTCCAAGAAATAAAACTAATCAAATGCGAATTTGTCTTCAGTTGTTTAAATAGCGAGTTCTACGCGAACTAATTCTATATCACTTTTAATACGTCTAATAATAACGGATTTACAAATTTTATGTTTAGATGAACGTTTTGTGGCAAAAGATGTTCTAATACTTCACATTATATTTTATATTTGTTATATATTTATATATTTGCACAGATTTTCTATTCACTTTAAGACTACTATTAATTAGTTGTTCGCTAATAAACGCTAATAAATATTAAATTAGGGCAATTAGTTACCCACCTGAAATGGTTTTGGCCGAAACGCAAAGGGTAATTTAAGGAACAAAAAGATGTTGGAAGGACACAACAAAATTCCTGAACCATATAAGCAATTAAGACGAAAAAAACTTTTCAAAATAGATAACACTCGTTTAGTGATAAATTTAGATACGGAATGATGTAAAGGAAATCGTGTAGCCAAAAACCGATAAAAAACGCTACATTTAATTATTTAAAACCACAACATTGACAAATCCTAACATACATACCTACCGCCCAGCTCAATTTGAAATTATCAAAAACCTGGCGCTAACTATTGAAAACCAGTCGCTTATAATACACATCTTACTCTATCTACTTAGCGACACGGATAGCCGGCTATTACCGATGAAAACGCCGACAGATACTAGTGCGCTCACAATTAATTGAAACTACCCACGTAATCTAATAAAAGCTAGTTTTGGTGATCAAGACAAACAAGGGCGCCCATTCGTAATTAGAACTTAATGAACATTCTGAATATTGAGTCGGCGCCGTGAGAAGTTTCACGATAACCACGATTTGTGTCAATGTAATTAAATGTGTAGCTGACGATAAACTCGGACGTGCGGACCGAACTTACTAGTTTTGATTGCTATGACTTATTGACAAACCAGCGTTAGTAGACTCCTCGGGCGACAGAAACCATCGAACTTTGAAGCTCAACAATAATAAAACGCGTTATACATTCCTCGTTTAAACCGAATCGATCTTTAATTGAAATCGTGTGTTGTGTCCAGCGTCACTGATAAGCTTACATATTATTTGATGATATGTTTACGTAAGAGACTGCCGATGCAAAACATAGGCGCCATGAAACATAATAATAATGACATAATGTTAAGAGTACCAGTTGCGAAAGTTGAACGTAAAACGCCTATTTCTTCCGATGAAGATGAGTGACAAACATAAAATATGACTTAATCTTTTGATTTCTGTTTCATATAATATTTGGTATCATGGTACTCGTTGGTTGTATGAAGGATGAGATATATGTGTATCCCGATAGGATATTGGAATAGAAAGAATTGTTGCTACACAAGGCCTTTGAACGATGGCCGTTCGAACTGAAACCTAGATGCTCTTAATAACACTACAAATACGGAATTGGCCCCATTTCCAAACAACTAAACTGGTTTTCATTTAATTTATATTAAATTTTTTAATTTAAGCACAAAAATATACGATTTTAATGAAGGCAATCTGACTAACCGCGAAAATTCTTGGACATATTGGACGCGCTGACAAATATATCAACATCATGACAAACCTACGGATAACCATAACTAAAACTGAAAGCGATCCAACCCAATGTTTATTAAAAAATTAATACTCAGATTAAATAAACAAATAGAAAAGAATCATTCTTAATCACAAAACTCACAAGAACGGGCACAATAGAATAACGATTAGTGAGTATAAAGTTAAAGATTCGTTGCTCTTTATGGTGGTCTCGTAAAGCAATACAATTAGGCAATGGGCATGCATTAACACCTCACTGCAAGCTTCTCACCCACGCGAAACACCTAACCATTGCGTACCCACCTCGAAGCTATTCCTACTTAGGTTCGCCGTCGACATAAACTCGCAAGAAAATGTTGAACAATATACATATTACTCATGCTAATAAACGTAAATGTTTATTAGATACAGTAATGTTATTTTTAAAGTGTCTCTTAGCGATCTGCTGCATAATAGAACGATTAACGAGAGTTATGTACGGAATCTATAGCTGGAAATACATAGTGCAACCTAAAAATATGTAAAAAAAAACCTTTTACTTTGCCTAAAACGAGCAGATTAAAATATTGCCAATTGTTTTCTTTTCATTGAATTATTAAGTTTATTTTAATATTTTAAGTTTCTTATTAAGTGATTCCTTTCATAAAGTGACGGAGATATAGCACAGTTGTTTGTTACTCTGCCAGTCAAATAAAAGTTTCATAAAAACATCGCCGCCACACATCGTAATAACTGCGGAATATAATAAAAAAATACTATTCTATCAAATAAAATGAATAGAATTCAAACAGCTTCCATAGAATAATAAGCATAACTTGAAAACGTTATAAATATATCATCAAACCGCCCTCGCTTCGCTTCAAAAAACTACGCATTACGTTTAGAAAAGCATCTGCATTGTTTTAGGACTGGGATTTTCTCGTTCCATTAATTAGGAATATATTAATTTATAACTTTTTTATTTATGGACGGATTACAATGAAACGAATTTAATTTAAAGTGATGCTGCACAATACCTTCGTGAAAACCATAACAAAATCGGTTAAGCCGTTGCTGAGATTAGCGCGAACTAACGCACAGACAAACAGATAGAAACTCTAAAAACGATTATTTGGGTTCTATTGTGTTAATAAAGGCCCCTAATAATAGTTCTTCTCATTTATATCCTTCATGTACAGAAAGCGATCAGTTAGAATTGTAGTATTAGTACAGATTGATTATTACTATCAAATTGGCTCTTTACGGACAAGAGTAATAATATTACCATGCCACGGTAAGAAAGGCTTTTGTCATTGACACATTGTAAGGTTCGCGAAGACCATTCTACTTAATACGGTCTAGGGACCGCTATCAAGAAAAAGCAAGGCCCGACCACGAATACAATCACAAGCAAAGAGACGGACGAGTACACTATCGTGTTGGACCACATGCGACTATGTATGTACTGGTAATGTGCGAACAGAGTTGTTCAGGCACCGAAACAGGTTTAATCTATACCAATAAATAAAATTGAAATGTTCGTCTGTGCTGTCAAAGTTATTATAACAACCACGTGAATTGGACATTTTTTTCTCTAATTACTTGACAATCTAAGTACGGTATGTCCAACGGTTATGCAGAATTTTGAATCTATGTATTTGCGTTACTTATTCAAAATTTGGATATATTTTCTTCAAGCCTAATGGGATCTTGGAGAGTTTAACTAACGCAATAGAATATTTTTTTGTAGAAAAGAGCTCCCAATGTTCGAAGTTCGAAATGAATAAATAACCGCTAACACACTCATACCCCACACTAGTGTTGCTGAAGACCTCGACATAGACAATTGAAAGATCACAAACATCCTTAACCTATTACATTTTTTAATTAACATTTTAGATATGCAAGCTTTGCATGTATGTAATGCATTGCGGTTTCTATCTTCGTAGTTCTAAAGCAGGGCCAATAATATTTTCCGAAACGAAGCAAGGTGAGATTTTTAGTACCAGATAAATCCATCTAAAAGTCCGTTTTATATTATTTTGATATGCAAAAGAATTTATATTATTTTCATTTTTCAGCTGGTAAACTCCATTAACTTCAGAGATAAAGTAAGACTAAGAACACATTAATTTAAAGTTGAAATTGTACGCGTCACAAAATATGTCCACAGACTATGTTATCATTGAGATGTGACTGTTATCTAGACGCCATTTTAAATAAAGCAAGTAAGCATATTTAAATATTATTTCCACAGACAATGAATATTACGCATTTGGGGTATAAGAGATTTCTTTCAGCCATTCTAAGTCCGAGACATAGTGATGCACTGACAAGCATTCGTAGCGTGGCTCTGTACCACTTAGTTCAATTGGGGCGGTATTATACAGGATTATTTAATTACTATTTATCTGTCTAGTAGTAATTAGTTATCAATATCGTAAAATTAACAGTGTAATGTGTTTAACGTGTTTCAACAGAAAATTTGGAGACTTAAACTAAAGGATTATTTAAAGCGTTCATCGTTCCTTATTGGTTCGCAACGCAGGTGACGGCCCTGGAGTTTACATATGCCTTTTGGCCACATTCGGTTTAACATAAAATATCATTGTCCTTATCATCATCATCATCACTATTATCATTATAATACTTACTATATTTCATTTATATATTGCATTTTGCGTATCTAATCATGATTTCTAAGCGTACGCTTAACTTTTGGTTTTCTTCAACGCTTGGGTCTGCTCGAAGACATTTAACATTAAGAATAAAAATAAGCGGTGCCTACGTACAGTTTTAGTTTATTATCTCGATGCTAATACTTAAAGAAAAAACTTTGTACCTCTTTTTCTCCTCTTGCTTGTCAACCGGTTTTGTTTTTTTTTAATTTGACGAGATTTCGTTGTTATTAACACACAACTTTATTATGGGCGAATTGTGACCTCTAGACACACTAGGACATACATAAGTCTTGGCACAAAAACAATGGATGGAATAGTGGAAAAAATATAGCTTAACTTACAGTCATCTTTCTCCAGATATAAGTCCATAGACTGCACGAACCTACAAAGGAATAATGGAATTCATTACAAGTAAAGACAACATTTATTTCAGTACTACAATGTACATGTACACCAACAAAAAAATTGTAATCGGGCTAAATTCGTTTCATTTAAACATCCAGTCTGAAATTAAAAAAAACAATGATTATATAGATATTATATAGGAAGGCTTCGATGTAGAAGCCAGAAAAAACTGTTCGTCCGTCGGGCTGTTTTCGGACGTACTCGATGGAAACCACTGAATTGATTTATTTAATAGTTAGCCATAACATTCCTGGAAATGAATTTGTTATCACTATGAAGAAAATAGAAGTTTGTTGATTTTAGTACATAAATATGTTTTTGTTCACATGTTAAGAAAACCTATCCCTGAAACAACCAAATGGGTCAGAAATTATTATTAAATGAATGTAAACGTAATGGCTATTTAGAACACAAACAGCAATCGAATCGATCTGCCTAAAGCAAAATTCAATGTAGTAAATGTCCAGTATCATTTTCCTACAAATCGATAGGTAATTAAAAGGTTTCATCGTATCACGATCCCCGACAATCCAACTTCCTAAAACCATTAAATAATATCACATATTCGACCTTATCGACGATGAAATATGATACGTCGCAAGCCACAAATTCCATAGAATTACATTTAATTGAATTTCACAAAACACAAAAATCTACGACGCACCCGTCACAGTCGAAATGAAATATGATCATGTATCGATCGCAGCGTGTCGCCATAGTTTAATCGATTTTTTACACCTAAAACCGCAAGAGCCGTGGGCGTCCACAATTACAACGCGTTTCTGCCGACGGGTTGTATTTCTAGCTATTTGATGAAATATTTGTTTGTTTTCATAGTAACAAAATGCTTTTTGTATGTGCCGAGTGGCGCTTAAGTCTCGCTGTTGACATTGTTCGAATGTTTTCTCAAATAACTTGCAAGGGTGGTCTAACGATGCAGATTGTTTGTGTTTCCGCTAAGGATTTCCCACTTCGCATAAAAATAGAACAATCTAAAATCTATTTGTCATGTTGTTCCGTCCTGAATGACGATTAAATTTGGTCAATTTGAATAGCAAGTGATTTCAATGTTGTCACAGAGTAACAACTTAGTGATTCATCGCCTTCGAAATATTGAACACCCAACATCGTTTAGTGTTATCACACGTACAAAATAAATAAAAATAATAATTATTATTATAATGGGAGTATTACTAATTTTAAATACACATACACTCAACGTTCTTCCATAGCTATTGGAGTTTTGGGAATACAAATAATCCCAAAGCTCTGAATGATTTAATTTTCTCGAAGTCTCTGTCGTTCGACTATATGAAAGAGCTCGTTACACTGTGGTTTAGTCGCAGGCGCCATCGTTCTCCAATCCCGCAGATTTCCTCCGGGCGATATCGGGAGCCGCGCGGCATTCAAAGGTAATTTACAATTCAGTCTATTGCCTCTATTACCATCTAAAACGGTGCAAATGAGTTCTTAGAGCCGATCTGTATATCATTTAAATTTCAACTTTATTTAGCTGTCTCTAGAACTTTGTAAAATAACAAATTAAATAAGAGGATATTCTACAAGTGTAAGCAAGTTAGGTAAATATGTACAAAAGTTTCTAAAGTGTATTAGTAGTATTTATATAATTTTTACCATAAATTTAAAAATAATGTACGTTGTATTAAATATGTATATTCGTTTATAAATATATGTTGATACTTAGTTATTAAGTTTATTTCATTATATGTAAATACTGGTAATTATAATATTAAACAGTAAATGATTATATTTTCAGTTTATTATTATTATTTTGTCTCAAATATGTATCGGTTCCGCAACGTGGAGGTTTTCTTAAGCCATAACAAAATATTTAGTAAATTAATTTAAATTCTATAATAATACATCGCTAACATAGTGTAAAATATTACATATTGCACTATAAAGTAAAATAAATATTTCACTTATATTCACTCCATTTCAAATTCCAAGGGGAATACAACCATAGAACTTGGAAGACAGCATGCACGATAGTCTCAGTTTTTCAGGCCAACGGTACTATCTAATCCATCGCTAAAAATAAATTTTCATTTGCATACTATTATGTTACATTACAATTTTAGGCTACATGAAACGGTTTTAAAAATTGTCAAAAGGGATGTTGGACATAAACTCTTTCTCAGAAAAGGTGACAAACAACAAATCCCAATTGCTTAAGCTACCCAAGTTAAAAATAAAGTACTCTTCTACAGATTGACAAAGCGAAACAATCCGCGACGGATGGCGCCAGAGAGTAAACAAATTAATTGCGCGTAAAGGCACGACTCTACTGAATTCAACGAATATCCATCATGTATTGAATAATTTCTTAGTAATCAAGTTCAAAGATATAAAATTTAATTGTACGTTTACCTCGAATTAAAGAAATCTCAGAAAAAGATTTGTCTCGACATAAAAAACATTTTGACTCTATGGCAAATGACAAAAATTCCTGATAACTTTAAAATATTATGAACATGACGCAGTTGTTTCTAAACTCAATCAATGTAAATCTACAACTGGGTAATTATCTTTCTCAAACCTCACTGAACCCCAAGCGTGGAGTAATCAGCAGAGCATACTGTTTCTTTACTAAAATACCCCTTGTCTATGTATATAGTTTATTTCCATTTTCATAATTTCGTTTTGTGATTCCGTTTGTTACTTTAAGTATGTATACACCTTCAGAGTAGCCCGTGAAATATTAGAATTTGAAAGATTATATATGTACATTAATATATAACATATGTATATATGTTTTATATTGTAGGAGATCATTAGTTCCGCTCATTATAAAGATTATATGAAATCCATACATCGTGATCTGTACATCATCATGAACAGCAGTAGTAAGTTGCCGAGCGATTCCATTCATACAATTCAATTCAATACATTGATACAGTTCGTACTGCAGCATCGGAATCACCTGCTTGCCTTCTGCACTCCAGATAAATATATACATACTTCTTTTTCTTAGTTACTTAGTTATCCACAAGAGGATAGTAATATGTTAAAAACAATGAGGTTTTTATTCTATTAAGTAGGTATAAGATCGAATACGAGTACAGAGGTGCGATAAAGTAAGGGATCCCACCGTTCATAGATAAATGAACATTCACAATCAGATGGGCCGCTCAAAATTTTGGATCAAGATACGTTTTTTTTATTGTTTTCTGACAATACTTATTAACCCACAGTGATAATTCATTGTCATATTGAACCAGATAATAAGGCGTCCTTATCTTCGCCAAGGGAGATTTTAATTTGGTTATTAACTGAATTACTCTTTGTCACGAACATCGAATGCATAACATACAGTAATAATCCTTATAGGCCCAAAGTTCCGCTGTTCATATAAGAAACGTTCCACAATGATAATTTGTCTCTATTATAAGCAACGTGTTCGCTGGACGACTTTAAAGCAGTACTTCGACTACTTTCTAAGCATTTCCTGACCAATACGAACGTCATTATTCAAGAACTGTCAGAATTGTGTATTTTATTACTCGGGCGGTAGATCGAACCAACGTGAATTACATGTTTTCTTATTTAATATTAGTTGCGTCTTACATTTGTGTGATAATTTATATCTAGCGGCGTTATCTTTTCTGTGGATCGCTCCCGAGTTATAATCCGGGTATTTTTCAAGTGGCACCGGCCAAAGCTACGCATGGCGTTACTGGAAAATTTATGTTACTACATGGAGGCATCGCTGCAATTATTACTAGCCATACCATCACTAAGCCAGAACACCTTGTGACTTAAGATCATAGAATGCGTGGATAAAGCTGCATTCTGTAAAATGCAAAATGATAAAACGTTCCCGTGCCCTACCAAACGAGACGCAATTATCTATAATAGGGGGAGTTACGATTAAAATTAAACAAAGCCGATATGTTCATTTTAGCATCACATAGCCAGCGACTTCTAGCGTCAGAAAAAAAACTTCGCAATATTAAATTCGTACGTTAATTAAAAAGTACTCACATTGGTTATTTGTAAATAATAAAATAATGGCTATTATTTAACTAAATGATTTTTTTAATCGCCTTTAATAAACGGACTGAATAGAATGAATGAATTTTTATTATTTTCTAGGAACCCAAGATATTTTGATTTAGGTTGGTACCTTAATTGCAATTTAACAAAGTATTTGAATATAAGCAACCGTAACAATGAATAGTAAAAACCACATCAACAAATATCTAGTATAGCTACTTTTGTAATTATTGAATGTTACCTATATCTAAAAATGTATTTTAAACAGAACTGGGAACATATATTAAGTATTTTTAACTGTAACGGGTAGGTACTCACAATTTTTAGCCGAATTCAAACAACGAGTAGATTCTCAATTTTCAGAACTTCGACATTTATTAACCGATTTGAAAATTTCCTATTTTGTTTTAGAATGTATGCTTTCCGTTTGGTCCCACTTAAATTTGAAGAAAAAATATCAACCCTGCGGGTGAAAAAGAGGAGATGAAAATATTTTATTAAAATATGTACTTATTTTGCGTGTGTCTCCTCGTGACCATGATCAAAAATAATTAGGTCGAAATATCGATAAAAAACACAAAAGTAGTGAATACCCATAACAGTCAAAACGTTTGTTTGGGATGATATAAGTTTAAAATCCTACATATTTATTTAGCCTTTTTCGCAGACCACCACGTTAAAACTTTTATAATATCGCGGCGCATAGATATCACAAGATCGCTATCGCGTGCTTTATCTCAGTTATCTCCCGCAAGCAGTCACGTGGTAAGCCTAACAAATAATCTTATAACAAAAACGTCGTAAATATTAAAAATATTTATAATCCACATAGTCAGTACCTACCGACGAACACACACAATTCCGTGAGCCTTAAAACTTTGTCGCTCGTAAAATGTCAAACTTACATGACTATAATGAGTTTCACGGCGTTTTAAGCGTAAAGTGCATGTATAAACAGTATAATAATTTTATTGCTAATTAATTATGACAGTTTAATCGAGAACATATTCCTGTTTTGTTTTCGAGTATTCTCGAGTAATAAAATCGTATTACAAAAGGATATTTTGATTACCATTCTTCCGTGATAATAAGCTAGAGATGTCCAGAACGAAGCGTTATATCAAAACATCGTATATAGAGTAATATAAAATAAATCGATGTTTTATCTTTCGTTTTTTTTTATATTTTACACATACCTACAAAGTCCTATAAAGTATCGTATGTCTATGTCATGAAAAATTGACCGTGTTTGTTTATTTCTAATTACACAGATTACGTTTACCATACTCATAATCCATAACATTATACCATAAGGAAAAGAAAATTAACAGTATTACTCGACTTTGTTGTTTCGTAATAAGCCATATGATGCCCTAACAGCTCTACAGCTAGACATGGTCTTAACCAAAATTATGTAGTTAACAAAACCAGCAGACGTACTGTCTTACCGACTTTACTGTTTCTTTTTTCACTTGAAACAATATAAAACGTCTAATATATCAATATAAACGAATGCAATAATATCGTGTATCGAAGCGAACATATTATGTATGAACATATTATGCAATTACACGACATTATGATAGTGCCTTTTTTACATATACATTGCAAAGTAACCACTACGCCGGCAACAGTTATTCGAAGTGATATAAAGGTGAAGCATACTTTTAGCGACATACACAAAATTTTAAATGTCTTTCTTCCTTACAATTTAAACAAAATTAGCGTCATAAAATAACCTCATAAAGTGTCTTGAAATTATTTTAAGAGAATATTAAAAAAAAAATTCATGACAGTAACTACATGACATAGATAGTGAAGTACGTATTGCCCACGTATTCCCTTACAAAGCAGCTCACGTGTACGTCGCATCGCATCCATCATGGTTGAGCTCTACACGTACCTGGCGGTATGCAACAAGCAACGAAAGTGGTTGAAACAGAGATAGTAGGTGACATTTTGATACAAGGAAGATAAAGATGGGAAGGCGAGCGGTTCCCATGCGTCCATGGGGTTGTCTCCTGTGTCGAGATTCACATCTAAAATGTCGCTGAGGGCAAAGGTTATTAGTGCTATAAATATAGGTAAAAGACAATGCCACTACGGAAAACAAAACACAATCTCTACGTCCTTAAGACTGAATGTACATACATAAGTAGGTAAGTTACAAACGAAGTGTCGTTGTTTATGAATAGTGTCATATAAAGAAAGAAACAATTAAGAATGATCTTTGCAACCAATTAATACATTGCGAAACTCAGAAAACTTTAACAATGTAAGGAGTCAAGGCCATAACTCAGGCCGGTTATTTTTAGGTTGGTAAATTCGCATAAGTATGAGAACATCATGAGGAACTTTCCAGGAGGCAGGTTTCGCCCGCAACAATCAGCCAAGCCGTTTATTAGCGATTTGAGACTTGGGTGTTTGTAATTTCTGACAACTAAAAGTAGCCTTGTTTGTAAATGTCATGGTGTGGACCATTCACATTATACATTTAAAATTGAAAAGTTTCTCTAGCTCACTTAGAAGTGGCTCCATCGGTCCAATTAAGGATCCCGGGTTCGATTCCCGGTTGTGGCATACATTCATACAATATAAATGTTAATAATAAAATTCATACAGTTATTTGTTTTAATTCAGAATCATTTATTTATTAAGATATTTTGGCAATACACTTATGCAGATAATTTTTTGCTTCAACTAACGTTTCGACAAGGTGCTTTATCGAGATGTATACGTGAGCGTGTGTTTATTTAGGTATCAGGAGCACTAGTTCATAATCAGGTAGTATAAGTACTTTGTTTATATCGTCGAGATGACGGCGGCGATCACCTCAGTATTGACGCAGTGAGATACCTTATTGGAGAGATAGTGATCCTGGGGCTCTAACAAACCAGTATTAAACTCGCACTCTTTTCGCGTTAACTACTGCTGTAATAAGTTGTGTTTAGATGTATCTTATATAAAGGATATTTTTCTGTCTACGTGTAATGGATATTTGAAATAAAAATTAAATAACATACTTACCTACAGCTATAGATTTAAATCTATATGTGAAAATTAATCTTGTAATATAACAAAATCATAATGAAAACAAATGAACACAAATAAATGACAAGTAATAATAGGCTAGCTAGCTACCACCCGCCTGCTTGAGTCAGCCGCCAAACGACTCTTCGTGTTCCTGCTGGGGGCTTGAGAGCCAGTACATTCTTTCTTACCTTCTTCTCATTTCCTGGCCGACTACACATCAGTGATACCTTTGGTCTTGTTGATGTCCATGGGCGACGGTGGCCACTTACCATCAGGTGGCTCGTCTGCTCGTTTGTCGGCTTTTAATATAAAAAAAAGTAATAACGAACGTTGAAAAACACAACCACTCACTGGGATTCCTGCGAGTGTCTTGAACATACACAATTAAGACATCACAAACGTCCATAACACAAAAACAAACATTAATGTGTGTAATATTTACTATTATGAAATTGCCTACAATATGAGCGTATTCCTAAAGTATAAAATTTTGAACTAACCCTCCAAGAATCTCCAAAAATATGTAAATACAATGTGACAGGATTATCACCATAAAAAATTATGGTAAAAGTTTAGACATACAGACACATTACGACGTGTTTTCATTTGTTTACGTCGGGAAAGTTTTGCGTTTATAGCGAAATGGTTCCAAGCTTTCTGTGGTCACGACGACCTTGGTAAGTTTTTTGCATAAAAGCTTTATTATAAAATGTTGTGCCTATATCAAAAATCCTTGCACTGATGATTGTTGTACCTATAATTTAGCAGTTTCATTGAATCTATTAAAAAGCCAACTAACCACCAAAAATAAGACCGTTTTCATTTCTTGTATTAACTTCGGCAACATTTTTGGTATTTGTCAGAGCTATTGAAACGGAAGGATTGTTTGTAAACCGTGTAGATGCAATGTGCTATCCTAACGATAAAAAATATTGTTAATAAAAAGCAATAGTATATGGATTGGAATTTAGATTTATATCAAATACGTTGTGCAATTTATAAATTCCGTATCAAATTCTCTACATCGCCACATTATATAAGCAACCCCAACAGTAGTCGCAATATCGTTCTAAAATAGAATAAAAATATACCACAATGACCAACAAATACCAAAATGACTAATACGAAACGTCTCTTAATTAATATCCTAATTATAATATTAACATCCAAAACAATAACAAGTCAGTTGTTAATGAAGAACACATTTCAATGTTCATGCTTCACAATAACTGTATTAGCATTACCTAATACAGAATTGAGTCACACGTATCATTAAAAATTACGTGGCATATTTGGGCTTCCATAAAACTGATGTCAATTATGCACAATATGCTCGAATATTATGAATCACTGGCTCCAGCGTAGTTCTGTACAATTACTACTCGGATTCCGAGAACAGGATCCCATTGTGGTCTGAATACACCATACGAGGATGTTTGAAACATGCCGCTAAAAATAATCGTGAACATCATTGCATCATATTATACTGCCGGCATATTCATACAAAACCGCAGATTTCAAAAATTTAGAATAACAAGAAAACACACGTCAACTAATATTGTGGCCATAACGAAGTATTTACATTTAAAAGAATGAGTGTAATTTAAATTTCTATTTAAATTATGCACTGCACTACACTACAACAATAAAAAAAAATTTTAATTTAGGAAAATTTTAAAGCTTCCTTAGCTCCACAGGTCTGTAATTTCTTGCGGTAAAAGTAAAATATATCTATTTTAATACAAATTTATTCACTATTTATGTATATCAAGAAAGAAATTCATTACGCTGTAAATTATTTTATTTTCGTTAAAAAGAAAGAAGCGAATGCTACAAAAGTTATTTCAAATGAAAAATACATTAGCGCGCGAGGCATATTCTAATACCACTGTTTTCCATCCAAATTCTAGACATTCTACAAAATTAACATTTACATTTAACGTAGAGTAAATGCATGGACATGAGATACGAAAACATATAATACAATATACGATATATTCCATGACCTTAGTCTCTTTAAAGACATACATATATTATGTAATACATTCATTTTATGTAAACTGAACATGTAATTCAGAGGAGAAAGTTTCGATTGAACATTAAAAGCATTCGTCACGACCGCATCACTGGACATTCGTCAGCTGACAAACATGTAGGATGTGCTAATTAATTAAAGGCATCAAACGTTGGCGCCCATGACACATAAACTGCGGTGTTATATTCGAAATACTCAAAACTTTGATCTCACTCCGTATGAGTAATATTAGTGATAATTTTCAGTACACACGTACCGCGTCCTTGTTCTCATAATGATACAGTTTTATTTCCTGTAGCCGAGTAGTAAACACATTTTATCGGGTAATAATACTCAAAATACCATAGTTGTGATACATTACTGTGTTTAATAAACTTCACTTCAAATTACTCCAATATTAAATCTTCGAAGTATAGGACAACTTCTTGGTAAAAACTAATACGCAAAGCAAACATTTCTTACAAAATATCATTCAGTTTCTCTCCGGTGATGAGTATACAAAAGAACCAGCATGATAAGAATTTTCTTTTACTATCCTAGAATAAAACTTTGTAAGACAATATGACTTAATTATCAATTTTGTATTTTCGTATCAACAGGATTTATGGTACACTAATAATTGAGATGCTATTTACAACGATTAGAGGGTTATCTATCTTTATCTCAAACGTCAAGCTGCATCATCATAGACTGACGTAGTCGTTTAAACCGTAAAATTCTTACGAAGAATAAGTATGCATCTAAAAATTTCCACTAAGCATTGGACGCCGGCTAGAATAATAATTAGTTGCAGCAGAACAAGATCATGCTCTATTCAAATTATGTACTTAAACTTGCTTTATTTCATAACACGAATTTAATTAAGTTCCAGTGTTCTGGCGCAAAGTTGTTTCGTAAGCATTGTAAGGTCAATTTTCACTACATGGTTTTTACTAGCGTTTAAAAAGACCAACCAAGACACATTTAACAAAATAAACATTGTACTCGTTATGATATTTAAGGGATGGGCTGAACCGTATATAAATTCATAAATAGTAAAGATCACTTAAACGGAAAAAGATTGTGATAATTTACCATTATTCAGAAAATTTCTTCTGAAACATAAGTATAAAACATTTAAATACGTTAAACGAAAGTAGCAGCAGATATACAATTTCAAAATAAAGAACTCTTAAATTTATTATAAATTATATAAGCAAATTATACAACATTGATTGCAGGAAAATGTATTCATGGTTCGTTAAGAATATCAAAAAATGAACAAGATTATCTTATCTATTTACAAAAGAACTCTTAAACTTACAGATGAGAATTTATTTTTTGGTATAAAACTACAATGAGCTTAGATGAGGCAAACGTAGTTAAAATCCGTTAAATCCAAATCCATTACCCGTTTGATTTTCTACCAAATAATTGTTTACCTTAAATATTCAACACATGTTGCAAATTTCACAAACCATTAGTTGATAATTTATTACCCTGCCTACCGAGCTCGTGATTCAGCTTGAGTTTTTGATGCCTTAGTTTCAATGTCTATGCCACCCGAATTAGTGAATGAATGTCTGACCATTTATTACTATTATCGCTTACATAAATAAACAACCCGTGTGCCACCGCTCCACAACATGCGAGTAAAAGTATGTACAACAAGAAGGCGAGGGGCGAATAATAATACATATTTGTCCAATGTCTCAATTACTATGGCCTGTGTGGTCCACGATGATTATATACCGGGGGCGTAATAGTAGGACACAGTAACATTGTCGATATTAGATCGGTTATTAGTCCGAATGAAACGCCGTAACAACGTGTAATGGGCACGTTACCAGTTGTATTATGGTCGACATTATACAACGCCGACAGTTTGTTTCTCCAATAGTCAGATCGATATTACCATTGGAAATTATTTCATTCTTTACTGAACTATTGTAGAATTTATCTTTGATAGATTCTCATAATTACAGCAGGAAACAAGTTAATAATAATAATAGATGGATATGATTGGTATTTATTAATATCAATTCTTAAGATGTATATTACAAAGTTTTTTCTTAGTATTGTAATGGTATATTTTACGATTTTTAAGTAAGTAGAAAACTATGAAATAATAAACTGTCAAAAATATTTGTCTAAATCTATATATACAAATAATAAAACTCTAACTGATCGCTTTCTGTACATGAACGATATGTGAGCAAAAACCTTATGACGGGCCTTTACTAACGCAATAGAACCCAAAATAATAGTTGTTACAATTTTTGTCTGTTTGTTATGCGTTTGTTCCCGCTCATCTCAGAAACAGCTTAACCGAATCCGTTCTTGTTTTCACTAATGAATTGTAGTAAGCATCAATTAATACTTAAAATTGCAATCCGTCCATGAATAAAAAAGTTATAAATAAATTAAAAATGAAGTAAGGTGCAGTTTTTCTGAAGTGAAGCGAGGACAGTTTGCTAATTGTTAATAAAACTTATAAAAGAGTACTAATTTTGATACAGTATTTG
Source organism: Megathymus violae (assembly GCA_003671415.1). Classification (NCBI taxonomy): domain Eukaryota; kingdom Metazoa; phylum Arthropoda; class Insecta; order Lepidoptera; family Hesperiidae; genus Megathymus; species Megathymus violae. The sequence goes on from PDGT01000073.1 coordinate 721,296, forward strand.
AAACATTTGTTTACCATTTAGAAGGTATATTTTTTCGAATGGATATAGGCTATACGTCACTAAGTCGGAGCGGGCCGCTAATGTCTTATAATTAGCCAACATGAGCTCAGAACATCACTTACAAGAAGTACAAAATGGTGTTTTAAAATGGTGTGAAGGAAGTAACATAATAAAACAAAAGGTCATGCAAGTACGGATGGAGTGTGTGTGTAAGAGAGAGAGAAATATGACAGAGAAAGCGTTTAATATAAGCGAAGAAGGAGACACAAGCACGGCAGAGGATAACAACAGGTTATTTTAACAGACAATAACTATTCAACCCTAACAAGATCAGAAATAGACTCATTATATTAAAGGGTTATTCCAATCCCCCGCTATTTAAATAAATGTGTTTCGAAGAATGTTACGGCACGCATAAAATTTAACAACATTATTGCGTTGAATGAGGCGTTCAGCAACGAGTAGAAGAAACGATTCGAACACACAAACTTATGCCTCGTCGCAAAGGCTATAGAATTGCCATCTGACCAATATTTAGCGACGATGCGATCTTAACTTTCTACATTACGACATCCTTTGACAGTTACAAAAATATCTAACGGGATGGTTTAGCGCCAGTAAATTCAGACAATGGCTCGCCATTCCTATATTTATGTGTTTGTTATCACGGGAAGTGACCTCTCTTCGACGATTTGAACCGGCAGCTCTTTGTTACTGTCAACAATGTTCAGATCCAACACCTTCGGGCCATAAACGTAGATACAAATCACACAGTAAATATCCGTGAGGAAAACCAGCGAAACCATATTTATTCACATTCACCCAACGTACTAAAAGCTTTTAGACATGCACTTACAGTGCATCTAATAAACTGCTAATTAACGCAAAACTATAGTTCTACATTAACTAACATTTCAGGACATCTTCTACTTATGAAATATCAATTTTATTTATAATTTTTCCTTTTTCTGTCGACAGATTCTATCTCTAATCTGAAGCAATTTTTCAACTTTGTCTGTTTCACTCACAACCATCCTATACGCTTTCTAATCATCTTGCCCAAAGCACTCCTCTACACCATTACATTTTCATGTGACGTTGAAGATACGTTGGTTGTCTTTGTCCTTTAATCTTGAAACTGTTTTCTCAATACTATACGTTATGCATTCTCAAGAAGTATATCTCTTCGGCTTTGACTTCTCTTTGTCCTCTGTTTCCTCTTTGCGTCTCATGTTATTTTCGTTGTCTGAAATTTTTGCTCCACCTTAAATTCTGTAAGTCTTTTACTTGACAGTGTTGTCTGAAAATGATTGCTATGTAGCGTCAAAACCATTGTTTGTACAATTCTACTCCACAAATTATGACTTACATTAAATCGGACATATAGCTTTATCTGTGCATCGCAACGTCATACTTCGAAATTAGTTTTCTAAAAGGGTTATCAAAATTATTTCGGACTAAGTCGCTCGCAATGTGCAACATTTAATAAAGCATATAATAAATAATTTTAGCTATGCCAACTTGAACATTCCGTCTACTAGAATGTATTATGTAGATAAGGGTTAATAATTTAATGTAATTAACGTCGAGCCAGTTTTCCAACCCAAAAGCCATATTTATTTATATATGCGATGAAACATTTTTCGAATTTTCCAATCCAATACTTAATGTACAGCCTAAAAATACAATATGACCTAATAGAATCGAAGTCGACAACTCTCAATCGGTCGCTAATAGAATCACAAACAAAAAACATCAATGAAAAAAGCTCAAATACGGATTTAGCATGCGCACATGATACTGAATCCGGTGTGCTAATATTGATTCAATCGATAACTAATCGATACTTTTAATCGTGATTTCAACTGTGTCGATGACTCGGTGCCAAGTCTACCACGCACATACGTCAGAACCGCATATTTTAATAAATAGCGTCAACAAAAAGAGCCGCGAACTAAAAATAAAATCTTTTACAGTTCGGACTGTAAAAACCGTACTAATCGAAGCGAGCGCCTTCAACGGTGGTCACAATTTATAGGCGGGTGGTTCTGTAGGTACACGGGCGGGTTTGTAATGACGACATGATTGTGGACAGTCGACATGGAAAATAAGTAAAAATATAGCCGTGATAAATGAACCGGCGGCAAGGCACGCGAGCGTCGTTACGAGCCGGAGCGTGGCTCTGATGATCTTCGGCTCGTTCGGTAAAAAGGTCAGGACGAAGGTCTTACCTTTATCCGCGCACAACGACAATCTTTACCGACAATTGCTCGTTTATTTTTTCCCCGTTCGTAAATAACGGGTTTTAAATGTACGGATTGCGGATAAAAAAATTGTACTTTTAAACGAAACGCGATACACTACACGCTTTATACTTGCAGATGTTGTTGTATGGATTTTCGATTTTCACACACCAAGACAAATCTTTCACACCTATTTAACTGATGGTAATACATTAATGAAATAATTCTGAGCTGTTATTCTCGCTAAAATCATCAGTTGTCAGCATTTAAGTTGTAATTAGAAACAGTTAAGTGATTTAAAGTCACATGAACGCTAACGATATGAATGTTTTTTTTTTATTTAAATAATTATCTTTGTCTATAATTATTGTAACTCAATTATTAAGATACGATTGACGGGTAGAACATACTTTGAGGATTTAGTCAGCTTTTTACACCATGTTTCATGGATATAATAAAGAATAAATAAATAAAACGTTAACGTGAAAATAACACAGTTAATAGAAATTCTACTGTACTTATCAATTATCTCTATATGTCATCATGTAAAATAATGTATTGATGTATTCGATCCGAAGGAAAGAACTATACGGGTGGCACATTTATCCAATCTCAAGCCATAAACAGATGTGAGCTTCTAAGTTACGATAACAGGGATGGACACTCTGAATAAATACCGATGACGACGAAGTCAAACCGAGACTTGTCCAGCCTCAAATAAAGGACTAGATTAAGATTACAAAACAAATGAATAAGATAAAAAATCTCTTTACAATGAACTGCGTATTGCTACACACATTAGGCAGAGCCAGAAAAGTGTATAAATTTAATAAGATGTCTCGCGGTAATGAAACCCTTTTACAATTCTATTACATACATATATAAATGAGACTCGATTTATAAACAAGTTGCCCTATTTAATTAGTACTTAATTGTAGATGCCCATTGGCTAAAGTGGTATGTTATACGACTAAGTATGCCAATTGCATAATATTAAAAAAATTCAAACAGTTATCCTTACATACATATGTATGCACATACAATTTAAGTCCTCAATCAGTAAGGACCGGCTACTACTCATGATAGAGTAGGATAACCAGCGCATATATCAATCCATAAACCGTGTCATGTGTAGTAAAAGTTCACGAATTGATTTTTTATTTTCCCAGGGACATCTGTTACACGAGAGGCGACACACTGGGGCAGCGACAAATGCCTTTCAAATTCCAAAAGCCATCGGATGACGCGTGGGCGGGACGCCATCGGTGAACACAAGCACTAGAGGCGACCGGCTTCAATTGAATCCGAAGAGTACCTTTAGACGGAGATCTAGCGAACTGCTTCGACAAGGAAATTGATAATATAGAAAAAATTTTTTTTTACAAAAAATATACATACCCTCCGAGTATTTGCAGTGACATAAATAACATATCAAATACATACAACGAATACCTTAGAACAAACGTTTATAGATCACATGTCTGCCTCGGTTGAAGATTCCTTGGTAACGCGTTAGTACTAACTTAAGGGCTGAAAGAATAATGATATAGATTTATAGCCCTATTTTAAACTAATTATGGGTTGTTTACGGCCAAAACGACCACATAATATCAAGCAAACTTATTACCCGGTTAATACTTACATTTAATAAAAACACCTACCTATCACAAAACTCCATCTTAGGCACACCTAATTATTTACAATTACATTTTTTAAATAATTATTAAAGCAGAGGTTATTACTGAATTGATCGTTCGTTTTTCGGGCAAAAATCTAATTATTGAAAATTATGTGCGTGTTAATAATTTACTATAATTTGAATCGACGGAGGAAAATGTAAGGAAACTAGGATACATAAATGTTCCTCATAATACATATTATACTGCACCACTATTCTAACTGCATCGGGCTTCCAAGACAGACCGTACGGTAACGGATACTGATATCTTATAATTGTCCGCCAGCTCTCAGTCTATATAGCCGGGGCACCGGGCGAGGGGCCTCAGGCGCGCCGCCGCCGCCCACTCGGACGCCGAGATTTATAACATTACCCATATTCGGCCTACGAATGGCGCTTATTCGACGCTTCAAATTAAAATCCTCCGCGAATGCAAAAAGTCCCTTGTTGCTTTGATCGATAACTACGACGTTTCTGATTTACGCTGCACTACAGCGTCAGGTCGCGTCTCACCCGAGGCTCTTGTTCAAACAGGATTCAAAGAATCGTACATCAGCATTAATCAACTGTGTTATGATGCACTAAATCTCACTAAATACGAGCGTTTACCATTCATTTTCAAAAGTAGACTCTAACCATCATGACATCTTTGATTGGATTATGATTTAAATAAACACACCCCTACTTCAATTTAGTGAAGATATTTCTGGTCGGATGTACTAAAGAAGCCCTATGTCACGGAAAACATTCATATAAGATAGCGTTTAATCACTCGATAAGTTTCGGGAAGATGGACTTACTCTCTCACTTTCCTCTCAGGAGGGATAACCCGACCCGCCATTAAAATTTTCTTATGCTTTACACCCGCAGAAATGAGTTCCTATAACAAAGTAAACAAAACATATGGTAAAAGTGTAAATATACTCATACTGTTTTATATAAATAAATATGACAGGTGCTAAGTAATTAACGAAGGCACTGCCGCCTAAGATAATAAGAAATCCGATACAATCAACCTCAAACAGGAAAGCGTACACAGTTTTAGAATAAATTAAAAATAATAAATTTAAATGCAGGTACGTTGTCAAAGTGCACGTTTTCTTAAGGGTCCGCATTCGTCGAGCGGAAAAGAAAGCACCTAATTAAATATAAGTGTATTTTAAATAGAACAACAATCAGTGTAACGACATGTGACAGCCGCGATCACCGCTGACAGGCCGAAGAGATCGACGAAGGCCGACGACAAACGACGCGTGCGCAGGCGCCGACCGATCGACCGAGGCGGTCAATCAGTAAGTGAGAGGTGAGTAATTAATTCGAGATGAAAATTAAGCAACGTAGTTATAACGTACATAGATACATATTTTCTAATTGCCATAGACGCACTGTCATTGAAATTTAGGTATTATGGATGATTCAATGTTAATGAAGTAATCTATCACTTACACAATTAAATAAAACAATAAATATTTTATACTATACTGTACAATATCGAAAACAAAGTATAATGTGGATTTAAGGAAACATTCGTCAATCCGTGATTACTTGCAATGTAAAAAGTATTCCTAAACTTGAGTGAAACAATAATCGAATATTCCTAAAAATTCAAAGAATGCAACTAATATTTATTTCAAAAAGCTAAGCATTCAGTTTGCATCGACAACTTAAACTTACAATGGTACAAGTTGTAAGTTATAGGCGTGAAGAATTGAACGATTAGTGACACGCAATAAATCTTTAACAATACATTCAAATGTGTAAAAAATCTTATGTATTATTCTAAAGTGAATTAAAAATAGCCATAAATTATTTCGATCAATTTTATGACCTATGTGCGTTTGTTTGTGTGATGATATGGCTAAAATTAAAATATACACGGGAGAGATCAGCCGATATTCGCTAATAAATTGCACCAGCCTATTAAGCAGACTCGGCTGCCCCATGAAAACGTGGTTTTACGATCGGATTATGCTAGAAGATGAATGCAAGGCAATCAGACGTAAGTACGAACAAAGCATCGTCGTGGAAAATGTGACTTTCAATCGTAAAACTGAACATAATTTTATTGCTTCCCGGTATTCTAACAGATACTGCACAGTCCTATACGAGTGCAGGCTTCAGGCGGTATCTCAACAACTGAGAGTCGTATTTTGACTCTAGCATGATGTCTCCGTACGCGAATATTGTTTATCGTGCCTTTCATTATTAGTACGAGTAACGAGTGGAATGTTTATTGAACAGAATCTGTTTTTGAGCACAGCCGAGCGCGAATGAGCGCGAAACAATGATTTCTAAATAAATTACTACGTCTTTCATATCAAACTAACACTTAACTTATCAATGAAGGCGTTCACGGAGTAAAGGAAGGGAAATTTTCGCTGTACAATGGCAAAATATTTTAATAAACACCTCGCGAATTATCTCACAAAACTATTACTAATATATAGCGGACAATACAATTTTATGTATTGGTATTGACTGACTTGTAATATTAATTTCAATGGAACACTGTTACTTTAATGTACCTACGTACTTTTGGATTATAGTAGCGCGTTGTGTTAGTTAAGTCTATTACTGCGCTTAAGTCGGGAATTTCCCGCAACAGTGAATCGACAGTCCATCTGAAACATTGAGATAAAAATTATGTTAAAATACACACCAAAATACACACCAAATAAACAAAAATTATGTTAAAATACACACCAAAATACACACCAAATAAACAAAAATTATGTTAAAATACACACCAAAGTACACACCAAATAAACATTTGACAATTAAAACTTTTTTCACATAAAACAACAATTCCACCTGATGCTAAGTAGTGATGAAGTGTAACATGTTGAACATTAGTGAACTTATAAAAGCCAATTCACTCTGCTCTTGAAAATTAGGTTACATACTAATGCTTTAAATGGAAATATAATATTTAAGTGTTATAAAGAAAATTATTAAAGAGTATATTATACTTACTTCACTGAAAACTTTCCTCCAACGTTCTGTAACAAAAATGTATGCATTGTAGAAATTACATATTTACAAATTACACCTATTAACACCATCCATCTAATTTTAAATGATCGTACCAGCCAATGAACAACAATAACCAACTTCCAATACGACTGTTCTTCAAAATCAAATTACAGATGCAGTTATAATTTTTAAAGCTCAGACGTTTACGTCTTATATGTTACTCAAAGCATCCTTGACTGTTAACAATTCAATATTTACTTCACACGACAAACTTTCATTCTTAAATGTAAACAATTTTTTTAATTAATTTTTTTTTCACAACAAAAAAATGGTGTGAACATAGTACCATCTCATCATTCAACCATACTAAAATTTCTAAGACCTACCAAACAATTCATGTCTCTATTTATAAATAGAACATCTAAAAATAAATTCTCTGAAATTTTTACGATTTGTGATAACTAGAATTCGTTAAAAATATTGTTTGAAAAAAGTCTGCTTAACGGTTTTCGCGTGTAACCTTTACAGACAGACAAACAGGAATACCATTATAAGTTAAAAAACAATTTAATGTACAGACTCTGGCGATGATACAATTTGATTTCTAGTAAAAATTATACTCCATACAGAACTAGAAAAACTAACGCTGCTTGCATTGCTATATTGATCAAGGTATAAAAAATTACAACTTTACGTGAAAGCCATAAAACAGAGATTGAACAAGGTCTCCTCCCAATGTAAAAAACCTCCTGCGAAAAACGCAGAAGAACTTTAGCAGCAGAAAATTTTAAAAACACGTGCAAAATTTTTGCTAAGATAATGCGGAAATTGCCTATTTTAGTTGAAAACACTTGACTGAAGTATGAAAACTTAACAGAGTGTGTAGCTGTAATTTAAAAATCTATGAAAATATTTACCGTCTATAAATAAATAAATAAACGTTTACACACTCAAAACGGTCTAACGGTTGATTATTATTGATTATTATTTAATACATAATTAAAGTGCCAGAAACCAGATAAAAGTAATAAAATCATATTTTATGCATCAGTGATTTTTTCTTTAAATTTTCAAAGTTGATTATCACGCATTTTTGAAAAAAAAACTTAAAATATTGAATTACTGGAAAATGGTTCATATTTGGCCAACACATTTTCAGTCACCTGTATACTGGTACTGTTTAAATTGCAAATTTTTAAAACTCGCGTCAAGGACAAAATAAATTTGAACTGTAGTGATTGCAGTAGTCCTTTTTTTATTATAAAATGCTAATTTCTCTTCAATTTACGGAACACTAAGCTGTATCGTCATTAACGCATGCCTCCTTAGTCTCGGACAATGTGTCTTTGAAAACACCGCCCGTAGGCGACAGTGCACTGATAAGGGAGCTGATCAATCATCCACTGGCCCTACCTCACGGAGGCCGATGACCTTTGCTCGATCGACGCCACCTGACCGAATCAAGTTTTAGAAGAAACATCCCAAATACTTGTGTTTAAAATTAGTCGCCTGATAACGTTCAACATTAAAGGAAATTACGATCCAGCCAAATACAATGTTTAAAAAAAGTTCAGTGTTTGACCGCATTAGAATTTAAAATTAGCAAAATTCTCCAAAAACGCTACCCATAAATTTCAAAAACCCATCGCATCTTTACCACGGGTAATATTTTTGTTAAAAAATTCAATTTCGCCCAAAATCTCCTCAAATAAAATGTCCGGCGCCTTAATAATAGTCTGCTAGAATGGTCATAATTTACGGACGGTGTTGACATGATGGAAAAAGCCCGTATGAAAAAATATTAGTGCCTTCTGGGCGTATCTCAAAGGGGTTAATTTTCAATTTGAATTCGCCGGTGGCCGTTATAAATTAAATGTGATTGATTGTAAATAAATTCGCATGTATTATTCGAAGAAAAGGGTATAAATCGACTTTGCAATGTAACCGCTTAATCTACAAAGCTTGATTAAACTTTTGCGTGGTCAATTAAAATTAAAAGTTGTTACGTGAAAGTTACAATATTCATTGCCGGCGTCGCGTTCATAATGTAAGGGATAAACAATATTACAAGAAAGAATAATTACAATGATAATATCTGGATAAGACAATATATAAAAAAATTCTAGCGAACTATCATTGGACCAAAAATTTTAATCATCTGTCGGTAAATTAAGAATCGTAGAATACATAACTAATGGTATACATTAAAAATAACCAGAATATGGTAATGGTCGAATAAATTAATCTATTTTAATGAGAAATAGTAAATTTGAACACAATCAATATTGGCACTTAACATAATTAATATTCAAGAAATCATTATGGTACGTGTAAAATAACCTGAAATAAATACACAACTAATATGAATTAATTCAACTACTTATTACAACTCAGAGCGCGAGCAAGCTACCTATATACAAGCTCAGCAATTAACGATCCACGAGCACATCTAAATTATAAAAACACTCTACGAGTGCCGCAATAAAACCTCAATAAAAGAATGGAGAGATGATGCGAACATAAATTGATTCAATTACGATATTAATGACAATCGTAACTCCGAATCACAGTGCTGAATACGTAAGCACTGATACGAAACAACATTATTATACTGCTTCCCAATAAAGTAAACCCCTTACTATAATTGTAGGCATCTGTATGAACAAATAATGAATATAATGAAGGAATAACCAGGTTAAACGTTCCATAAAACCGACGAAGTTTTTTTTTTATGTATGTTTTATAATTTCTTTTAATTGGTTAAATATACAAATGTATATGTTTTCAATAAAGCTGGTTAAAGTGTGATGTTTTAGATATACTATTTTAATTGAGTGCAACCGGATCAAGACCAAAATGATAAGGGGTGTGGAAAAAGACAATATAAATTTTCACGGTAGGTAATACTAAAACGTCCCATCTTATCTCAATCAGAAGAATCCAGGATGCTAAATAAAGTGCCTACTTTAGTAGACAAATAAACATAGAAAATAAGTATGTAGTTCCTACGAAATTAACATAATCATATTTTATCAGGCTCTCCATAATTTAGTGAAAATTAAAAGACCTACTAAAATCCAACTTATGATCACTACCTGTTATAAATAATAACAAACTAAAATGACTATATTCGTATCGTAATAAGAAGTGTTAACCGTTGACAATCATAAATCTGCACAGATTGGAAAAAAAGACATTGAAGATATATAGAGGCGGCGAAATCGTTAATAAAATAATCAACAAAGCACCTTAATAAATTGCTGATTGCTCTCTGGTAAAAAGATACGACAGAACGCAGCATTACTTACATGTGTCGGACAGTGGTATAAAAGTTCGTTTGTCATTTTTACGACATACCACTGGTACGTTTGCAAGACTCGATAACAAACGACCCACCTGCAGAGATAATTATGACTGTAAAGAGATATAATCATCAACAATTAACGAAACTGCGATACGGCCAGTATCTCCACTACACTTTGTCATGTCACGACTTACACAAAGGTGGTTAACTAACAAATGGCGTCGAGTGATTTAATTAACGTTTTTGCATTACAACTTGTAATATAACTCTTTACATAAATTGCTTTTATTCAAGACTAGACGTTAATTATCAAAAGTGATAAATTAACAAAAAAAAATTACATTATGAAATGTTACCTTAAATTTTCTGCGTAATAATGTTTTATAGAAAATTTAGAACATAAATTTTCGTTACATTACACACTTTAGTGAAGCAAAATTGAAATGTTGAGTCATCGTTAAATTTAGGGTATACGCACAGAGTATTAAATTTCAATTGAACATTGTTACTGAGACCAAATCTACTCGTAGCAAATAGGATTTACGATGCTACATGAAAGGACTTGTAGCAGCTTATCTTTGTCCAAACGGAACCAAACTAGCTACTTTCACCCGAATCTTCTGTGCGTGTACCAAGGACCTATCCTTTTAGTAATCCTTTATTTTTGATTTACACTTCATTTCATCGTCCCTCCGTTATCTACTAGCCATTGGACACTTTTTGAATGGCGTTTTTAAAGTTCAAAATAAAGTATCTTGCATTATTATAATTATAAGTTTCAAGTTTAAACAATAACCGTAATGAAACAACGAAGAACACATATGTATGTATATAATTATTTTCAAATCACAAAAGTAAACGTACTCCTGTTTATTACAACAGAATAACACCATCTAGAATATTCTAGACCTACCTCGTTACCATCAGTACGTAATAGTTTAAATGCAATTTTCTTCCTTTGTAGATAAATTTTTGACCACATTCAATAGTATTAGACGCCTCACTGCATTGTCATCGTTTTATTTTTCGACGATCATCTGATACGTTACATCGTTTATTCCGATGGTAATGATGGCATAATTGACAGAGGGCAAACTATTGTTCTCATTGTGTTCTATTGATATTAGGGTTTTGTCGTCTTGTAATGGGAAAACTTTTTGTATTGTTTCAGGGATCGTTACTCGTTCCCTTTTGACACCGACCCATCTGATGCTATTTAGATTTAGAAAAGGTGGGGCAGTAGTATTTGAATTGTATACTATTAAGTTCACCAATATGTTTTATAATCCGATTGTTTTTATTACTAAGTGAATTCTTATTTTAAAAGAACGCATATTTAAAAAATTATAAGTTATGTATACCTACAATTATTATTAAAGACATCATAATCATAACAAAACTACAATAAGTAAAATGTTGACAAAACCGTATTACTGGGTGTTGTAAGTATTCTGCAGATTGAAACAGCGCCCTTATCGCCTGGTTATTATTCTGGTCAATCTTTAAGTGAAAATAAGTTATGGTTATTGATGTATAATAGCTACGAGCTTGGATGTTCAAATAATCCCTCAGTCTCGACGAGCCATTGAAAATAAGACATAAAACTTAACACATTGTAATTGTGTAACGACTCTCGTAATCCTTGGCGTCATAATAATTGATATGTGGCCAGCGAGTCGTGTATGCGGGCTTTGTCAACACGAGCTCTTTTTTGATCCAGAATCAATTGTTCAAATACCATAGGGGTATTAACAAGAGGAAAGTAAAAAAACATAATTATGTCAAAAGTCAAACAAAATAATTCATTTATATTTATTTACTAACGAAATTATCTCAAGGAAAGGAAAAACATTTATGATACATTACGTTAAAATTAAATGACGCAACAAAATAAAATGTGTGAAAGACACAAATGTCGACAGATTAACATTAAAAAATATTTAAGAAAAGTTAGAAAGTTGATTATTTGTGCTCCAAATTCGCCAAAAACTGTCTCAACTAACTATTAAAGTATCAAATCAATTATCTGATGCATGCACCCCACATCTTTCGTTTCTAAATGACGTTTTGAATCAGTTTGAAGTCAAAAGGAAATATTTTTTCCTTTGCCTTTAAAACATAATATTTTAAAATAATCAGATACGAATAAAAACTTTACAATAATGAAAGTTTAGAATAAAAAGCTACCGGCAAAAAGACTAAAGTAGTTTCACAAATTACAGCTTAGAGGTTCTTACAGGATCTGCATTAAAAGTACTCCACGCGGAACTCGGATCGCACACTATAAAGCCATTTTCGCAGCCTATTAGAAATAAATCAGTTGCTTATAAGAAGGGTTATCCTTCAGTATAAGATCAAGTATGAAGGATAAGATCCTTAAGGAAACCTGCATACCAGAGAATTCTACATTGTACTCACGAAAGTGTGAGAAGAAATTTTGACATGGCATGGTGAAAAATTTACTAATATACAATATACTTAAATATTTATTTGTACGTGAAATATACAATTGTTTGCTTCTACATGGCCGTCGTGGCGGACTAGCCTTAACCCATGTTTGTGAGAAAATATCTCAGCAACGCAGTAAGACAAATATGGGATATGATGATGATAACAAATTGTAAAAATTGGATAGTTACTTTACTAATGCTTTATTTTCCATATCGATTCCTTTTTAAACGGGCCAAGATATAAGGTGAGTGCATTACAAAAATGAGAATATATATATATACAAGGTTCCGATAGATAGCTATCAGAGTAACAGTAAAGAGCTACATAAACAAGGGACAGAAAAAGGTCGTTTAAATCGGATGCCATATTCCTTCGATCGATTAATCGGACGAGACCGACGGACGGATCGGGTGTCGGGGGCATTTATCGCGCCTAATTACGACCACCGCACCGAATCCTGGCCCCTACGAGCTGGGTGGTGTGATGGCCGCAATGATACCTTTTAAGGAGTTCAACTGACCATCAGTTTCGGTACTGCCGGGACATCTTCTAGAATTCACTTTATTTATAGAATTTTTATAGAATGAATTTATATTACGAAGCTAAAATTAAAATCAAAAGAGTATACAAGGATAATAATATTTTAAAATATTTCTCATCTTAAACCTTTAAATTTTCCTTAGTGGTAAAACATTTAAATTTTGTAAATCACATGATTACCCGTGACTTTTATTGGGACATTATAGCTTTAAATATTGACGCTAAAATGTTTCAATGCGCAACAGCAACTCATTACTATATCTCAAGGTAACAATAATTCAATGGTTACCCTAAAAGATATGGCATTTCGGGTGTTGCGAAATTAAAACTTTTTTTCGGCAGTTGCGCGCTTAAATCTGGGATAAGATTGCATTTTATGACAGTAAAGACAAGGGGCGATCAGATTCCGAAACGGAGCTACCTGTTCTTTAAGGTACTGAATCATAAGCCGACAGTGGTTTTATATTTAAATACTTATAGTTTTAAATATATTAATTATTTTTTCTATCACTTCATTTGTTATTATGTACAACTAACTGTTGCATTAAACACGTAAAGTAATAAGGTCTAAGTACTTAAAAATCAATTATTGAAAAAATAATGCCATTATTTTCCCGCAAGTCAATCTCAGCTAGCCACTAATCGTAATTACATCGTTTGTACAACGGTGACGTAGCCGTAAGTGTAACTTAACTCCACAAGACCGGTAGAAGAGCGATTGAACTCGTGATTCAACTCGCGTCTCGCGAACGTTCAATTTCCTGCTAAACCATTAACTACATGTTATTAGAATAATTGCAGGCGATGATAGCGAATAAACGCTGAAAAGAAATATATCGGCAACTCTACCCGCCAATTCGATATGGATTCGGTTATTAATGATATACACAAGCTTGAAATACGTTAATTTCAAGAGGCATTCACGCTTAATAACCACCAAAAATTTTTCATGACAACTGGTCGACGTGCAAATGAAATGGTGTGATAACACCTACATTTCAACGTACTTCTTAAATAATATCTTGTAAATCATGTTAAACAATGATCTTAAATACTGTCTAGAACTGTTTTTTTTTAATATTTTTAATAAGTGCTTTTAATAACTTAAAAAACTGTTGTGAAATAAAAACGTAAATTTAAGAAGGTAAAAGCCAAGAGAGTTAGTTCTATGATGTTATACAAAACTACGTATTTAATTAAATTGAAATTTCTGTACAGAAGATGGAACAAATTTGCATGACAACACTTCTATTCAACATAAATCCATGATTCGGAATCAAAACAAGACGACCAAGAAAGCTGATTACACGGTGCTCCCACGATCTCATGCCCTGGCGGCTTGTGAAGTACGAAACTTGGCGCGTACGTGTCAAAAGATGTAATTATGAAGAAATCCAATCAAGCGCGGCGCAAACCGACGCAAGCGACGACGTTGATTGAGCGATAAATTTATTGAAGATAAATCACCTTATCGCGACACATCGGGAGCTATAAGCCCTATCTTAATTTGAGGGCGGAATTTAAAAGGGCGGCACTAAACCTAAATAGAAACCCCTTTCGAATGAATGACTGCTCCATGCACCGTTGATTTAAGGTAAGTATCTTCTCTTATTATTTTATAAAATTAATGTTGTCGATTAATTTCAAAAGTGCACGTATGTGAATATAAATATCATCGGATAAAGAAAGTCGGCGCCACCGTGTCGCCAGAATTCGGGCTATATTTCTGATTCAGGATCTCACGCGTTACAGACTGACTTTTTATTGTGAAACAGCTGTTCTTTATATTCTGCATTGTAATAATATTGCCACATAACGCATACCTGCGACGTGACAGGTACGCTTCACTTTGCTTACATTAAAAAAAAGAACATTTTAGTAGAGGCTAATAAAATGATACCGTAAATTTTAAGCAATTAATAGACATGCAAGTCAAATTAGGTGAATGCGCAAGATTATATTAAACTGAAACTTAAAATATTCTTATCTCAGGAAATTGCTGACATCTGGTTATAGGGATGATTAGTGAAACGAGCAAATAAAAATGAACCTTGCGGGTTCATTAGGGCTTCTACCTATTTTAAGGTAATTTTACCAATATTGCACAAACCACTCCTAAATTTAATGTTTGAGCTTATTGATTAGGTTTATATAGGTACGTCCTTACGTGATACTAGAACCTAAATTCTAAGCAATTAATGGAAGCCACGAGAATTTTACGGTAAAACCTTAACGTAACTTTCTCGGTACAATTTCGCACAAAAAATAATTATATTAGATTTTGGGACATTCGCATACTTGTATATTAATTGCATATTAATATTTTCAAACTTGTTAAAAACACAATTCTTAATGATAAAAAAAGCGTAAAATATAATTTTTTTACCATAGAATTTCATAGAAATGAAATGAGAGATGAAAGCATAAAAATCATATAGTTATACCCTTACTATAAAATAAAGTGACGGTAAGAAGAAAATATGACACTGTATGATATGTTTAAAACACACCGCAGGCTTATGCGATAAATTCAACCTAGGTTCATATTTTGATATTTCTTGTTGTCAATGAGACTGCAGTCAAAAACATCAAGACAAGAAGATTTAATGTCACCGGTAAACATGAGAATATTCTTATGAACACGCTGGAACAGATGAATCTCACCACGACTTTTGAAATACAATATCTCCACTCAAGTAATGCAAAAATTATTATGGCGTTGTAGGCGTATTCATGGCGCCTGAAATCATGATATAAATTCTTAAGTCGCGCATGAAAAGGGACCAATATGACTCGAGGCCGAACATAACGTACAATCCGTTGGGTATATTATTACCAACATTCGATTCGCTAGTAACAAAAATAAAAATTGAAAATTGAATCTCAAAAATTAATCTAGCAGAAAGGTCGGTGCGCGTAGCATACCTCAACAAATCACATCATTTCACATCGTACGGGCCGTTGTTAAGGCTATGCCCGAGGCGAGTATAGCACTAAACAGTCTGACTAATTAGACGCACTAGGCAACAAAGGGCCGTCGTATTCTCCTGGCGTCGTTCATTCGGTTAAATGAATTGTAGACCTTATAGTGAGAGAATAAGATGAAAGTATAGGTACAGGTGTAGAAACAAGTGCATCCAGTGAGACGTGCGATGGCGGCGTATGATAGGCCGCCCACGCGCAGACGCCGCGCCGCGAAATTCGTGAGAAGCTGTACTCTGGCGCCCGCCACCAAACAACATAATGCCGAGAGTAAGGAACACGGCCACAATAAAAGCGTACTCAACTTACGTGTATGCCTGCTCTTTCAATGTATGGCTCGTCTTCGTAGAGGCCATACATTGGTTAATAAATAGTACTTTACTATCGTTATGTTAATCCTTTAGAAACACAATTGGAAGAAGAAAAATATTAGTATCGTAGATAAACATTAACATTTTATGAATTCAATCAAATTAGACAACAATCAAAATTGTTATTATTTTATATTACGATTTTTAACTAAAAAAATAATGGTAATGGTAAATGGTAATAATGGTAAATGGTAACTAAAAAAATAAAAATAAGGTATAATAGCAATTGAAAAACCACTCTATTCTTGAATTTATATATATACGATATTGCTACATGGTTATTAATTACGAAAAATCACAACCTAAATCACAAAGCGGGGAGCGTAATTGACAACAAACATTTGATCAACCAGTTAGAGCCTATACATATTACAATAACAAATTGGCAAATTTCTATGGTCGAACTCGTAAAAACTTATTAACGTGATAACAACGCAAATAAAACTTTTGTATTCCGAGATTCACGACGAAAAAATCTTGTGCTTAATAGGCAGAAGAAATAAACAGCTCAATTAGCATAATACTGACACTGTCGTACTCATGCATTATAATAGGACAATACAGCTGTTTTTTAATGATTTGTTTTCTTGTAGCTTTTTTAATTAACATAAAAGTATACAATAAGATAGACAACACATTCGCTTGTCAAATTAATTTTTCATGTTTTAATTCATTTCGGTAAATATTCTGTAATTAACCAAAAAAATTACTTTTACTGGGACTTGGATTTTCGTAAACACGCGCATAGTGTGTCTTTCGAAAAGTGTTTGTAGAAACCTATTTCGAAAACATTTTTAATTTTAATCACAAATTGTAAACATTACATCTTGAACTCACTCCATTCATGTCCTTTTCACATAACATGCATGGAAACCTTCCTTGTGCCTTCTTTTGCTCATGGTGCAACCTGTTAAGTAACACATGAAATAATGGCGTATGGTTCTTCCGGTTAAGAAAATGCATGAAAATTTGTCCCTCCTCTCCACAGTATCTCCGACACCACAAAACTTGTTCACAGAATATACATCTTCACATATAGTTTACATCTATACGATAATCCCAAGTCCTTAATTGTCTTATTTCATGGATACATTTACAATACGAATACCTTACCCCTGCAAGTCTGATTAGGATTTGACCAGTTTTATTTGTGTCAATGTTACGTTTGAGCGAACTGCAAACGCCTAGAAGATATCTTAGGCGGAGCGACACACCTATCTAATACCTGGGTGTCTCTCTTTGCAGATGTTTGATGGACTTTAAATAAATGTTATTGGACCACTATAATATAAATATGATTAATCGCACTGTCAATACTAAGTGAAGTTTAGTTTTGGACATATGTATAGTAGAAACTGCAAAAAAATTATAAATTTGTATGAAATTATCAAAGGTGTTTTAGGCATATATTTAAATGAATCAAGGTTGTATCGATGTTCAACAAGTAATTATCAAAATTTTATTCTCAAAAACACGAAAAGCCCAGCTATGTATAATGAAGATATTAAGATTGTTAGCAGATAAAAACTGAGTTATCGGCGATAAATCTCCCGATTAACAAGCCTGGTATTCGTGTATATTGAATTAAAAGATAAGAACTGATGCAAAAGCTTTTCCGCGAACGATTAACATGACCATTTGACCCAGTACATTCGGAGCGACGACCTCTGTATGAAGATAACACCCAGCACATCTTACATGTTTAACTCAAATAAAACATTACATTAGTTAACAGGAGAGGGTACGGTAATATGACACGAATACTTTTTTGATAGACCTTATACATGAAAATAAAAATATTCATCTATAATCCACCAATAGAAGCAAGTTAATTGTTAACACTTTAAAATGAACCGTGCCATCCCCGCTAAATATTTTTCCTCTATTAGTAACGAATAACCATTACCGTTTGCATTGCAATATTTCTGACATACCAATATATTTTCTAATGACTGATACTTTAGTGATTTCCATGATACGATGCCTTGATACCAGTGTGTTATTTGAACTATTTATGATGCAACAAACGAAATACGATACATAAGCATACAGCATAAGATAATTACAAAATACTTTAATACATAAAAAATACATGACACGTTGCTTAACTGCGTCATACATTTCGAAAGCGTCGTTCAATCACGTCGTCATTGTCGTCAGCTGCGCGTTCAGACGACTCCACACCGACCGGTGTGATGAGACCCTAAATATCTTCACGTTATGTGAAACGAATCACGAAAGCATGTAATAGTGGTTTATATAGCATAATATGTTGGTTCTGAAGAATGTCACAATTGAACATCGTGCTTCAGATTTTTGCGTGGATCTCTGGTGAAGCCGAGGTGAATGAAGAGTATATTAGGTTTTATATATTAGAAACTCTTTATAAATGCCGATACCGAGTAGCATTGGTACGTATGAATTACGAGGCAACACCTCCATCATTTTCTACCTCACTAAACGTGCGCCTCTAAACGCAGTTATAAAATGAACAGCCACTCAATTATACACGAATTCCTTAATTATGTATTCGTTATATAATTAATTATGTGACGGCGATGTTCGATTAACGCGAGGTTAAAAATTTTACTGACAGAGTGATAATTAACATACGTAAAACGATCTCGTTTTTGATATCATTAATTCAATACATAAAAATATTTATTGACTGGCTATATTACATAACAGTTTAGTAATCTACAAACTTAAATCGGGATAAAATATAAAAATCATAGAACCTAATTATGTACAAAACACTACTGCTTTGTTGGAGAAATAAACCATCCAATAAAATTTAATGAACGATATGAAAACACGACCACCATAAAGCATGATTATATTTTGAATCTGATTTTAAATGAAATAAAATACTTTACTGGCACAATAATGATGAAATATAAACTACAAGGTCTTACTTGAAATAAATTTATAATGCCTACAGACAATACTTTTTAAGTTATTCCGATTGTGAAGATAATTTTACAACACAAGAACATTCAACATCTATATCTATTACTTCGTACTCGTACCTCACAGATTATACCACAAATATCGAGACAAGAAAGAGGTCGTTCTACAGTATGAAATTTACAGTCGCATCAAATGTGAAGTAAATGAAACGTGTATACAGAAAAACCTCGAAAGACTGAACACCGTTGATGTCCCCATCATCCAGAAGCAGGTCCATTTTTTCCTACGATAACTCGCCAGTTATGAAACACTATGTGTAATCACTTGTGGCCCATCCGCTAGTATGCCAACTTAATACATAAGATAGGAAACATAACATTACTATAATATTCATAAACGGTTTCAAAGCGGAAATTCTTGTTGCTATAAATCAAAACTGAATTCCATCTGAATATCTTAATTTGCATCGCCTCCAGCCCACCAGTGACACTAACGACTCACTAACGAAAACAACAAAATTAAACTATCAATTTCCGCGTTCGAGAATGAATCATTAAAAATCATATAAAAGTTCTTAACGTACTTAACGGGGTACGTTAATCATATTTGAAATATACTATAGCACTATGTATATTAATAACCTCGTCGAATGTTTAGTTAACGTTTAGAATTACACAATTCATTTTAAATTGTAACTTGTATAGTTCTCAAATCGATTGTATTACCGTACGTATCCTGGGGAAAATCATAACGGCCCGGGTCTGTATGGTCTGTTTAAATGACGATAACTTTTGAAAATTATTTAACACCCTATTTGCCAACAGTTATTGACTATTTTTATGGGTTGTAAAAAGCCGACGTATTTGCACACTGTTTCGCCTCTATAGATGGCAGGGTGATTTGAAGCTAGGTACATAATGCAGTATCCGATGAATTGAACGAATTTCGAAGAAATACTGGTGCAATAATTATATTTTATTTGAATTAACCGATTTCGATGTTTCCTACGTCATTGAATGCAGTTTATAAAACTTTCAAAAGTGACAAAAGAATTCGAGAAAAATGAATGAAAAGTGTGAATTAAAAAAATATAAATTTTAATTTTCACTAAGATTTTTATGGTCTGAATGTATGTTTGTTGTTTTCAATGACACGACCGATGAAGTTCAGCGACAAAGAGCTTTACTGTCTATTAGAAATGAGTTGAGAAAGAAACTAAATGCTACGGGTAATCAGCCTATTTTAGATCTTTAAATAATTTATTATCGCGTCAAAGTAATATGTATCCATTTAGTGATGTTTGAATAAGCTAAGTCTCTATTGAAGTCGATCCATGTTGCATTCCAATTAATAGCAAACTGAAAACCATAACCGTCTTATAAACTGAAACAATAAAATTTACGTAGGTATATATTTCTCATAGTACATAATGTATTAATCTATCTGCTTCGATCGTATCACAGATTCTTAACAATATTATGGTTTGTTATTTGATTCATTAAATTAAATTCTAATAATAATCAAACTGATTAACTAAGTTGTCTTGTATAGCTATACATCGTTTACAGAAGTATGGGCCACCATTAAATGTGCTTACCAGTACCGTTTAAGTGAAACATTAATCCGTTGGTTGTTTATTAAGGTTGGAATGTAATAAAATAATCACACCGTGTTGGCACTTAATCACCGGATGATATCTTATTTAGAGAGAGCTAATGAGGGACGTAGATCACATTCGGTAATGGGGACAAGCGTGTATTTATCAAACATTTTCGATCCACAACTTATGTGCGGCGATTAAGGCATTCATGTTGACATAATGGCCGGGCAAACTGAGTTAAACGACGCCATTTTTCATTGGCTATTCATATTGTTACCGAACATATCGAAATGACAACGGACCCCGGGTGATTTCCGGTATCGTATTCAATTCCGGGGATATATATTTAACTTTACTTTCTTTAAAATGGACGAAACCTAATGGATCTTAGGCGTAATATCTACAAAAGTTCTGATGGGAGAGCTATACGCTGCTGGCTAATTATAAAGACAAAAATATACAAAGTAAGACGCACGTGAATAAGTGCTCTCATGAATAAAGCCCATCTTCAAATATCCGCAGCTATAATGAGCAGAGCGTTATTCATGTCTTACGATGACGAAATGCGAACAGCGAACGAAATCAGTTCTCTGGTTGACGCTACGAAATCAACATGTGGAGATAACTAAATTAATAAAATAATATTAAATTTAAATACAATTAAACCAGTTACATTGATTCGAACAATTAATCATAAGCCGGGGCTTAAAGAAGTTATTTGAAATCCAACATTTTGCTTTATATTCATATTATTGTAAACATTTATGGCGCCGCGCCGTGGCGATAAATATTCTGCTTAAAGTGATAATCATACATGGAAACTAATATTAAAGCACCTCAAAATATAATTATTGAGGGTTAAAATTTACTTGCCCAAAATCTACAAAATAATTTCACCGCTAAATGATCATTATCTAGTTTGCTATGGACACCAGAAAAATATCTCTAGTACAAACACTGCAATGGAAACGATCCATAGTAATAACACTTATTTCACACGCACTTGAACGCGTATCGTGCGTAAGGAGCATTACTGGCGTAGAGATACGATCGCATCCACACTCGGCTTACACGCGAATCAAACCACTGCACATTGTATGTTAAATGGTGCGCAGTTAAAGGGAACGACGCTTAATAAACACATTACAGCGCGATATTAGGCGCTCAAAACTAACACGATTGAGAGACAAGAACGTGGGAACGGGGAGGAGACATCGAAGAAAGCGCATAATTAGAACATTAAAATATTAATTAAATATTACCAGCATATATAATATCTAGTAGGTAATACGAGCGCGACAGTACAATTTTTTTAATGCATACCAAACATTGTCGAAAACATCTCCAAGGTCAATAAAAATACAACGTTGTTATACTTCAGATGTTACAACTAAGTCATAACAGGCGCGTAAAATACCAAATACTATAACGAAAAAGCACTAAACCTGGAGTATTGAATGTTTTCGCACAATAGATACATGCTTTTATGAAAATATCAATAATAGTACTGATGGTAGTCTAGTGCGCTATTAACCTATTGACTGCCAGCTACGAGATATCTTGTAGTGTTTTTTTTTTAAATAAAAATTACTGTAAATGCTCTTACAATATTATATCAGTAACTTAATATAATTATATTTTGTAAACTTTCATGTAATCTTCAAAATAAAACCTTGGCACCCAGGGCAAGACGCTCTTAATATGTCTGGCAGTCAATGGGTTAATGCGCAGCGCGCTTGCAGACAAATTCAATTGACAGCAGCCTCCGCCAGCCCCGGGGTGTCCCTCGTTACCTACCTATTTACGCTTCTATTGGTAATAAAACTGAGCGGCGAGATTGCATGAGAACTCTCAAAGAATGCGATCGATTATTATCGATATTATTTTTGTAAGCGACTTATCATGATTATAGTGAAGTCACCACAGCTACTGTTTATATATATATATATTGCAAACCGGTACGTAGTCTACTTTAAATCTAATTAAACAATGCAACTACAGTCTCCTCCTTTATGTAAAACTTAAATTTTACGAAGTGACACAAATTACCGACACAGGCGCTTTATAAATGGTAATTACTGATACACAAACTAATGTCGCATACGTGTGTTCAGCTCCAGGTCGAGGCAATACGTTTACAAGATGCGTCCTAGTAGCGTTATCACAAAATATGATAGATCGGCGGTTGGTGCGCAGCGCTCTCCCACGCGCAACCGTGATTAATTATAATTCGAATTTTATTCAAAGTGAACAGCGGACAAACTATGATACCAATCAATAAACGGTTCCATAGCGACGACGGTACCGACATGATACCACAATTTACTGCTGTCGATAGTGTGTATGAAGATGTCAAAGACGAAGCGAACAACGCGCTCAGATAGAAAGCACCAGAACAATAGTAGCAACATTTTCATTGTGATACGAATCCCATGAACAATAGTATAAACGACGTGATTCAATCTGTGCCTACGACGACGCATTTGCGCTCTTTTAATTGACTATTTCGACACTGGGAATAGAAATGTCACTTTGTAATCCAAAATGATGTAGTGTTTAAAATCCGAAAAGAATGAACGAAGAAAAATACAATGGGGTTCATATTACATCATTCAAAAACGGTGTATACTACCACTGTAGGATTGTGAATTGCACAACAGGATCATCATTAATAAATATACTTGTATATACAAATTCCTGTACGTTTTGATCATTAGAAGCTCGTATTAGGCCAGGCCTAGTAATGGCTCACACTGCGTGAGAAATAGGTGGTCATTTGACAATATCACCGCTATAAGCATATTCAATTTGCTCAGTCGGTACATATCAGGACTTCATTATAGCACAAGATTCTACCACACGCTGTTAATTAATGGAAATGTTTATTATATAGCAAGTTTATAATATAAAACTGATATTATCAGTAGACTAATTTTAATGTCTGCGGCGAAATTGTTAGCTTCACAAATTGAAACAGGATTCACGATTCAAAGGAGCTGTACATCAAGTAATAAGTACCAAAAATTTATAATGTTTGATAACTTTCCGATATTTAATCGTATTAGACTTGATTGGAATACAGAAAATAAATAATTAATTTTAAATCACATTAACTTTGAACAGAAATAGATTTTTATATCCTGATTGCAAAGCCACAATACCGCCGTAGGATAAAAGCGTTGGTCGTACACGATTCCCGACCATGTGACAGTAATCACGTCCTTATAACCGCATAAATCATACAGACGAGCTCACAAGCGCCACAAAGATAGAAGCGACACGCATCCTCGTCTCGGATAATAAATAACAGCCAGTTCTCTTTCAAAGAGAGGCCGAGGAGCAATAAGTCGTAAGGGTCAGAGGTGAAGTGAATAAAAAACGGCCGACAATTAAATAGCGTTCTTGAAGGTTAATGAGCACAATAAATATGTTGTCGGCACCGCAGCTGCGGACAAACAAATGCATAGTGCCGTCACACGTGAGGAGGGTACGCATATGGTCGCAGATAGAGAAGGAGGCTGACTGGCAAGTTCATTGTCAGCTTTACTACTATTTATTACGACCGTGACAGTTCTTTTGGTTACTTCTTTAAGGATTTGATAAATATTTATACTATAGAAAATCAAAATATAACGGTATAAAAAATCAGTGCTGTCCTATCATATAGTGACTAACTGAACTTACATAAGTTTATGTATAAAATATATACTTGACTACGTATAATGAAGTTAATAATTTGAGCCTGGTAAGGAATACGGCGTGGTATCAGATATATATATATATATGTATATATATAAATTTTATGGCCATGCCATATTTAACACATTTGTTGTATACTACATTTCACATTGCTGAAATATATCAATATGCAGTAATGGACAAAATATGAATCCAAATCGACAAAAAGTTAAATGTAATTGGCATTATTAATGTGTATAGAATTAAATTGACAACTCCAATGTACAAGCAGTCAATATACACAATACCCGGTACTCGAACTACACCGGTCAGCTTAAAATTTATTACCTAACCAAATAAAGATTTTTATACAACCAGTGCTGTTGTTTACCAAAAACGTGTTCAAAACGAAACATTAGTAATTAAAACAAACCATCCAGTGTGTTTTGAAATCAAGATAAGGAGTATCGTATTAGTGAACTTTGCAACAATCTCTGTTGCAGCAAAATAAATTCGACGCAGTTTGTTACAAAATAAACAAGCAAAGAATTTAGCAAAATAAGCTGTATAGAAACAAGAGATTTTATATGCGTCTGTCCAAGCGTTAAGCATTTCATGGACATTATGGTAGTAATAATATAGCAAGTAGTTAATATACTGAACATATTGTTATTAAACTGTTCTTGACATTCGAACCAGTACTAACATATTTCAAACGGATCTATTTACTTTAAAGCCATAATTAATATCAAAGCGTCGCCAAAAACAGAAACGCCATTGTCGCTTCGTATACACCCCGGCAACTGCTGCCATGGCAACGATTGCACTGAACTGAATCGTACCTGCGTTTGATTTATAACGAGTAGGGGACAGCGAAGCCGCGTGTGTGAATTCATTCGGCAAATTTTAACGTCCTGGGGCAATCGTGACCAAATAACAGGGTCCCCGATATATTAATAGCTGCTTATTTTTATGGCACCGACCGAAGATTTCATGTGATATTGGTCAACGGAAGGAATCACAGCGGGTAGTACTCAGGACTGGCGCCTCAGGAAGGTTGACGCAGCGTACCTTCGTGAGCTCCGACTATTATCGGCTGCGACGTTAACACGCTTTTTGCTGCAACCATTATAGATTAAAAGTGACTACACTGTTTTAAAAATGCCGCAGACAGCTCAATATGAATTTTTGAATACATAATCGATTTATTTTGAGATCTGATACAATATTTTCTTTATTTTAAACGGCTCTCAGATTGAGAAATTGCTTTAACGACGTATGTTGCATTGTTGGGGGATAAACGAGTTCTTAATAATAATAAGGAAGTCTGCACTGATAATTTAATTAACATGTGCATTGCGGCGACCGTCTTTAAATACACGAAAAAATGCATTACCACCGCCATCATTACGTCTTTGTTGTTTCACAAAGTTTAGCTAAACATGGTGTGTGAATTAGGCAGAGCTTGTGACTGCGTTTGGGTATGACCTCCATGTAACGAGTATTGCTTAGACATTAAAGAGCATTATGGCTTCCATCCACAGTAAAACAGTGTGGTCGAATATACAAAACCAACAGGCACGTATTAACACGATCCGGAAGGCAGGCAACCGTGGGTGTTCTTAACCAGTCTCATTTCTGTGTTACTGTGAAAGTTTTATAAAACAGTGGCGAAGCGTACGACATATGTTATAAATCTCAACGTATTATCAAAGGAATAAACCAAAGATGTGTTTCTCTGTAATCAAAAATATATTTGTTTTATAAATTTACACTATCATATGTACATTTCACTTTAAATAAAAAACCTATATTACAATAACTAAATTATAAAATTCACCTGTAAAAAAACTACATGTAAAGTTTATTCTCTTCTAATTACTTATATTACATAATACTAACTAAATAAAATCTTTTCTATTTGATGCCATTAATGACATTGTTCTTTTTCTTCCGTGTTCGGATTGGGACATCAATGTATTCAAAAATTTACAAAGAAAATACAGTTTTTTACATATACAACAACTATTTAAAGTTCTAGGTAAATAACAGCATACATGCTACGATGTTACGTATTATATATAAATCCTGTTTTTTTAGTTTTATATATGTTTATATAATATATGTTTTAGTTGATTTTGCCTGATCTAGAAGAAGATTTTATGTTTTGGTTTCATTTGTCTGATTTTAATTACCTAAATAAATAAAAAATTCAAAATATTTTAATTTTTATTTTTTAATAATTAATATGTTTATGTAACACATATGCAAATAGAATACATAAATAATACAATAAAATAAAAATATGGTTTTCATACAAAATGCATATATATCAAACTTTCGATATATATCGGATATATATCATAAATATCCGATATATTGATATTTATAATAAATATCGGATATTTTCGAATCCTGCTCACACAAATCACTTTAGGTGTGATAGAGCTATTTAAATTTTTACATGCGGTTAAACACTTAACTCCAGCATGTATTTTGACATTAGTGTATTACTAAAAACACTATAAACTCTTTATTTTCTTTAAAAAAAACACCATACTATCGATAAAACAAAAGAGGAAAAAATCATCAAACAACGAATTGCACACAATGCACTGGGGCCCTTAAAGAAATTGTCAATTTATGATTAGTAAATTATAGTAAATTATTCTATCTCGAAATATTAACAACGAGAAAACTAAAATGTATAATTAAGAACAATATAGTACTTCGCAACCTACATTTCGCACCTACCAAAGACAAGTGTGAGAGACTACATAAGAGTTGCATATGTTTACATATTCGGGTCCCACGGTCACATCCGCTTCATTATAATACCACAGTCAGAGCTGCTACACTAAACTATAATTTAACATTGCCTGCTAATTTTACACTACCTACTACCACTTGACATTACTGGCAGACGTGAACTGATTCATCACATTATATTGAAGAATTATTATAACTATCAATAATATGTCTAAACGCACACACAAATGAATTTATTCGTTGTCCTCTGTTGAGTACTGTCATACTGTAAATCCCAAACAACTCAAAATTAGAAATTAAAATCATATGTTCAACTTTTCAAACAAAAATAGCTTAAGATAAGAATTGATAAAACTAAGCTTGGTCAAATTAATTAAACTCTGGATATCAGAAATAGGTAACGTTACGTCAATAATATAAACATGAAACACAATCCAATACCAAGTTGCACTTAAAATTCAAGCACACCGGTGCACCGCGGTGGCTAGCCGAGACGCCGCCCTCTGTCTTAGAAGACTTAAACAAACAACACGAAGATGGTGGACAAACAAATGTAAATGACCGAAATGTGAACGTCATGTTTGGCGTTCCCATAAAGCAACGTTAACACGTCATTAGAGGTAATGATGGCGTGATTACAGAGACGGAGCAGGGTGAGCAATGGTCAAAAGATTGCCTCCTTACTGTGTGGTCTCGTGCGCCTTTACAAACAAACATGAACTCTTCAATAGGACACGTGGCCGAGATATCACTAAGGAATTGTACCCTTTACACTTGTGAAAGTTTTATAGTGTTATAATGTGTTAATTAAAACGACTAAAAATTGATTTTAAATTATGGAACACGTTATACAATAAATGCGTTAGGACTGCGCCAGTCAACAGGTTTGTGAGACTGGAACCGATGACCGATAATTTTTTTTTCATATTCTTATGATGATGTAACTTTTATGTGATTTCTATCGGATGCACGTGAAGATAAATTACGCTCAAATCCTTTTATTGTCCAGTACTTACGCTTTTTATTAATATAGATCGATATTGAAAAAACCATTCACAAACGTAGATCTTGCCTACGTTGTATAATAAATATTAAAAAAAAGTCCTTACACCCATTCAGTAAATCATTGACAAGGAACGAATTCCGTAGTCTAGAACGGGTGAAGATGTTATCTGGCCGGTCATTATTTATCGCCGGCTTATCACACGATCTGCGTTATTGATTTAAGTTGGATCACGGTCAGACTTTGATTGGGCACCAGTCACAATGTCAATAGATTCAATCGACTTTACAATGACATTGTAAATTTGTTAAACTGCTTCTGTATATTCATACTAAAGATTGTGTACACAGTTTACTTATTGATAAACAAATGAAACGTATAATTGTACTCAATATGACCACAGTTATGATCTCAAAAAATATTATTGTAATGATTCAAGTGTAACTTTGGTGGTAAGTGGTTATTTGAAAACATGCTAGTTGCATCTTAAAAACAGCAAACTCAAGACGCAACAAACATAAGAAAGCAAAAGAAAGTGTCTGTCCCAACCAGCGTCCTGGTGGGCCGGTAATGCAACAGTCATAACAATGTCATACAGTAATGCTCAATTGGATCACGCATTATCAAACTGTGTCAATAATTTGTTGCGCTTATGACCTGAGCACATTATACTTCTACACAACTAAAATAGGTATCTACCGTTGAATCTTTACTGACGCCCTAGTTATTGATATTGTTATTTTGGGAAAGAAAACATTATTATAACATGCAAAGTTTCTTTTTTTATTTTAATAGCCGACAAACGAGCAGACGAGCCACCTGATGGTAAGTGGTCACCGCCGTCCATGGATATGAAAATGAGAAAAAATAACTTCATACAACTCAACGCTGTAAAAAGCAATGAATAGTAGCAATGGTTAGCTGTGGATCTGTGTTTAATGAGATTGACGCAACCTTTTGTATTATTTGTGCTATCGTTGCCTTGTTTAATTTCTAGATTCGTTCTTCACCCCTCCTTTTAGTATTAAAAAAAAAAAAAAAGAATAGGCTACAAAATATGTGTTCGATTTGGCTTGAGTTCAATATATGTGTAATGGTTAACTTACATTGGTAGTAACGCTGTGAATACAAGTTTAAATAAATAAATAAATAATAAATTTAGAAAAGCAAAGAAGTAAATTTATAAGACTTAATTACTTTAATATGGCAATATCCCATAATAAGATTAATTTAGGACTAGAAAAGTAACCAAAATGAAAAAGGCCTTCAAGTCGACTTTAATATTGTCGAAACGCCACCTAGAATTTTTACTGCCGAATGTGCGTACCGTACTATTTGTCAGCGCGTGCAATCAACGACCGTAGCTGATTGAGAAGCGTATAAACTGCACCACCCACGACCCATATACCGGGGCCATCATTCGCACTGTTGAGATATCATCCTCAATACATCATTTTCCATATTCCATTCTACTCCATTCCTCAATGGATTCTGAATTTGTGATCTGGCTTTGCGTGTAACAAATATCTGCGTATCTTTTTGCGTATCATATTATGTAGCACTTTTGGAATATTTTATAAACTACAGTCAGAAACAAAGAGATAAGGACACTGCTTAAATTTAAAGGGCGTTATAAAATATTAACTTAATATTACGAAATATGTTTATTGAATTCATTTTATATAATAATTATGATAAATTGTGATAAATACTTCTATAAAAACTTATGAGTATCAAAAGAGTAATATTATAGCATGGTACACCTAATTTTATGATCTCATAAATCAAATATAAAACTGTGTTTAATATATGGAACAAGCGTAGATCTTGCCACTGTAATGTCCGTAATTCTCTCGTTACGCTCCATAAATATTAATCAGCCTGATTCGGTGACAATAAAAACTTCAAACAAACAAAACAAAACATAAAATTGGTATATAATAATAATTTTCATTTATTATATCCTGAAAGTCAATTTAAAATTAACTACTACAATACGTAACTAAACAAAATATTTTAACCAAAAAGATTTTACTAGAGAAAGCAAAGAAACGGATGGCTAAATACGACTGTCCGATACAAAAGATATATAAAGGTATATGTATAAAGATGTCAAACACAGTAGGTACCTCAACGTGCAAATTGGCAATCAACTCCCTATAATTAACAGAACTCAGTGCACTCTTGTCACAGTCGATCCTGTCGAATCCTATCGGCGGCATTTCCTGTGTGGAATCCGACGCTGGCGCCATACGATAATCTCACTCATTCATTGTCCGCCCAAATCATCATATATTAATTCCTAAAATGACGCTTAAAAGCAAACACTACTTAGCAATAATAATTTTATAAATTAAACTCCACACAAATGAGCTCATAAATTGCAATATAGTCAGACAAGACACCAATGTGACTATCATATTCAGAAATCAACGCTGACATCACCATAATAATTCCATTACACAAAAAATAAAACCAGAAAGAATAAAACGATGACAACAACACACTAACATATGTGAATAGGTAGAATGTGTTTGACGCAATCAGAAGATACGACTTTATACGACTATAACATTTATATATCACATTATCGCGTCAATAATACACAGATCACAAAGACAAAGCGATCCTAAAAGCTATCATGAAAACAAACAATTTTTAAACTGGTGAATGTAAAAAATACATCGCGCCCACTGTTAACGGAAGCGCCATCGATAACCTGCTAATCTATTCTACATTAGGCTCGATTTTAGCACATTTGTACTAAATACCAATTATCGTAAAAGTAGGGAATGCTAGAAAAAAACAACCGGAAGCAACTATTGTTAATGTCGCTTAAGATTTAGTCAAATCAAGGACATTTTCTACAGAATATAATTACCGTTAAAACTTTGTTACAAAATGGAAATGAATAAATTCGATGATCTGATCTTGAACCATAATAAAAGACCGAGAGGATTTTCTTCTCTCTAATGAATATTCAACATGAAATAAGAAACTGTTTCTGTTCGTCCTTAATGCGACCAAAGTTGGACTAGTTTTTAGTTTAGATTTTTACGAGCGTGTAACATTATATCATTACAAGCCGATAAACGATAAGTGCAATGTATTGAAGCTTTCGCTGTTGTCGGCCCAATAAACTGGGCGAACGGTATCGGAGGACGTTACTTACTACCCAGTGTTCCCAAGCCTGTCATGCCGTTTTATGACTTTTTTATTCGGTCTCATAGCCGGGGAAATGCAACACCACTCCCGATTCAGATTTCTATGTCGATACTAAATATGTGTCAACACTCGAGAGTCTTAAACTAAATAATCGTTATTAACTAATCTCAAAGCCATTAAGAATTCCCACAGTGGAAATAGATAGAAAAATACCTGCATCAATTCACTAAATCATAAGTTCTTAAATAGAGAAATAAAATTGACCATTTCCATTGACACACGATACGGGGTACAATACGAATAATACAACAGTAGAACAAAACACAATAAAAATATTTTCTAGAATTAACCACAGACACGATATAGATTCAATCGTACATTAGATTAAGTTATAAAAAGTTTTGTTCCAAACAGATGCATTCTATTTTGATCTGGCGATAAATAAATAACAGATTACTGTCATTTTTTTTAAATCATTATTAAGTTTTCAAATAAATTCTAAGTCCGCTTTTAAAATCCTAACGCGATTTGTAACAGCTTCACAGCCATAAACTATAGTCTATATTATATCAAAACACGTTCACAGGACCACACAAAATTAATTTGAGAGGTGTCATAGGCTACAACGATTGCATTTCTCTCACAGGCGACAGTTCGAACATGTTGAAAGGTGACATTAAAGTATCATTTCTATTACTACTATACACTCGATCGGTTCTAGAAGAATTTATTTAAAGTGTCCTTTGACCGATCAATGCACGGAGGACCCTCATAAAATACTCACTACATCTATTTACAAATGATAAAGAGAGGCAGATACAAATACGTGGCAGTAATTTAGCTTTCAAATAAGCCAAGAGAAATAAAAGGCGAATAGTAAGAATTGCGCGTGATTTGTAACTTTATAAAGCATCGTCGTGTGCGTGCTTAATGAAAACTTGCAGTTGAAATCATTACTTCAATTGTACGCAGTCGCCCGCACTGGGGAGGTGACATCGTAAAATGTTACATTGCGAAAGAAAATATTGTTATTGTCGTGTATCAAACCCACTCTACTGATTGACACGACGTCATAACGAGTCTGATGTGGCGTCTGTGAGATCACTTTTGCTCATTAAGTTCAAAACATGCCCAAAAACGAGTTCATATAACATATTTCTAATCTGCAAAATCTATTAACAAACATTATAAAGTAACGTTTCAAAAGAGGGCAGTCATTGTAAACTCTTATATAAAAAAAACTTGGTTATATAGTCAATAGTTTATTTTTAATTCTTTAATTTTTACACTAACAGCAGGCAAATGAGCAAACGGCCGTGTGATGATAACTGGTCACCTCCGCCTATGCGCGTCTGTAACACCAAAGATATTACCGACGCGTTGCCGGCCGAGAAGAGTGAGATAACCGATCATTTACTAAACTAATACTTACCCAATATTTGTCGAGGTATTTACAATAACTTAACCTTACAATATATGTTATGTTTATGCATATTTGATATCATGTAATTATTGAGTATGTGATATACTCATATACATTATAATTGAATAGATCTCAATGTAATCACAGTAAGTACTTATTAGGCAGCACAGTTGGGAAATTTCATTAGTTTTCTTGTTATTTTATATTTACTAAATACGACATAGAAAAAAAATTCTACTAAAAATGTGAAACCACATCATAGTCTTGACTGTCATTTAGATAACGATAAAAATTAAATTTTTATTAAACTAAAGAAACAATGTCTCATATCAAATTACTCCTATATGTTGCCATTACGGTAATACCCGAGTATAATTCAAAATGAACAAAACATCAAAATTTATGTGTGGATACCGTTGAATAAAGAAGCGGAATCAAAGCGCCACGAAAACCGAATAAAGGGATAATTCTTTGAAAAAAATTCAAAAGATGGAGAGATAAAAGTCGACTATTCATGAGGCATCGTATGTGGCACCCGCTGTTTTATCAAATACCGGATTAGTCCTTTGCCGTCGGAACAGTTTCTTTCATACGGAACAAATATTTTGACACGACGCTGAGCAAATAGAAGCCCGATGTATAACGGATTAGGGTCACCCACCTGTGCACAATTACACTTTAATCCATTTATCAATAAGGATAATGGGCGTTTACTTTTAGCTTCATATACTATAATGCTATCAAAACGTCTATATTAAAGTGGAAGAAGTAATGATAATTCAAACATTAATTAATTAATTCTATAGTCATATAAACTACTTAACAAAGCTTTACTATGTACCGAAGCTGAATACCCAAATATCTACAATAAATAAACAAAACGTTAAAAAATAATGAGAAAATAATTTATAAATTAAAATCTTTTTATTTAATAATAAACTTGTTTTTCTCAATCTACAAAAGCGAGTTAAGGAATATTTTACATTATCATAAATATTTTGAGTTTTTAATATTTGAAGAAGACAAATCACAATCAATTTTCGCTTATATACACCACACAATTAAATGATCGCTATACTTTGAACCTTCCTCATACATTATCCGGGGAGAACTAGAATTTAGTTATATCACGTGAGCAGAATCCAATGACAATTTAATAAAGTCCTGAGATCCAATGGCACTACAACTATCTGGGTATTGAACTGCGGTCGCAATGCGGTCGGCATAATCGACGGTACAATACCCGCAATCCAATCTCGATCGCGAAGATTCCATGTATTGTATAATCTCTTTGGATTTATTGAACTACTAGGAAAATCCAATTTTTCCATAGAACACAATGAACAGTGTTATCGGTACCTTACAAACCTGTATATAAAATTTAAAACCTGAATAACCATTGCAAACATCTTGTACTCAAGAATCCAGAATCATTCACGTCAAAATCCAGATTACAAATGCGATGTTCATGTATGAATAATACCGACGAACGTCAATAAACTAAGACCTATTATTTTCATTCTTGAAAATTATCCGTTTGCTATCACACTCACAAAATAAACTTGACGACAAAGCTTCGCGAGTAGGTATACAGTTAAGGGCTATTGTTGGTTGACCAAATTAACAATTTACAGAGGTTAAACAGTGTTCACAAACATGTCCTCCATATACTCATATTGACTAATGTCCACCGCTCTCTACCGTCGTTCTATCCAAACTTCAACTGATAGTTTCTACTGTTATGCATTTAGATTACACGATTCGGAAGTGTTTAAAACAAGTCGTTCAACAGTCAGAATTACATCACCCCCAGCAGTTCTTAAAGTCCTTCATCATTATTTTAAATAGTTTAAATTACGGTTTTCTTGAGTGTTTTATTTAAACTTACATACAATCTCATAGTAACATAAAGCTTACTCAAGAAGTGTCTTTTTCTTGCTGTGTAATTTTACGGAATATTTAGAAAAAATATGTGTATATCAAACTTCACTTAAATCATAGAAAATATACAAAATTTAAACTTTCTATGATTAAGAAACGTATCAAAGTATATAAAGTGATAAGTCCATGAGGCTTAATGCTGTGCAGAACAAATTAACACAGATCGGTGGAGAGTCGCTGTTTGTCGTCTAACTGTGGTATGGTCAAGTGACGCCCAGTCAAGAACAGTTATACAAACATGTTGTACGGACGCACTTGTGTCATAAACCAATAATGCATTTCATTGTCGGCGAGCTTTGTCAGATGCGGATGCAATTCACAATAAATAAACACAAACTAACTGGAATTATTTCTGACGTAGAATAGCTACTTCAAATATAGCACAGGTACAGGTGTTCGCATGTGACTCATAACACTGTAATCCTGCAAATATACGATCAGATGCAGTTATTCAAAAATGCAATTACATTGTTATTAACAAAGTTTCGAATCTACGAAATCTGAAACTTTAGCAACTTTGCTATAGACTATTATGTAATAACTGTTTTTTTTTTTAAATATTAAACTTAACATTATTTGAAATCTCAAATCCATAGGAAAGTTATTGACATATCATTTGTTACACCTTACAACTGAAATGCAACTGACTACATTCTGACAGGCCCCTCTTGTTCCAGGGTCCTTGGTCATGAGAAATAAATGACACCACGAGAGCTCGTCTCTGTCTATCTGTTATTTTAGCAACTAGCCGGGTCCATCGATTAATTTATTTAGTGAGTAAAACCATTTTGTAATATTACAAGATTTTATCTAACGTGCCACGTTAGTATGTTTGTGTCAGAGATGTTATAGAGCTCCATAACCGTAATCGAAAGTATCGATTATCCCAAATAAAACTATATCCCAAACCGTAACCGAATCTAATTAAAAAATTCGAATAATTTCGGATATGGGCAGTCTAAAGAAACACGTTATGACAGGTTTTCGCTGTCTGAGCCGATACATTTGTCGCGTCGCTTTCATCTTTAGACGTTTATATTATTTAATTTTTAAGGTCTTTTATTCCATTATTATAATACCATTTAATAACTAGAAGGAAAATCAAACTGTTACCTTGTAAATACATTATATTTTTTTTACCTAATTACCTATTTTATTACCTAAACTCCTAAATCTTCTAATATCCGTAACCTAAATTATCTGAAACAATCGGATAATCCGAAATAATTTAATAATCTTCAATATAGGAGCTTAACGCTTAACAGCCAATCTACCTATAGGTAAGCTTGGAGATTTTTTACCATGACTATATGGCCGAACTCTACAGGTTGAAAGCGCGCGCTTACAATCGCATATTTGTTGACAACCGTTAATGTCAATAATGTGTAAAGGGGGAACTGGTAATGAACGCAACACCAACCCCACAAAATATCCAAGTTGTAAAAAATAAACCAAATGTCTAAAAACAAAATACAAAACAGGACCAATAAACACAATCAAATGTCGTACAACGCCATCTAGCGGTGAATAGACAAACTTCTACTGACAGCACATTTTCAGTGGTTAGTATACAAAATAACAATTTTTAGGTTCCATGAACTAGAAATTATAATTATATAATGCCTCATATATTCATATATGTCATAATATATATAATAACAAAGAGTAACTACTAAGTATATCTAAATTTCTACTGCAACTTTCATTCTTCTTAATATTTTCAAATGCTTCTGCAAAACTAATCAGAATTATATAATACCTATCTAAAATAGTAACTAGCCTTTTCTGAGTATTCGAAAAATGGAAAAATCGAGAAATAAATCAATAAGATTAAATGCACTAATGGTAACTAAAATAATTGAGCATATGGTCATTTTTCAAATTGTAAATGTCCAGATGTATATTAAATATGGAATTCATTACTTATTATGACTAATAAACAATATTTACTATTAGATTACAGGTAGCTGCCAAATTTTATTACAATTCTCAAACTTACTACAAATCTCTAATTTCTACACTATCCAAATAACATTGTAATACCCACAAAGCTATATTGTTATTTGAAAAACCTGAACTAAGAAATTGCAAATTTATTTCCTTCCTTTCCTTTCTGACAAGAAGGGAAATAATTATTAAATAGTTATCCTATCAGTCTTGTCAGACTGATAAATTTGTCTGAGATAAAATGTTGTAAATTTGCCACTCAAATGTTTTCACTCATAGTTATGGCTGGTGGCCACCCTTATTTTTGGTTTGGTCATAAAAACTGATGTTCTGCATTTGGCATTCCATTTTTCTTCAGGTTGTATAAATATCAACATATATATGATTTACTATCATAGAATATGTAGCTATATTGCACCAAATGTTATATAACTATTAAGCCATTTTTAAACTATTTTTATCATCATTTGAAACATCAAAGGTCTTACGAGATTAATTAATTTTGTCTCCATATAAAATGTGTGACAGTAAAATGCAGATATGAACTACTCAATAAGTTTAATACAATTCCCGATTAACTATAACAACTCAGTTTAACTATACATCGATCATTCATCAATGGAAACCAAATGGAAGGAGCAATCAATTTCCAATCCACAAATATAAAGGAATAACTTACTAATTAGATTAACAATGTAAACTATTTTACTCACCGACTTCAGTGGCACTTTAAAACATATTATCCTAGTGCCTTCTATAACTTCACCATAAGGTTTATAGTTTAGCCATCTGTAAATCAAAGAAATGTTTTAAAAATATTAACATATGTTTTGTTAAACTGTTATAACATTTTTTTTCTGTAATAAAAATACACCTGTCAGGAATTTTAGGTGCCATTTAGATAGCTATGACACGATTACAACAGCGTAATATAAAATTTACTATTAAGTATAAGTTATTATGTTAATTAAAGTAGAACAACGAAAAAAATATAAAATTTATATCTAATCTTTATATTTATTTATATAATTTTGTCATTGTCAATGTCACTGTCAATTTAACAAAGGAAAAATGAACGAATCCAAACACTAAAATGTACGGTAGGTACGGTCACGTGTAAACTATAATCACAGGCTATAATAATATATGTCAAATGTCAATTGTGCTCAAACCACAGATTACAAGTATTACAAGAACGCAAGAAAAGCAAAAAAGCTCTAGTCACGTATTTTACATCAATCCCTAAACGGGGAAGGCACAAGAGAATAATAATAACTTAATCCTTATTTCATGAATACAGCTAAAAATTTTAACTTTAAAATATTATATGTATTGAATGTGAACAGAATATCGAGGTGGTTATACGAGTAGTAGAGTAACCGTTGAGTAGGACAAGTATGACAAATGAATTTGTAACAGTAGAGTCATTTTTGTCTCGCCACAACTGAGATTATAGTAAAAGCAGATGGTGGAGCTTTTCTTCGGCTTGACCTCAATTTGTGAAGGCGCCATTTTGTTAACCAGTCTCCTAGCTCATTGACTGAGTATTAAAGTTTGGTGAGGACTGATTTCTAGACATGGGCGTTATCAGCTATTTTTGGCAACGGCTATCTAACCGATATTTGGTTTCAATACCGGTATTGGTAACCGTTGCTGAATATCGGTATCATAGCGGGTTTTCAATTAACTAATACACGCATCGTCTTCGATTGTAGTCGATAGACAAAACAAAAACCGTCAACGCGTTACACGATATCTGCGCGCGCAATTTTCACAAAAACCAATTCT
This sequence comes from Megathymus violae, assembly GCA_003671415.1. NCBI lineage: Eukaryota > Metazoa > Arthropoda > Insecta > Lepidoptera > Hesperiidae > Megathymus > Megathymus violae. The sequence continues at coordinate 760,062 of PDGT01000073.1, forward strand.
GTCATGAATATTGAAAACTTCGTAAAGTAATCACAACCTTATGTCTATTGACGCAGAGTGTAACTAAATAGCTATGATAACGTTTTATAGGTCAAACTATGATGAACGGGTTTTTGGCGCCACCAATGTCCATTATACTTTGATCTCTCAAAGCTTACTACAGTTAAGCCTTAACGTAATAGAAATAAGGTTGTCTTCCGTTTATATCAATATTCGTGAAATGTTGCTGGTTCTGGTTATAAGCCGGTTAGCTAGAGCTAATATTCGCTTCTTCTCTGTTTTGCACGTCAGGAATCACTTAGAAAGAGAGAGAAGGCATAATTATTTTGGTTATTATTTTTCGTTCGGTTACCTACTAGTAGCGAAACAAGAAACACTGAATTGTCAATAGGTTATTCAATATTATGATATTGTTAAATAATAAATGTCAGTTGGCAGCGTCGCGTCATCGTTAGTTGTTTCTACCTAGATATCTGATAGCCGTTGCTAGTTATATCAATACCGATACGGTACTTTAGAGGCATGTCAACCGTTTTCAGTTACGTTTTCCTATAGCGGACACATGTATACTGATTTCAACATCTGATCCTGGTAATAGAGGACAGTGTCGTCGGCGAAGAAGGAAAGTAGCACAGCATATTTTGTGTACGATATGAATAGAAGTGGGGAGGATCATTATGTTCTCTCTTTCAATTTAAATTATAAGAGTAAAGACCATCTCTAAAACATGACATACAATTTGAAGTAGTACAAGCAAATAGCTTGTACTGATCTAATTACATTTTATTACATTGTACCGGACAAAAGTCATGCGTTTTGTAGGTCCTACTACGCACAAGTAGATACAAAAAACGTCATCAAAAAACGTTCATGGTATTTTCATAATTTAATGAAATTGTGTTATCTTTGAGTCTTACATCTGCTATTATATTAAAGCGAATTATTTTCGTATGTAATGGAATTTAACTTAATTCAATTATTTTCAAGTTGATAAAAGTGTACTAGTAAAATCTGTATTGTTTAATCTAGATACAAAACAACCTATGTTACAGTTTTGACACATGTCATTTTTGATTTCAGTCAAAGCAAATGTGTATGCAACATGTACGGTATCTATGTGTGCATTGCATAAGCAATCAATTGGTTTCATTTGAAATGAACATTGTTGCATTATTTGTGCTATAGTTATAATTTTAAATCTTATTTTCACTTTAACTTTTAAATTTTCTAAAAATTATAATCTTATTTAAGCAAAATACACGAACAGCTGAATATATGTGAAGAGCCGTTGTCATGTGAATGATATGAATTATTTTGATAGTATTCCACCTTGTTACCGGTTGCTATAGAGATAATATGAAAAGAAAATCATGTTTAATCGAAGCTTTTGACAGCGAGAAATCCAGTACCAAGAATAAAAATAAAGTTAATGCAAATAGTGTTGCACCTGAAGAAATAATGTATAAAAACTCGACTTGGTACAAGTCTCTGCTTAACGCAGAAAAAACCTGCATTAAAGATGATACCATTAAAAAATTCCATTACAAGTTTGAAGATGGCAGAGAGATGGTGGAAGAGTATAATTTAGATACCCAAGTATTACTACGTAGATCATGGAAAGTGAAAGGAAAACTTGGTGGTGAAGGTAATTGGATAGTAGAAGTCGGTGATCCCATACCAGATGCTACACCCAGTAATGAATCACTTGATATAAGAGAATGTAAAGATCAGGTTGAGTATACCAATATTATTGTTGTGAGAGTTTGAAAGGATAGTTGTTTTTAAATTGATTGTATTGTTATATATTTCATGTTATTATGATGGAAATATGAAACACAAATTCTGTCTGTACGCAAGAAACCTAAACAGAAGATGTATTTATTTAAATTATATGAAATGTAAACAGTTATTATATACTCTGTAATCTCCGTTATGTTGCAGCCAGTGGTAACCAGGCGTAACACAAGAATTAATCTGGAATGGAGAATTCGAAATATGCCATATCCAATAGAAACCTACTCAATTAAAGCTAATAATGATGAGAAATGTGTGGTTGTTAGTACAACTAACAAAAAATACTATAAAAAGTTGGAAATACCTGAACTAACACGGCTAGGCGTGCCGGTGGAACAAGCTAATGTCTACTCCACACATAATTACAATACTTTAGTTGTAGTGGTAAGGTTTTATGTAATTTTATCTCACTTACTATTATCCCACAATCTAATTTGATCCTACTCATTGTATTAATGGCTCCAATATGAATGATAAGAAGCAATCTTTGGCATTAAGGAACTCCATGCAATTTTGTCAATAGTACATATAAAAAATATATATATATTATGCAATTTCACATTGTGAGTAACAACTATTATACCTTTGAGTACCTTTTAAATGTAATTAATAATAAGGTTTTTGGATCTTCTACCAATATATGTACTCAGTTAAATAGATTATTGTCAAACCATGGATATTAACTTGGGTTAAGATAGCATATAATGTGAATTTCACTGTAATGTTATCAGTATAGTATATACAAAGTTAATGTTTCCCATTGTGGGAAAGCGTCAAAAGCTCAGTGTTCCATATTATGAGTTAAGTTTATCTGTATCTAAAAAGTTCTTATCTATACATATAATAAAATTTTAACTGATCGCTTTCTCTACATGAATGATATGTGAGAAAAACTATTATTAGGTACCTTTATTAACACAATAGAACCCAAAACAATAGTTGTTAGAATTTGTATCTGTTTGTCTGTCTTTGTGCATGCTAATCTCAGAAACAGCTTAAACGTTTTCATTATGGTTTTTACTAACATAATTGATAGTATCAAGCGTTACTGTACAAAAATTCATTGTTATTAAATTAATATCAATTTGCTTTGCAACAGTGTAAAACCGCAAAGGTTAACACATAGAGTCTACTCACCCTGATGATGCTCTGTTTCGGTGCGAAACACATGTTGATGACGATATGTGTGTTGGTATATACTTTTATTTATCATAATTGCATGTTTTCCTTTGTGGGAAGGCAGGAGGTTCTATGCATGTATAGAAGTATATACCATCATTGGTAGTCAGATAGTTGCAAAGTAAATTAATACTAATTTTACTAATGTATTGCACTTAATATTTTAAGTTTGTTTCATTTCAGTCTGTCCATAAATTAAAAAGTTATAAATTAACCTAGTCTTAAAATAGGGCAGGTGCTATTTCTTAAGCATAGGGCTTAGTTTACCTGAAGTGAAGCAAGGGCAGGGCGGTTTACTATTGTTGAATATTGTCCTTTAATGTAGTCTAGGAAATAGCAATATAAACAAAAATCTTTATTATTCAATAAATCAAAAATTACATATATAACTTTATCCTGCCAGCCAGGCAATAGGTTACTTTTACACAGTAGAAATATTACATTTTACATATGCCAAAATCCAAAATTTTCAAAGAAGCATATGTATGAATTGGGGGTATGATCAAGAAATTCATTTTCGTATGGTCTTCAGCAGGAGAGAAAAATATAAAAATTACATGTCTTATGACTGCCTACCAATATATTGAAATATTGGTTATAAAATACAATTACAGTAACTTCCAAATATGTTAATAATGTTTTTGCCTTTGAAACCTAAAATCATATTATTTCAAAATATTACAATTTTATCACTTATTTTATTTCATAAAAAAACATTATTAATATATTTTACTTTGTTACTTATATTTCATTTTCTTATGTTTTGAAAAAAGCATGAGATAATTAATGTTGATTTCATTGAGTATTAAGTTTAAATGTTATTTAACTATTTATTTTTTTCACATATTAATATAATTATATCATACTTCAATATCTAGAACATGCAATTATAATATTATTTAGAATTTAAAAAATAAAATATTTTTAAGGAATTATTTACAAAATATACATATATACAAAAAAGAAATACAAACATAGAAAAATAAGAAAACACTACCAAAAAAAAATTTGCAGCATCACTCTTTAGACAAGGAAGTCTTGTCTTGAAGCTTTGTCTTTTCAAGTTGAAATTGATTCAGTTATTGAAACAATAATTATTTACCATATTATTAATTCCCACAAGTTTTGATAATGACATAATTATTTCAGTACAAGAAGCCGCAACAGTTGCTGGATATGGAAAAGGAATGGTATGCAGAACTGCAAAAAGTTAAACCGATTAAAGATATACCAAATGACTGTAAAACTCAATAATATAAAGTATTTTAATGATAAAGAAGTTGCATTTAACACAATGTTTATAGTAAGTTCTTGGAGGTGGTATGAGAAGATATCATTTCATGTTTAATTAATCTGAATAAAAGATACAAAAATATTAATTTTATTTATTTTTGTATTCTTCATATAATACAAAGTAAGCATAAGATTGAAGTTAAATAAATATGTTTTCCAATCTAACCGAATTAGATGAATATTTTATTGTTAAGTAAAAATCATTAAAATTAAATTATGTTTAGTAAGTAGTAGTCTAGTCATATATCATTAAAATATCTATTGAGATGTCTAAATTTGCCAAGTAGTGTATGTATATAGACTTCAGATACCATATACAGTGAGAGATAAAGACCAAAAGAAAAGTTGGAAAAGCTGTGACATAAATGCATTAGAATAAATATCTTTAATATAATTTGAACACTTAAGATCTCATTTATTTTTTTCTGACAAGGTACTTTTATAGATAAAAACACCTAATTATCCATTATCAGTGCCTGAGCTTGTTCTTTTAATTCTTCTTCATTCTCTTCCTTATCTAATAACCCTTTTGCTTTTACATATTCTCCATACTGTTTTGGTATCCCCATAAATGTCTTAATTTTAGCCCTAAGCTGCTTCCATGTTTCTTGGTAGTAATTTTTTTTATCTCTTTCCATTGCTTTGTAATCATGACCATATTTGTCAAGAAGATATGTGATAAATTCAACTTGACCTTTTGGTAACCTGAAATAACCATTGTAAATGTGAAAGATACTATTAAAGAATTAAAATGATTATATTATATCCCTAATATTTCCTAAGCGGAAACTTACATAAATTTGCGTTCCCTGGGTGCCTTTGCTATTTTTTCCAGTTTTCCTACAACTTCTATTTTAGAAGGTTGTCTCTTTGTAACCTTTTCCTCCACTTCCTCATCAGAATCACACTGTTTCACTATTTGAATGGCTTTCTTGAATGTTTCACGCTTGTAATTTGGAATTTTTACAGCATTATTAGGATCATTTGCAAGACCCATTTCCCTGAGATTTTTAAATGATGATTTTTTATGGTCCCAAGCCTCTTTGATAACCTGGCTGTTAAAAGAACAAAATGAATGTTCACATCTACCAGATATTTTAAATATTGTTACCATACCAACTTGCAATCTTACCATTGAACTTCGCCTGTGCTACGTTCCTTATTTCGCATTCGTTTACGATTCAATTTATGCAGATATTTCTTTTTTCGATGTTGCTTTTTGATTTTCATGTTAGTAGATAGAATAAAATAGATAAAATTAGAATTCTATAACAGAACTATCGCTAATGTAAAAGAAAATTTTAATGGCGTTTAAAAAAATCACCCTAAAGCGAATGTGGGACATAAATTAACCAAGTGTAACATTAAAATTTTTATACACACATTTATATACAAATTTCGCACGTGTTTACTCCTTACTTCACTTCTTCAGACACAAATCACGCTATAAAATACCACAGAGTATACACATTAACTGTACGCTGTCATTTAATACCACTAGATATCACCCGCTAACATTACAGTCAAGTTGGGTAAATTTGAACACTTTACTCAGGGTTTTAAGGATACTGAAAAATTAATATATTGATTGCACTATTTTTTACAGTGTAGTAAATGTTCTTTCATAGCAAACATTTTAATTATCTAACAAATATTGTTTTTTTTTTGAGAAATTTACGATTTAATTGCCATTCAAAGTTGTAACGACTTTCGGGTAACTTTGAATTGAGTTATAGTGGCCAGTGAAAATTTCATTTGTGTAACATTTTTTTGTCATTTGGAATAAAAAAGATGTATAACTGTCAAAATAAACAGACTTATCAAAGACTACAACTTAACATTCACTGGGAATACCATTCTCCAAATATGTAATTGTGCTCTTAATAAGTGGAAAAAACTTAACAGAAATATTGTTAATAATATATGATATATTTATTAAGAATCAAATAGAAACATAAATTTTTTCACTTAATTAACTATTAAATGAGATCAAAAGTTACTAGTGAACACCATCTTATTAAAAAAAAGCATTCGCCATATTCCTTCTGGTGAATCGATGAACTTTTAGTAGTGATATTATGTTTTCTCTGTTTACAATGCACCATTAACTTATTGAATACTAAGTCCAATCATGTAAATTTTCTTTTTTTAAAACATTTATGATGAGATTGTCAGAGCTCACTTTATGAATGAATCCAGGAGAAAACTACATTAATCTCGGAAAACACAAAACACACGTTCGATGAACTTATCTGGCTGTCGTTTTTCAAAAGTTTGTGACTTTCTCAAAGTTGATTTGAATAATTTCTGAATTGACAACATAACTGAGGAAAAAAGTTTTACTACCAACACTCTTTTGTTCTAATTTATAAAATAAATTTATAGGCGATATGTTATACTTTTCTGAGGCTTCCATCCTAGTTAAGGCCTCCAATCGGATTTTATCCAGGGCTTCATCGAAAATAGCTGGGTATAATATGACTTTACGCCATATTTACGCAGACTTAGCTTAGTCACTTTAGCTTTTCAGATATTATATTAATCTGTAAGAGTAGAAAAAAATATAAAAAGTTCCAACTCATTTATTATGTAACGGGTACTCACGATACGTTTTATTTATTGTCAATATTTCGACCCAGTTGCATGGATCGTGGTCACGGCGAAACTGCGGTGGCGGGAAGAAATCGTCGACAATTAATCTATCTACCCTACGTCTAGTTCGTTTATTGTTTTTTAGCTACCATATCACGTAATAGTAGTAAGTGCAGTATGTGTATAATAGTAGTAGTAGTAGTAGTAGTAGTAGTAGTAGTAGTAATAGTAGTAGTAATTTTCGTGTGTGTGTCGTGTGTCGTGTGTGTCGTGACATTTAATCGTTCGAAGTTACCCCAATTTCTATTAAATTTTTAGTGATCTGTTAAACAAATGATTTTAGCCAAAAATAGCTACGAAATTATTTCAAAAAAAGACTAGTTAAATAAATCTTTCACTTTTAAAAATGAAACAATCTGTGTTTTACATACCTTTTCTACATTAAATCCGATCTTTGCCATACACACTTTTTTCTTAGTGACAATCGCGAATAGAAAAGGCGCTAAAGTTTTGGAAACTTATCGACCGTTGTAAATTTTATGTGATATTTGACTTTTCAAATATGTAAACATTCTGTTTCATATAATTATTCAAGTAATTATACTAAAGGTGTTTGAATAAAAAAATATAAACATTCGAAGCGATTTTATTCAAAGTTACACGGAAATTCAGAGTTACCCAACTTGATTGTACCTCTTCCTTATATTAAACTTACAAGTGCGTGATATAAACTCGGGATGTTATGGAGCTCCGTAACCGTAACCGAATCCGATAAAAAAGTTTCGAATAATTTCGAATAGGGGCAGAGTAAATGAAACACACTATGCAAGGTTATCGCCGGCCGAGCTTATACACTAGCTGCGTCGCTTTCTTTTTAGAGTTTTTCATTATTAAATTTTTAAGGCTATTGTTTTATTTATGATTGTAAATACAAGATAATATTTAAAAATAAAGTCAGTGTTACCTTATAAATACATTATATTTTTTCAGATTCCTAAATCATCTAATATCCGTAACCGAAACCAGTAAAATATTTTTCATATATCCGTATCCCAGATCCAAAATTTCATATCCATACATCCCTAATATAAACTTTTGAAGTCTTCTTAAAAATCGAACATTTTTACAATAATTTATTCATGTCATAAAGTGATAAATAATTTTTAATGGCGATATTGACTAATATTTTGATGAAAGAATAAAAAAAATGTATAAACTTACAATTAATAAGACAACTTTTTTAGCGGCTCACAAAACCCAATTGATTCTGTCCTCGTAATGGAGGTCGTATTTTCTGCTGTAATCTGTGGTTATCCAGTTACTTTTTACAGGTTATAATTATGTCAAATTCTATTATTGAGGCGGATGACCATGATGGAAAATTGTAAATAAAAGAATTTTGCATAATTTCTTCGCCTTCGTTAAGTTTAACTTTGTATTTTAAAACTGGAGTAACATAGATATATAAAATGAATAAAACCGGGGCAACACGTTATCAAAAGTTTTTGAAATCTGAAAAAGCAAAAACAAAATTAAAAAGCAAAAAAGAGTTACCAAAAGGCACTAATGTAACTAAAACGAACTTTAAAGTGAAGAAAATTGTTATCAAGGAACAACTAAAAAAACGCAATGAAACGGATCAACTGTCTACAAGAAAATTAAATATCAAAGAGTTATTGTCACGCCTAAATCATTTTAATACTAACTCACGCACAGATGCTCTTGAAGGTTTAAAAGAACTCATTATCTCTTACCCTCATCTACTGGAGCAGAATCTCGGACAAATTATTCTTAGTGTAACTCCATTAATTTTGAATGTGGAGAAAGTGGTATGTTGTATTTATAGAGTATTTACTGTTTTGGCTTTTGCCTTGAATTAAATGAAGACTGAATTCTACATTCATAGTTTATCCTCTATTCGTTTTTGCTTGCTTATTGTATGGCTTTTTACTTTTTATTTAAATTTATTATATGTTATTTTCTTATTTTAGGTAAGGCGTGATACTTTAAAAGTATTACATTTGATACTAAAGAATGTAGAACTGGAGAAATTGGACCCATTTTTTGACATCATGTCAACATACCTCAGGAGTGCTATGACTCATATTGACAATCGTATTCAAGAAGATTCCCTTCATTTCCTAGATATTCTTCTTATTTGCACCCCTATAAAAATTGCAGAAAATTTTCACAAAATTGTTTCTAATTTCCTAGACATGATATCAAAGTTGAGAGTTGATGTGAAGCCAGGCAGAGCATTGACTGTAAATTTAAATAGTCAAATAACAAGCGTGAAGTGGAGAATCAAAGTAATTCAGAGACTGCAGGACTTTTTGCATAAATATGCAGAATACAATCAAATTAGTAATGATACGTGTCAAGATGCTACAATTCCAAAAACTTTTGATCCCCTTAAAACAAACTACTACTCTGTATTCTGTACACTGAATATTGAAGTGTGTAATATATTAAATGCCTCTAATAATATACAGAGCTTACCAAATGCTGATGAACAGGAAAAATTTCAAGGTTATGCAGATAATTTAATGCCGTTACTCTTTGAATCTTGGCTTGAAGTATGTCCGAATACCAAAAGAGACCAAAGTATAGAAACTGTCATAAATGAAGAAGCAGCAATTCTGCTCAGATATGTACTTCAAGTGATATCATTATTATACAAACTTGTAAAGCATTTTAATGGTATGAATCCTAGCAACGATAAGGAAAGATTATTTATTCACAAATACAATGTTCTACTCAGTCAACACTTCTTAACTTCATTCCCCTATGTGACAAATATCAGGTCAAAAAAAGGAAAAAGTAATGACTATACAATTGAAAGTGTTATTGATCCAAAGTTGATGGCAGAAAATTTGCAAATATGCCATTTATTTATAAGGTTTTACCCAAACATAAATGTTAAGAAGCAAGCCGATGAAATTAATACAATTCTCACTTATATTGGCAAAATCTTTTGTGAATCATGTAATGAAGTCATTTTTGATAGTATTTTAAACATACTGTATACTTTGTTTTGTAATGAAGTTACAGGGTGGACTAAGACACTTAATATCTTGGACACGCTGTTTAAAAAAATTATTCAATGTTATTTTAATGACAACATTCCAGATAACTTTAAACAAAAAATATTTGCTTTGTTATGTCAAATAGCTCTAAATGAGAATTTATCTCATTTTCATAGCTGTGATGCTTACAGCGAGTGGTTAAAAAACCTTCCTGATATTTTATTGAGTAAACGTATAACTGCACAAACAGTCAATATAATTCACAAGTTTGCAAGAACAAATAACACGTTATTCAATTCAATTACAAAACCTAAGTTGTTAAAAATAATTGAAAATTTGCCTAAAATTATAATTTCTGATTGTGTTGTAGGTATTGATAATTACCATAAACTCTTTTCTCTAATCTATTGGATTAAAGCATGGGATACAGATTCCCTCAATTTATTGGAAAGTCAGCTAATGAATAATGTCTATAAAAATGATTATGGTAAATTTATTTTTGATACACTGAGATTAAAAAGTGGTGGTATATTGTAGTGAAAATAAAAATCTTCAAAATTCTTTGTTTGTTTAATTCCAGTAATTTAAAACAACTCAGCCATATGCATGAAATATTTTCGATTCCCTCGAATAAATGTGACGATAACGCATTTTTTACTTCTTTTTGCTGCCATATGCTTGCAAGCATATCGAATTCTTAGTATCATAATGCAAGAGCTACCACGGCCGCTTACAAACATCACACAATAAAACCATAACTAGTTACTTTACTAGGACAGATTACAAACACTAACAGCAAATTTAGTGAGACATAACTGGAATAAAATGCATTAACTTGCTTATTAGGACAGAAAATAACAGGTTGCACACCATTCACATATAAAATTAATTTGTTTGATACATACTATCTCAATTGAATTACATTATATTAATAACACTTCTCATTTTTTGCATTCATACATTATAAAATAATGAAAGGAACAAGTAGTTCAGCCAAGACATACAAAATTATCTAACTATATGTAATGTCATATTAACTACAAGTCAAAAACAATACTGGTATCATGTTGGAGTATATTTTTCGCCCTTGCTTTACAGACCAATATCAGTTGCTTATTCAAGTACATAGAAAAAGTTGTGTAGTAATTCTTAGTCGGAAGCCTCAATAAAGATAAATAATATCTTGATAGTCATTATTATTATAGACTAGCTTTTCTATGATAACATCTATTCAATACGATTAATTACAAAATATCTTTTGACTAAATTGTTGAGTTGTCAAGAATCAAATTTGGCAAATTTTGGCTCAAATCATAATTTCCAATAAGTTGGGCCTTTATAACGGAACTTGCAAGGCCATTGTGAATATTCCCACTCACTAACTTTGGTTTAAATTTAAAGTCTAACAAGTAAGAATAGGACTTCCCATATGATGGGAATTGACTTAGCTCATGGACACGTGTAATACGCTGAGTATCACCGTTATAAGTCCGGCTTTGAAGGAGAACTTTACTCACTCAATTTTATTGATGATTTTACTTTAAAATTTAATGTCTATAATATTTATTGTACACTCAATCAAATATATAACATGTAGTGAATAGTTGTACCGTCATAGTACACATTTTTAATATTTTTTATGATAAATTATTACTAAATGCACGATTTCTTATACGGCTTCATTAAAAATAAGTATTGAGAATTATGTTCTCATAAATATAGTTCATAAATGATAGTGGTGCATTTCATGCTTATTATTATGGTAACTTCGAATTATTTCAATTGTTTCTAAATTGAATTTACGGTAAAGTGATTTGTTTATGGTATTGTATTTTTATAACCACGTCTAGTGGATTAATGCAGGTGTTTACTTTAAGAACTTGAAAACAATATAATATTCTTTTTTGGTTGATATTGAAGTGAGCCAGTGATTAATTAAATCACGCTAGCAATTTAAATATGTATATATACACGATAACGTACCTACACCTATTTTGGTATTCATTTCACTATTGAGTTTTCCTTTTATTAGATTTTTTTGCGCGAGGTATTGTAGCAGAGGACGACAGCATTGCCTGAAAATAAAACAAATAAATTGAAATAATATAAAAAAAAGCTTAAGCAATACAATGTGGCAAACAGACGTACGGGAAATATATGCACCATTTTTTATCTATGGTTCATTGAGAGTTAGAAAAAATAAGAAATACTCGTGATTTAATTTAAAACTACACTTCATAAATGAAACTCTTCTATATGGCTTAAAACACTAACATTAGTGGTTGCAAACTAGGTAAATTAGTATTATTACATTTAATTGACTAATTCACAGGTTTAAGTTATTATAGGTTAAACATCAGCTGCACTCACGAACTTTAATAAAATCCAAATACGAAGCAAAAGTAATCTCATACATACGTGCATATTATAATGAAATAATTTTCATGCAAAACACAACACACAAAGTTCTAAAATTAACATACTGTTTTTGCTTCTGAGCTCCTAATGAGATATGGAGAAGGATATTTAGGAGATCAATTTAAACTTCTGTACTCTTAGATGTAGTCGGTATGTCCTCACGAGATATAGGTAGTTTATATTCGGGATGGCTTTCTAATTTAGCTTCAATAACTTTCTGAAGGGCATCGCTCTTATTGATGACATCTTTCGCTTGGGCACGAATGTCATTATCAAAATCATCTGCATCTTTGAAACTAATCTGATCGTCCGATTTTTCCTTTAGACTGTATTCACAGGGTATATCTAAATTAAAATCGACATGAATACTATCTTCATCAGGAATACTAGACGATCTACTTATATCTTCTGAATTGCTTGATACATCATCAACTTTGGATTTGTCTTCTCTATGCCAAAATGCTAATTTACTCGGTAAATGTAACAATTTTCCTAATCCACCACCATTATTGCTTTTACTTGTCTTGTTGTTATGTTTACATTTCTGTAATCTATTTTCCTGTACGATCAATGAGGAAGTACACACTTCTTTTGTAATTTGATCTTCATCAAATTGTGTCGGCATTTCTTTATTCATATCGCTTAAAATATTTTTAGTAGTTGTATTTAGTAACACATTTTCCTCTAATTTTTCCTTAGACATATACGTATCTTTTTCAGTTAGCGGTGGCAATGGAGCCTTATTTTTCCCATACTTTCCTTTGGCTAATTTTTTATTGATTTTCGGGGAATTTTCAGGAGTACCAAATGAGGCTTCATCGTCGCTTTCTGCTGAATAACTCTCATTTCCTAACGCATCTGAACTAGATACCTCGTCAACTTTATTACTATGTGTATCGCTTACATTACCATTTTCACTGTCTGGAGTTCTAAGTTCAGGGTCCGAATTTGTTCTTTGATTGCTAACGGCTTCTTCATAAATTTCAGGTGCACTTTCAATATATTCTTTGGATTGATTTAGTGTAGGAATGTTGTTTATGTTTTTGTTCATTAAATTGATTTCAGTTTCAGGCATAGATATGTCGGAAAACCCTTCATTATTTATTGTGACCTTATCAGCAGATTTTTTAATGGAGATTGTGTTTTGGTCCCGGTTATCTACGAGATCAGATTCATCACTTAATGGGTAATTACCTAATACTTGAATAATTTTGATTTCATCTCCTACATATTGATATATAAAAGGAGGCACAGTGTGAGACAGGAATAGAGGAGATCGAACGTTAACGAGAGGGGGCATATTCGCATATTTATCGAAAATATTATCGTCGTCGTGTAGCTCCTCGATAGTCACTCCGGTATCCTTTAAATAAAAAGCACTAAGTCTACATCGAAATAATATAAACATAATTATACACACTAATAAATGCAAAACAGACTTAAAAAAAATTATACATGTATAACTTTTTATGTGCAAAATGTATATATGAATGTGACATGCATGATTAATGATAGTAAAAAATCATAACTTGTTTAAATAATACCTAACAGATTTTTATGCAATATAAAACGTATTTGTATATTATTTTAAGTTGCTTTGTTTCCTTACCTACCTAAATTGTCAATTTTGTATTTCATTATGAAAATCATTTTCATTGTTCCAAGAGACGATGTATGGATTGTATTAGTATTAGTGATATGAATGAGTGGACATAACTATGACAGGAAAAGGTACACCACGCCAACCCTTGATAATGGGAAAAGGTAAAATAGACGACGAGTGGAAAGTTTTATTATGGAAAGTATGATTACTTTAGGTATATAAATCTTGATATCACTAATAAAAATGTAGCTTAGTGATAAATAAATTCATTAAAACGTAATTTTTTCTAATTCATCTCAAAATTTAAAGTTTTAAATGTTTTCATAATTAAATATAATCTTAATAGATTTCGAAACTGTAAATGATTATGTAGCAACCAACTATTCATTACTGTAAAAGCACCTTGCCTACCCTGCCATATTATCTGTTTTATAAAATTTTCCATTAAAAGTTCAACCCTCAACAATTCACAGAAAATATAAAATTAAATTACAATATCGTTGAAGTTAAATGTACGTCTCACAATCAATTCGTCTACCTCAATAAAATTAGTACTAAGCGCGCCTTACATAAATTCTTAACCAAAAGTATATGTGGCGAAGATCTCAATTGAAATACATTTCAGAATAACTTGCACAGTAGTACGAATAATAATTAAACATTACTTAAAATCACTAGTCATAAAATTACGAGTTCCTCGGATATATACTTTGGAAAATAAAAATATTTTTTTTCTATAATTACAAATTCGAAACTACTTTTAATGTTATTTTTTTTAACTTTTTAATCGATCTTTAAGTGGAATATTACAACATTTATTATTGTAGTTTATAGTGCAAATCACTTTTAAATATACGTAGACCAATTTCAATCTTCACACATATTTCATACTTTTATAGTAAATCTAAATAAATTTTGAAATGTCGGATTACACAAACAGTATTACACCTAATAAGATTGTTTACAATACAAAATGCAATTAAATGTAACTGCAGCATATATACCCAATACATTTCTAACACTGCTCTCTAGATGTATGAAATGCAAAGCGTATAGGTATATGCATATAGTCCCAATAGTGAACCGTGAAGCTCTGACATGTAATAATATTATTGGAATATTATTCTTGATATGAGCTTTTGCGCACTATTTCACAGATTTATACCAATGTACATCGTATTCGTATGTAAAGCGCATATGATTTGACAGATTTATATCAAGATACACCGTAATTACATACCGTTAAAATTAAAAATTTTATTATATTCATAAAGGGAATTCTAAAATTTAACAAAAGTGTTATAAGCAAGAGTAAAATTTAAAAAGTAGAAGATGTTACCATATTCAGTAACGGTCCAGAGCCAAAGTTTATTGGAACTATATCAGTCTTAGGGCAGTGACCAAAGAAGATGTCAATCAGATGCTTTATTAAAACGGGATTTCTGACTGACTGACTGACAAATTTGGTCATTTTCACATGCTAACATGTCAAGCAGTGTATCTAAGTCTGTTGACTAGCGATATAACAAAGACCCAGTAGACAATACGCTGCCTATCTTACATCGAATTCAATCGATTAATACACTTGCAAGTTGTCATCTTCTTTTATGTTTAATACAAAAATTACACAAAACAAAAGTTAATTTGTAAAACAGCTCCAAACGGCAGTTTTAATTGGCAGTAGTTTTTAAATTCGTTCCATTTATAAAAGTCACCCGAACAGTTGTAAAATTATACAGTTTTTATTAAAAAATTAAAATGCAACGTGTTATTTTGGTTTGTGTCCCTTCTGTATAAACATCATATTATGTTCTAAATACAAGTTAGAGCACACGCTAAACATTATGAGGTGCCCGAGTACGTCCGATATGCACTATGTGTCGGCAGGTGGTAATGTTGGACTGTGCCCAATGAGTGTAGCCGTATGAATAATGTGAGAGTAATAGTATCACAAAATACAAGTTAAATTGGCAAGTTTCCATCCATAAAGAGAAAATAAAACGGACACTTGAATAACACATTGATATTCAAACAATTTTGTAATTATTTTATTCCTTAAAAATAGCATGACCTGCAAACACGCATTGCTGTTCGCTTGGACATATAAATCCATCCAATAAATCCGCATAAAATCAACTACGTGCTACGGGATGCACTGTCTGGGTATATTTTACTTTTACTTTCTATTAACAGGTTCAGTCCGATCTAAAGGTGTAATTTATACATGCAAGCGTGATTATATCGCTATACCCTTTCACAATATTGATACCTTGAAAATTTAAAGATAGCATTCTCAGCTTATTACCACTTATAACATTTGTACCTTAAGTAAGCTTAGATATATGCTCCCGGGAAAAATTAATCACGAAAGTAAATTAATGTTCTTTTGTTATTATTTAAATATTAAATTAAAAAAGTATTGTGCCTTTATTTAACTTATGTTTCGCGTACTACAAAACCCAGATCTTCACTTTCCTATCCTAACCAATTTATAGCATGTTCCACATCGGTGTCTAGGAACCATTCGACCATATTTCCCATATCAATAAAAGCGAAATTGCCACCTTTTTTCAATTATTACACTGGATAGGATTGGGAAAGTTGATATCGCAATTTTTTTTTTTATTTATATTAAAAACATCGAACGAATTCTAAAATGTGATTTAAGATAGGAAGGCGAAGCTAGCGTTAAATACCTGCCCACGTTCAAACACGATGTCTATCTGTCGAGATGGAGATAGCCGCGTTGTGTAAAGTTTACCAGACCTCGGCCGCCTGCGGGCGCTTGATAGTGGTGATGGTGGTGCGCGACGACCGCACGCGCGTCCTAGCCGCCGCACCCACCGAGCCGGTGCGCGTCAACGACGCCGAGTTGTCGGCGCTCGAGTAGCCTGAGCTTATGTCCTCCGTGGATTTTATGTGGCTGAAATTAACGATCGATTTTCTTTATAATATTTCACGAAGCGGCATATTATGGTACGACTCACAAACATTGTTAGTTGAGACCGATTGAGAGTTGAGAATTGGACATTGGACTATTAACAAGGCTGGTAGAATCACTAGAAACTGGACCGAACTATCGTCCGTCCAATTTGCAACAGCGTCACTCATCATAGTCTTTTTGTACGTAAGTGCTACTGCAATATTTTAATTACGACAATGTGCGATATATACCAATATGTAATACCAGTATAAATAATTTATTATTACCTGAAATCAGGTTCGTCCAGCCGTGATCGTGCGGGCCTCACATCGACATCAACTTCGGGGAAGTACATTGGGGTTCGGCTGTTTGACTCCGATGCGCTCCGCCGAGTCGCGAATCCGCTGTACACATGTTAATATTAAACGTGTTCAAATTGATCATAATTGATGACAATTGCGGAACGCTTTGGGCATCTCATTTATTGTACCAATGACAAAGTAAACTATATTCACTTTGAATCATCTCTTATAACATTTTTTCCGTTAAAAGCCGGAATTTATATATTTGAATCATCCGATTGTTTTTGACATTCGTAAATCCAAGATAGTTAAGATAGCTCGTCGGCCATGAGCCATGACATAAACCGATAAGGATGAATCCGGTGTTTGACTGGCACTACAATATGTCAACAGAAACACGTTCAAAACCTTTGACGGACAGAGAATGGTAGATAGTCAGGGTGGTAAAAAACCTTTGCACCGTGATCCTGGATCCAACAAGATCGGGAAATGCAAAAATGCGGGAAAGCAGATTGAAATGCTACAACAAACCAGAACTATCAAATCCCTTAGTTCTGGAATACAACATAATTCAAATTCAAATTCTAAATCATTTAATCATATAGATATTTAATAAATACACTTATGAACGTCATTTTTTGCTTCTACCACCGTTTCGAAAAATTTCAATACCGTTACTATAATTACAACCTGACCCCGCACACTTAATTGGTAGTGACCTTGCCTGACGAACGAGGAGCCCGCGTTAGATTCCCGGCCGGGGATGATATTTATGCGACAGATAATATTTGCTATCGGATCGTGAATGTTTATGATATTTGTGTATATCCGTGCCACAAGCGACGCAGGTAAACCTAGCGCGAGGGTGGAGTGTGTGACCCTCGTAACTTAATCAATACCTTTTAACCGCGCGCCGTATCAGCCTCGGCTCGGCCAGCACGTCGTCCGCCTCGTCCGCGCCTCGCTCCTCGCGCGGCTCGCACTCGCTCAAGTCGGACAGACTGTAGCTCTTGCGCAGCTGCTGCACTAACCCGCCACCACCCTGCGAGTTTCATCACTTTACATGGAAACCCGACTACGACACGTTAGTTATATCATTATATAGTGCATCTAGATTATTAATGTCTCTCACCATAGTCGAGTTAAGCATACATATCAACGGCGTTAAAAAAAACGAGTCGAACTACGAATATTGCCGAGACATTAATAACAAAGACGGACTGTAATTTATTTTTATACTCATAATATAATCAAAAATCGGAGCCTATTTCATCCACTCGATATGTTCTAAATTCATTAGTGTAATTTTTGCCCAGATAAATATCGTTCTTTAGTGATAATACCATAAATTGTACATTTCCAACGATTTTATTAATTATTATATTATACGTATTATTTTTTTTTGTATCGTATTGTATTCTGTAGTTGAATTATTTTAACCTAACTTATAGCACTTTCGAGTAGCTGTTATTATGATTCTAAACTTATATCATCGCAGATATTAAACATTGTAACTGTAACGGGTACGTGAAGTTGACAAGCTGATCTGTCATTAGTGTCAAATGTCAAGAGTTCCTGCCCGCCTCCGCGGTCTCTTCGTAACCATGATCCGTGTGATTGAGTTGAAATATCAGTAAAAACACAAATAACGTGAGTACTCGTTACTGTTACAATGCACGTGTTATTAAGTCTAATAAATAACTAATCCTCCATCTTAACATAATAGTCTATGTCAGTCATAACGTTTTAAAGGTTGTTCGGTTTACTATGAAGCAGTCGAGTTTTGTTACAAGGCGCCATCATTAAATTAATAGGAGATAAAAAATTATTTTTAAAATATTCACAATTGCTTGGTATTCGATTATAAGTAAGGTAGTTTAAAATTGAGTAAAGTGTCGTGCATTAACGGTTTTTTAAGTGAAAAAAAAATGTTACTTACTTGAACCGGCATTTGCTACGCAAGCTTCATGTTGTAAAGCGCATGCATTTATAAAGTGAGATATTTTCTACATAATATCGTCTTAATACAATTCAAATGAAATAATCATGAGTATATCACTAACATTTATTTATGAGATATACATTCAATTACTCTAAATCAGTCACTCGTTACATTAAACCTAAGAACACGACATTATTATAGCCAGTGATTTACAAAATCATAACCAAGCATGCTCTGTATATGCATCTATTAGGTACATGCCTTTGCAGCAGCATCAAATCGTAATAGAAGAACAGATTCTTAACAGAAATAACAAAAGATGTACAAATCGATATGACTTAAAAAACGTCTATTGGTGATCAGAAAAATGATATGTATATAAAAGCATTGAGTAAAATGAAAATCGATAAATAAAAGGCTAGCGTAAATAAAATTAGGTTTACTTTGGTTTTGAAAAAGAACTAAAGTTAATTAAAAAAAGGAAATTGAGTTTAAAAATGGACCTAACATGACATTACGTCAAAATTTACGATGGTAATGGGTAGCATAAAAATACATGTAATTAATGCTAAAACTTGTCAAAAAATCGTCTAAGATCACAGTTGCGTTGGTTCGAACTTTGAATTTCTCAATCGACCGTCACTTCCTTCTCTTTCTCTTTGGCCGCTTGACTCCTAGTCCGACGTCCCCTAGATTTGCTGCGAGGCCTTTTTTCTTTCTCTTTGTCGACTTTACGTTTTCGGACGACGTTGCCCCGACTGCGGGCGGAAGAATCGAGTGCCTCAGGATCGTAATCGGGATCATTTTGATCTTCGTCGCCGATGACAAAATCTCGGTTCTCGTCTCCCCTATCCAGTTCCACTATTTCCACGATACCCGGAAAATCTTGTTCTGACCGTTGGTATTCCAAGTCTTCGTATGTCTCGCGATAACCGTCTGTAACATCGCGGTCCCTTATGGCTCGCCTTGCCTGGTCTTGTTCGGCGCTCGGCAAATTCAAGTTCTAAATGAAAGCAGCGACGGAAAGGACACATGGAAAAGAACGGGTGGGTGGGAAAAAATTAAAAAAGCGTGTTAATAAAATTAAAATACAAAAATGGAATTAAACTAAAGCGGCAATGTGTTCTTTAAATAAGATTTATGTGTGGATCAAAATAAAAACGGCCAGTATGGGCGTTGACATGCTTGACAAGATAAAAGACTCGATTGACATGGTCCATGTTTAATAATTTTATTGTTAAACGGGGTGAAACTTTAAGTGCACGGGATAATAAAATATAATCGTTGTGTTACATGGACGGGGACATAATAAATTTTGAAACCATTTTCATATTCACATATCTTTATGATAAAAAATAAACCAGCAATATACTTGCATGTCAATATAGTTTGTAATGCAATGGTATCACAAATCACAAATCTTTTAACGTCTCTCTTTGATATTTTTCAATCGATGGTTCGCAACAATTTGTGTCAACCGATAACTCGAGTCGTTTACTGCGTTGTTTCACATCAGGATCAATCATTTCATTGCTATTTTTATTTTGTAAATGACCGTTAAATACAATAGTCTCGAATTTATCATCATTATCTTCTATTATCATTTGGTTTTGTCATCAACAAGTAATTCACGCGGATTTTGTTATCAACCGATCTTTTTTATCGTACCTTTAATTATATCGTCATATATCAGACCAATTCGGTCAATATGTTTCATGATATTCAAAGATATAACTAGCACAAGGAAACGTTAGCTACATGAAAATGATTATATTACAAAATGCATTATGACCTGTCCAACAACAACTGCAATAGCTGGTCTCGCGTACAGTGGTAATGAATAAAGTGTGTAGGGTAATCAAACATGCCAAACACTCAATGTGAAAACAACAGCGGTGGGTAAAACAACATTTACTATTGAAATTAAAATTAAAAAAACTTATTGTTGTGACACTGTTAAGGGTTACACCGTAATCCTTATTCGTTGACTTAAACAAGACCCTATTGATAAATTTACCAAAAATAATTAAAATTTGAAAACAATTGTGGTCTTATTTTAGTCTTTTGTGAGATAAGAAGCATGCTATTAGATACTTTAAAACGTGAAATATAAAGTGAACAGGTACTAACTTTTATAGCAGTTTGCATAATAACTGTGGTGGCATAGTTGACGCCTTTGGTGCCCAAGTTGAGCACTGTATGGTAACCCTGGTCTTTGGCTTTTGCTATGTATTCATCGATTTCCTGCAATAGAAGAAACAATGATATCGCTATACAAGCCGAAATTAAACACAACAAAAATTGCAATCAGGCGGAGTTTTATGACTTAATAGGTTGTTTATACGATATCAAGTTAAAAAGTAGAATTCAATTATTTTTTGTTAGTCGGGCTGTGATAATAAATGTTAGATACAGTTTTTACATAGTATAAGTCGACTCATGACCACAACCCCAACTAATGGTGCTTCTACACCTATTCGATCGACTCAATTTACAATGGCAATCAAAATTGAGTGTTTTTTTTTAATGTTAATAGCCGACAAACGAGCAAACGAGCCACCTGATGGTAAGTGGTCACCGTCGCCCATGGATATCAGCAAAACCAATGGTATCACTGATGCGTTGTCGGCCAGGAAATGAGAAGAGGGTAAAAAAGATAGAACTGGCTCTTAAGCCCCCTGCCGGAACACGACGAGTCGTTTGGCGGCTGATTCAAGCAGGAGGGTGGTAGCTAGCCAGGCAGGTTTCAGGGAAACATAATAATACCGGTGATAATATTAATGACTTAATAATAATACTGATAATATAATCTTTACGCGTAGTTCTACCATCAAGCAGGCTGGCTTCTGTCGCCTCTTACGACACCCTACTTTGCCAGCATGGTATTGGGGGGAGTATTCTAGGTCGCCCCAATACGGCTAGAAGGAGAGTGTAGAAATTATGTTGATACATTTTATACTGCAATGTTGCGTTAAATATTTGATTGTTTAGTTGCAACTTTGTACAATTTTTTCATTATTTTGAACTTAGGAGGGTAAGAATTAAGTTATGAAAGTTTTTAGGTACACATATAAAATCCTATTTAGATTGCGAATACGTTTTGTATTTAGGACACTTACTTAAAAAGGATTGTTAGAAATTCCACCTGATGGGGTAAGATATTGAATGTAAGATTTTACGAAGATATATTGAAACATAAAATTATTGAATGTATAAATTAAAAAAAATCCTCTTAATACAATATCTCTATCAATAAACAGGCACTGAAAATTTTAGAAAGATCCCTGATTTTGAGAAAAATTCTGGTATGGACCAATGTCGCCATTTAATGTAGTTTTCACCCCAAACGGTTGTCTTAAAATATCTTGGTGATAATTTTTAGTATTAAATTAAACAGGATAATATTTTATAAGTTCGTGCGTACAACATCTTAGACTTCACTTTCCATCAGGTGGGATTGTTGTCAAGCATTAACTTATTCTATGTAAAAAAAATATATATGTAAATTAAATATTTATATCGAAAAATTTAAATTTTCAAAAGATACTGAAATATAAAAACAATTAAAACAAAAACTAAGCTCATAAGTTAGCCCACATTCTCATAATGCATACATGAATACAAATGAACTTGAAACAATGTGTCATAACTGAACCAAATGAGATACAGTTAGACCTAACTTAACGTTTACGACGGGATGAACAAAAAATATAAAACGGTACAAATGCACATAATGTAAGATTTTTTCATCACGGTTAAATAGTCCCCATTAAGCATAAGTGTTTATCCTTCATAACTATACCAATCATGCGACATTCAATTAATTAATACCGTGAATCTAGATCACAAAGGATATCCGCAATACGATATTGAATAAAAATGAGATAACTGTATTGGCAAAGGAAATACACAAACCAAATCAATAAGTGAACAATCATTGATGTATATACACTCGAGGAATACGATTAGATCAATATTGTTTTCTCATCGACGGACTAAAAAAAACAGAATTCCGCCTGATGTTGAAGAGCGTTTTGATTTATCAGTTTTATCAAGATTCTGAATGCGTTCCAAAGTGTTGCGAAAACTGGACTATGGAGGTCCACCAGTAATCCATCTGAGTGTGATTTCTAAAAAAACATCATGCATTTGTCCATAGACTAAGTGGATCGGAATTAAAGATAAAACAATTTGATTACATTGCAAAACAACAGCATAGCGAGTCGATCAGCGACTTAAAATGTATACAGTTTGATGAATATTACAAGCATTGTTCAGAATATCATGTAGTGCGTGGGTTTTTCATTGCCACTTTATAGTCAATAAATATCTTCATTCAAAAGGTGAAGCTCAATAACAATACTTTATTATTTATTTAGAAGTCTTTCACAATTATACTTTCAAATATATGTTAAAACTGGATTCCAAGTTCAGTGTAGTGTCAGAATTGTAACTAATACTAATATGTCACAATAGTTTTTAAATGTATAGCATAAAATGTTTAATCATTTTAATATGACAAACTGACTATAAGCACTGAAATGATTCAATGACTGAAATCATGGCCAGATTATATTTCAATAAACGAAAATAAATCAATAACATTTTGTTTTGTTGTAACACTCCTTATGACGCAACGTCACGCAACACATGTAGTGTTTCAGTGTGAGGTAGTACACGTCGGGTATCGACATCAGTTGGCTTGGCCTTTACCTAGTTCCTATTATATCTTCGGATTGATCTAGTATGGAAAGTTGCACAAAATCCAATTATGTCACAGTTAAAAATTTAAACCTTATACTTTATTCGATTCGAATAATAATTTCATATGCTCGGCCCGTTTGATCGGTTCCATCGTTATAACAAAAAAAAAAATTAATAATGAAGCCACTAACCTGTTCCCGCCTGCATAGCGCGGGGTGAACGAACTTCCTGTATAGTATGGAGGACCCCTTCGTGGCCGGCGACAGCAGCCACAGCACCAACACTATCTTCACTTCGTAGTAGAATGGGAACCACGAAAGGAACACGTCAGTGAACGTCTCTGTACACGTGAACAGTGCGAACACTATCCAATACATCATCCATTTTACCTGGAAATATTAATCTATACATATTAATTTTACGCTAAGCTAAACTATTTTTCCTACAATTATGGATTTGTTTAGCAAATACCATACTAAATGAGACAATGACTCAAATGACCTGCACACGGAACCGTTTTAATACGTAACAATGTTCCAAAATGAACGCTCATCTCCTTGTATAATGTTAAGTTTTTCTCTCTATAAATAAAATTAAACGATCAGTCTTACAATTAAAAACTCCTTTCCAACACACACAAAGACAAACCTCTTACACGCTGTAATCGTGTACGAACACAACCTAATCGATACAAAAGAACGTTTAATGCGTCTTTTGTACCTTGTGGTACAAATTGTACTAGATAAAAAATTTGTTTAATATTTAGGACATACTCGTAGGAACAAGAACGTCGTATAAAATTGTTCAGCAAACAAAATGAAAAAGTAAAAGGCGGAAGAGATTTTTATACAGGTAATTGAAGGGGCAATGGCATAAAAAGTAAACTGCGATAGATTTAGTTTATTGTAATTTTGCAGTTTGTTTTTTTTTTATTTAATAAAACAAGACTGCTTAGAATAAATGTACCTTAATTTAACAAAGTTCGATCGATGCGTAACATTTCGACAAAACAATAGTGGGGATACGGCCCGAGCACGCTACATCAATTATATGGGTAATAAGTAGGAATCAGAGGCCACTTAAAGGACACAACAAGAACTGAAGCGTTTCAAACAACTTGAGCGTGTACCCGCAACAAGGCCACACAGAACGGTGCAATACTTTCATGTCTTTGTTTCTAAGCTCAGCTCTATTTGATTTACCAAAATTTAAAAGTTGATAAATCCAGATCCAATGAAAATTATCGGAAAGATAGACGTATAAACATTTTCAGTGTTTAAAACATTCTACTTTTAATTCGTGATCGTGTATCAGCATAATCAAGGAAATTGTGCAACAAATCAAATTATTCGTGAAAGGCTTGTTGCATAAAGGATTTAAACAATTATTTAAGAACATACTTACGTATTCTTTTAGGTTCTTCGTCCGCACAGCTTTATAGGATGCGTACGCCGGATAGAGTGTTCCAAATACCAATCTGCAAAATGGATATAGAATTAGGTAAGAGATCATCTTCGGAGCAAACAATCCGGTCACCACTGATAGAACTCCGAAATTCGCGAATGTAACACTAGGTACACATTTGCTTAGAGACACTCCTAAGTTCACTACAAATCTGTTCCACACTCGTCCTTTCGGGTATTCGAAAGGGAAGTCATGGTAATCGTCGTAGGCTCCGTTGACACTTGGATCGTACTTGACAATTTCGTGTCCTAAATTGTCTGCAGTAATTGCACGAGCGTATTGGCTCTCGATCTTGGTGACAATGTGCCGAACGCTGGACAGTCCGAGGCTTAGCGTTGGTAACCGAGGCTCGTTGTCACGGTTACCGCGCGCGCGGCTCGCCTCCATGGATACCGGAGTAACACATCTAGTAATTATTTATTTACACTGAATTTATGATACCAATGCCTGGCCGGGTGTGCTGATTTTGCTCACTACAAATAGATGCGCGCTGGCTTGATGTTCTATTAAGACTGGGAGCTAGTATCACTCTCAGTATAATTTGCGTGCTATAAACCGCGATATAATATCAATATGAAGATTCAAATTACATCTGTACTTTATGTAATGCGATGCTGCGAGGCTAGTTTATTGTTCAAGAGCTATTGTTCCCAAGCTTGCAAAATCATTACCATATTTACCAATGTTCGTAAAGTTCGTTCTAGTAATTTTAATAGGCTCAACGGCATGCGTAAGCCAGTGTGGGTGGAAGGACGACGGGGGTACAACGTTGCAAAGAGGTCGCAGAATTTATTTAGTGGAAATATAATACTTATTTGTAAGACCTTGAGTAATAACTTTTCAAAACAACACCACCATCAACAACATTAATCATCACATAATTTACTACCTATTTTAACATCAACCGGTCGATCTATTTTCACGTTATCCTACGTACATACACGTTCACGGCCCGGTAGAACGCAAGAGTGCGTGACATTTTAACGAGGATGGCTACAAAGAACATACCAGATTATGATGCCATTGGAGAAACTATCACAAAGCCGTTATTAAATCACCTAAACATAAATTGAATTAAAACAAAATAAAAAAGATAACAATTGATATGTAAGTATACCTGAAGAAGTCCATTAAAACAAGAAGGAAACAAGCAATGTAAGCGAATACAATTCAGCGAATGATGAATAATAAATTGCCGGACAGTAAAGGCGTTCACTTCACCAATTTACGTAGCGCTACCCCTCTTCCTGTGAACAGTTGACTAGAGTACGGAGAGTCCAGCTGCATGGCCTCGCTTAGACTGGGCGACTTTAAAAATAAACAAGACAATTGCACAGCAGATGCGCTTACAATCTTACATGTTTATATTGATACATTAAGAACAATCATGTATTGTTTTGGTGATAACAATACAATACAGTCACTCGTCGTATCTTTCAGTTCTGATCGCTAAAAAAACTGTTAAAGGAATTATTTTATGTTGAAAACAAATAATACTTTCGCGTACAGAACCAATATTTAAAAATTAAGCAATTATAATGTTTAACGGATTTTATTTAAAAGATGTAACTTCGTGGACGTAAATTAAAGCATGTCGGACAGATTCAATCAGTCGATATAACTGGTAAATATAATAAAAACTAGTATCACCGCAATGGATTAAAGCCCTATATTAGATTAGAAACCATTTAACAACCAACACGCCTTGCGTAAATCATATTTAAACAGAACTCAAATTAGTTTACTGGATTGAATCTAATAAGTCGTAGAAAAATTTAATATTTTTCTTTCTTTAAATGAATTCAACCTATTGACGTTGATATAGGTATGTTAACCACTACTCCTATGTTACAAAGGAATATTCTGTTTTAATTAACACATATAAGTAGTTTACAATAAAATCATTGAATACAAATACTAATATGCAATACATTTGAATATTTAATTTTCAAGCGGTTTACAATAGCCAACATAAGTATATATATATATATACATATAGTAATGAAAGGTAAAACAAATATTGGGGAATAAAATAATCCTTTCAATATAAGTACATAACGGAGCGCAGATCAAATAATACGGACCAAATCAGGAACCTCTAAGATTGAGGACGCGAGCCGCACGAATGGTATGGTTCTCTTTCACAACTCCCTGCTATCCAGTCCTAAAATAAATATAGATGAAATTCGATCGTTTGCTCCATATTTATGAAAGACTACCAATGTAAACATCATAAACATAGATTCAAATATAATTCTGAAGAAGCAATTAATAGCCGCTAAATCCCTATTTATAGAATCTTGAATCCTTTTGTTTAGTATGGGATATTGGAATCTAGGCTCGTTGGAGTATAGTCTACATACACACAAGAGCCTAGACACTCGTGAGTTCATTAAACAGATTTATTAAAGAGCTCATGCAACATTGTAGTCACTTAAATTAATTATTGAATGGTCTTCCTCAGAACATAAAAGCGAAAATTAATGAAATTCTAACAAAATTATCTGAACATTCATAATACAAACATATATAATGAATTTCTTTTATATTTCAAGATTTTATTAAATTTGTGACTTATTTGGCGCTACAAATGCTCCAATTTATTGAAATTGTACGCATGAAATGGAAAGTATTTGAGATAAAGACTAGTGATCTTTATTAATTTTGACGACCCCGTAGCCCAGTTGGTAGTGACCCTGCCTGCCGAGCGTGGGGTCCCGGATTCGATTTCCGGCCGGGGCAGATATTTATGTGACAGATAAATGTTTGTTCTCGGGTCATGGGTGTTTGTGATGTGATAATTGTGTATGTCCATGCCACCCGCAACACAGGGAATCCTAGTGCGGGGGTGTGAGTGTGTGAACGTTTATTTATTTATTTATATATTAATTTTCCTTAAGACACATCGAGCACAGTAATACGTAGACAACAAAAAGCTCCTACCTACATGCAATCCTCTACAAACAAGTCGATTACTTTTATTAGTTAAACTGGTAAAACGAGTTCACTTATTTCACGTAGTAAAACGACGGCTTCGTCATAAAGTATTTTATTCGGGCCTATGAGTCTACTTATAGAAATCTCCCGCTATAAATGCATAACATATAGGTCAAGAACCTCGATCCGGTTGTGTGCACCCAAAATGTGTAACCCTGAAGGCTCTATTCATACACTTCTACGACAAGTGCTTCCTTACGCTCCGTGACTTAGTTTTTCATAATGCAATTTTTAAAATTAAAAATGTAAATGTAGAAATAATAATGCAATTCATAATTGTATCAATTATTCGAATGAACGGAATGTATATTATATTGTGCATATTTGCATTAAATATCATATTCTACTGTAAGTCAAATAAATAATTATGTATTTGTTAAGATCTGATACTTGTCTATCTCAACAATATTTAAGTTGAAATATATTATAAATATAACTGCAGTCACCGAGACCTCAATACCAACACAAAGCTGGCACCATTCATTTAATTATTCCAATGATACATCGTTGCACTAATTATATTTTGTTGTTAGTTTCCTTTGTCTGAGTGTTAATTAATGGATTCGGTAGTTAACCTATTGGTCAGTAAATTGTAAATATTTGACCAGTATATTACTGGCAATAACAATAAATTAAAAATTAAGTATTGTCATGTAAAAATATCACGAAGTTATATGTATATTAATCTACATCGTTGTTGCCAATAAAACTCAAATGTATTAAATTGCTCTTCAATACACAATTGCTGTAGCCTAGAATCAAAGTAACAAGCATAACACAGACGTTTCTATAAACGTATATAAAAGGTTGTATTTCAACACAAGTGACCGACATTTCTACCTAGCGCCTAATACGGTAAAGTATTGCAATTCGCGTCATCCTCCAGGGTCGCGCAGTGTGACTGTAGTACGCTTGACCATACAATTACCTGTCTGTCAAAACTGTCAGACGTATTAGGTATCAGTATTTATGCTAATTATAGATATACATCCCAGCTCTGAATACAAAAAATATCATATCTTAAATATATCGAAGATTAATTTACTTATCGATACTAAATACATATATTGCTATAGATATCCCATATTTTAATATAACAAATAGAAACGTCTAGTATTTGTCAAATTAACACAAGTCTCTGACGTAGCGATAAAATCTACAAAAAATGTAGTACTACAAACTTGCACCTTACCGCAGAAATTTGCAATAATTTATTGTCATCCAATTTCACTAAGCGATGCTCGTTCGATGTTCAAACAGAATTTGTGTAGTACAATTAAGCTGTATAAATTCGAATTAGGATGGGCACACTAATATATTAAGACTTATTACCATTTGACTCTGAAATATTTTACGTTTGTGTTAGGAAACTCAATAACACGATATTAAAGCTTCCTGTGCACTGTGGCCAGTCACGCGTTCAACCGTCCAATGATCCATTACAATTTCAAATTGTCGTTGTTGAAACCTGCCTCGCTTAAGTGTAGGAAAATTCAATAAATATATTTCATCGTACAATTTTAAGTACCTACTAATTATACTGTATTTAATTACTATTAATTACTTTTATCATACACCAAAATATTTATAATGGGTTTTGCGCTTAAGTGTCGTTGTTAATTACAAAAGTTACAAAATTACAAATATTTAACAATAAGAACATATTTTTCTTCCTATCACATGAGGTGGAATAAGATTTTGTATTGAAAATTTATTATCGATCGAATTGAGTACGGTAATTTGCCAGGGAGCTTTGATCTTAAAATCAATTTTGTCAAATCTTTGTTTTAAAAAGTATTTGTCGTAGGAATATCTTGGTAATTGGAAAGTATGCGACCATTTTCAAACCAGGCGAAGTTGGATTGGGTTGTTGAAATAGTACAAAGACATATAAAATGTGTATATAGAACTTATTCACTATGATATTAAAATGTAAATTAGTGATATTTATCATATTTTAGAAAAAAAGATTGTTTTATATAGGTTCTCAAAGATTAAAAATAATTATTTCAATTTATGCTATAATGCTTTATTACCATTATTATTAAAACCTGAAATAAAATAGTGTTTTATTGATATATTCAAATTTTAATTACTTATAAAATTAGTTAATGTAAGTCAATTAAGATCATGACGAATTTATTGCAGTTTTACCTTCTTACTGGTGACCCCTAACATGATAACATAAAAACTTAAAAATTTGGTGTGTATTTTAAATGTAAGAGGCACTAAAAATATATATATCGTGTGAAAATTATTGTACATAAATATATAACAAATAGTTGACAAAAAAAAATAAGGTACTACTGGAGGAGGGAATGGAAGTAATAATGGGTTTAATTGCATAGGTATCAATTGTGTTCATATTATAATTAGTGCAATTGTATTGTACACGTTAACCTACATAATGAAAGCCCATGAATCGAACGGATACTGAGTTGTGTGATATGAACTAAATCCAAACACATTATTCACACTGCCTTTCTTCGTGTGTATGATTCATACATTTCTTTTAGGGATTTCTGAATTTACCTGAAATGTTATACGGATTCAAAAAGGTGCGAAAACAAATAAACCACCTGTAATAAAAACTTTGTATTTACATTATTTATAATTTACATTATTATTAAATGCATTAAGCTTATTAAATGTAAATTACAACTACATGATCCTCATAATAAATTGTTATTCTTATATCGAGTTTCGTACGCGAAGACATAATAGTACCGAATACGTCAGCCGCGAATCTGGGTAAAGGTGCGCGTTTTACAGCCGAGGTTCTCCCTAAAAAGGCAAGACAAGCGGACTCAATAAGAACATGCTATGTCGAAGTCAAGGTGTACGACCTCCAGCCGACGCGAACAAATCAAACACACTCAGGACAGGCACTAATAACTTCCATACGCGAACACTGATTGACAATAAATGAATCACACTACAGTTAGGTGTCAACGCACTTCACTCGAGTTGCATAGAACAACGGCTCTCGCGAACGGAGCCCGCGTTCGTCACAGACTAAAGCTTCTACTGCACCCCGGTGCCGAGCGGCAGCGGTAGTCGGCACCGAAAATAGCACCCGGCAGTGCAACTGAGCACCCTACCGAGGAATGCCGGGACGAAGGCGACACCAACACTCCTTTGTTCTAAATGGCGTTACAGTTACGTCGAAGGAGTCCTTCGTCACAAACGTACAATATGTTTTGAATATAAAGCAATCACACTTAATACAAGTTGAATTCTCGAACTCATTACACCTGAATTTACTGATTTGTTGTCTGTTAATGAATTAATGAATAAACTGTTATATTAAGCGATTTCAAAGCACCTGAAGGTGAAAATAAAACTAAAACATTTAAACATGCTACGGTGCTGCCAAATTTTAGTATAGGATGGTGCTCTGCCTCGAGAATAATTGGATCTCTGCCAACTAAAAACTAAAATGTGGTGTTACAAACATGCTCATAGTATGGGTTTTTATTACAAGTTCGTAATCTTGCTTGTTGTGTTTAAAACATGGATATATTGCTTAGTATAATATTTCAAACAAGTAATAAATAAGATAACTATAAAACATAGAACTATTTTTTTATACAAGCAACCCTACACAGAACAAATTAATTATTAATGTGATTTAAAAACAGTATGCAAAGCAATATTTTGGTGTATGATTTTAAATAAATTTCTTATTTGAATTCCTGATTAATGAATTACTCACAAACGATTAAAGTTGCTGGAAACTTATATGAGGCATGAAATGATCTGAAGGGTAACCATTTCAGTTTGGTAAGTTACTAACTTCAGATAAATGTTTAGGTATAAATTTTATTAATATCACATAATATGAAAAACATTAACCATAATTCAGACTTACACTACTGAAGAAAACAATCTTGTGGATTTGATCAAGAAAACATACAAAATGATTTTATACTAAATCACACAATTGTGTAGTATAAAACATATTAACTCTCTTACAACAATAGAAAGGTGTTTAGTGGACATACTCACTTCAGTTTTGAATCAGTGTCTTTATAACATCACTGTCCTGATGTTATAAAGACACTGCTTCTAAAGTGAAGTTTGTGAGGTTTCAAAAAGCCATTGGGAAAAAGTGAAAAAATGAGTTGATAAAATAATTTTTAAATGTCATCATTGTCATTTATATTTTACAACAAAATAGTTGCAAACATTCAAAAATGGAATAATAATGATAACATTAGATGCAGCTTTAAACAGAATTTAATTACACATGTTATTAAAAATAGCTGAAGTAATAAAATTTAAGTTTGAAAAGAAAACAAAAACATCAAATAAACATACAAAGAAGAGAACTAACATCCCCAAGCAAATTTAACCAAACAAATAAAAGGAATGAATTAAGTATTTAACCAAGTAATAAAAGAAGAGTGCCATAAAAACCATTACAAAATACAACCATAGAAAAATAATTTAATCATCCATATAAAATAAAAAGAGAAAGATTTTATAAGACACCAATATTCTTCAAATAAAAATCCAAAGCACCATCATACAAATTGCCAAGTAATTAACAGATATGACATTGCCTTTAACTGCACTATGTGGTTAGTAAATACAATCATTGATCTCATACCTTCAAAAGTTTTCAAACCTTTATAGATATTTACAAAAAATATACGATAATTAAAACGCTAATTGGATATAAACTAACTTTGCAGAAAATTAATTGATTTAGTGGAGCATTTATCTTTGCTTAGAACAAAACATTTTTATCTTAACAGATTACCTAAATCATATTAATAAAATAAGTTGGAAACAAAATAAAATTGTTAGACTGTACTTCAGGGTATGCAATAACAGTTGGCCTTAATGGGATTGCTTGGGCTAGTAGGATTACTAACTCTGGCAGGGCCTGGGCAAAGCTAAAAGACAATACACATTTTAACCTAGATCTAGATCAGTGCACAGCAACTTGGAACAACCTTAATTACTAAGGTTAGGTTAGATCTAGAATGTTTTCTTAAACATGTAAATGTTTAAAAATATCATTAACCTAGTCAAAGTACCAACACAAATTAAATAGCAAGTAGTGAAACTTATGATGTATTACACATCCTGAATCCTGAAACTACTATATGCAATATTTAGATTACATTTATTAAAAAAAGGTTTTTGTATTTATATTCCAAGCATTATAAGGCATATCCCCAATGATATTATGAGCTTCATCAGAAACCAAGTATTAAAAAGCGTATTATAAATATATGTAACATAACATAAAAATTGTTAATTCACAATGCACAACACTTCTAGTAGCCAGTCCTGACATTGTTTGATATAAACAATTGATTATAATATAAATACACTTGACACATAGCCTACATCCACCTAGAGTAATGAACCTTTCAAATGGTAAGTTTTTCAAACAGTTTCCATGGTTTGGAGATTACTTTTAACATATAAACATATTCTCAAAATTGGCATTTTCTTAATAACATTACTATAGATAATATAATTTAAATTCCCATCCCTCATCTGGAAAATCTTAAAAAAATCTTATAAACATCACTACCAAGAATGTTGACCAAAAATCAAATGGTAGCAGATTCCTGGATTAAAAGTATAAAGTTACATGTATCATAAAACAATAACATCTGAGAGAGGATGATGGCACAGTATAGATATGAAGTTAGAACTCCATTCTGTTCAACTAATTTCTTTGTGACATATGGCAATTTTTACTTTGATTGATAGGTTTTCATACAGTATAAAAACATTTTCAAAGTAGATCAGTTGTATTTAATTTATGTTCAAGCAAACAGTAAACAAGATCTATTCCCAAAAACCATCATTAGAGCTAGGAGATATCCCTTCATAACATACCAAGTATT
Organism: Megathymus violae; assembly: GCA_003671415.1. NCBI lineage: Eukaryota > Metazoa > Arthropoda > Insecta > Lepidoptera > Hesperiidae > Megathymus > Megathymus violae. Next base: position 794,169 of record PDGT01000073.1, read on the forward strand.
TTTTATACCTGATGTTCAGATACAGTTAGTGAAAATATTATAATACTATACCTACATTTGCTTAAAGTAAATAGTTATTACGAATTTTATTTATTTTTTGAATAAAGTATGCAATAATATCAATTTTATGAGCAAAATCAAAGACTTAAAGTTGATTAATTCTACTTTTACATTTTCATATATATATTAGCAAATCATTTATTACATAAACATATTGAATTTGGAAGCAAAGGTATTCCATAATGTATGATTTTACTCCTTAACTTTAAATTGTATATTAAACGTTATTTTCTAACATCGTTAATTAAATAGAATGATAATAAATGTTATGACAGTCTTACCTACCATGCTCAAAGGTCAAAAGGTGGAATTATTTTGAAAAAAACTGTATTATGATTTAATATTCTAAAGTTGAAAGATTTAAATATATGGCGCTGTACATGGTCCACATTGTAATATTTATAGAAAACAAAGAAAGAGTAACTAATAAATATCTAACACCAACTGTAAAATCTATTCTAAAATTTTCTATAAAAGATTTTAAATAGATACTCACATAACCAATCGGGAAATTATCGAGGATATCATATTAGAGGTCACATAAACCACATAAAATAATCACAAAATTAAACATGACAAAACACAGCTGCTTTGTTCTAAGACTAATCCGCCATATTGAATCGAACTGATGTTTTGATCACGTGATTGTATAAATCAATATGACAGTACCGTTCAGAAACACTAGTCATTCCGATTGTCTTTCAAATGTTTAATATTTTGATTATTTTATTTTAATTAAGTATACAATATTTTCACTATACTTATATAAGTAATGGTTGTACTTGAATATTTTATTCAAATGTGAATAAAACAAAATTGCCAAAATGATGCGACACCGTATACTTTATAGTTTTTTCAGTTTCATGTAATTTGAAGAACAAATTTAGTTAGATTTTTATTTTTTAGCATATCACTTCACAAAATTTGGGAGAAATGGATGTTTCAAATTTTATGCATTTAACACCATCTATTAAAATATTTTAATTTCACCGCTTTATAACGCCATCTTATGGACAATAGATGTACTTTTAAGGATCTATCAAGATTTAAAACCTGGTCTATAAGCTAGATCAGTACAAAAGTTACATGATCAAAGACGGCAGCACAGTGTATGTGACCATCTTAACTTTATCGGTATATATGGCATCTTGCTTATTATCCAACCAGTTTTAAAAGGTATGTAGTTACGAAGCACGTATGGTTGAATGTGTAGCTTTTATATTTGTTAGGCTTAGAATTCCACGGTTTGGAGTACTTTTAAGTTCTTTACGCTATAGGTAAGTACGTATCTATACCTACGTAGTTTAGTTTAGTTTCCCTTCGCTCAACGTTGAGTGTAGCGTGTTATGCGTTTGAGCGTTGTGTTTCTTGACGTTTGTGTAGTTTTACTGTGAATAATGTGATTGTGTAGTTCGTTATGGCCTTTCGATATCGTGAAGATTTGGTTGGCAAACGATTTCTGTCTGTGAGTGGTGTGACAAAAATTAACGTGAATAAAGTTTCTGAATGGGCTTGGAAAGCTGGTGTTATCAGAGCAGCATCGCTCAAAGATAACAAGAATAAGGAACTTCAGGTAAAGCTTAATGAGTGTAAAATACATAATAAATAATATTAAAATTACTTTAAGTCATAATTTTCTTTATAAGTAATCGCGAGAAGAACTGACTACTATACAGCGTCTCGTATGTATCTATCTACGTAATCATTATCGTACTTCTCAACCATACCATTAGATAGGCAGCCTGCCTTAATTTTACGCGGTCAAAAGCTGAAAATTGCTACAAATAAACGATGCCAAAATCGTACTCAGATTTTTTTCTTGTAAGTATCTATTACATGGGTATTTACTGTATTTTAACATGATGATTAAATTATATATACTAAGATACACACTACGGATTGTTATTTGCTTCCTAAATAGCTTTCTGTTTGCTAAAGTTTTATCAATTTGAATTTGCTACTACAGCTACAGCTACTTGAGACAGTAGGTATATAAAATTTCTCATCACCCGTTGCAATATTAATAGACCACTCAGTCCACTGAGCAAGGGTAGCCTGCTTGGCAGGTTTTAACTTTTATCGATGCTAAAAGCTTCCATAGCTTTTTCATGTTATCACAAGGTCAAAATTTACAAGTACATATAGGAAGTAGCTGCAGAGCCAATTCTAAAAGAATTAGCTGTCAGAACTTAAAGTGGGTATGTTTCCTACCTGAGTTTACCATCAATTAATCTACACACATATCGGCACAACAAGTGCTTGCGCTTAATGCATCTGTATCTTATCTCGGATATAACGGTAGTAAGTAGGTGAGGTACCTACAGTAGTCAGAGGTAATATTAATGAGGTCGATGAATATGTTTCTACTTCTGATGAATAGAACCCTAAAAATTTGGTATAGGAAAATGTATGGTAATAAGATCCTATTTCGTCTTTGTGGAAAACCGGGTAGATAATAAGTATTTATGCTATTACAACTTTTTAAACAGAAAATTCTGTTTGTAGCACTATTTTTTATTCTGTGGCCAAATTAGGCTCTCGCAAAGTTGAGCGTGCTACAAGTTAAAACTGTAAAACAGGCAAGTTCTTTTATCTTCTTTTTTCATTTTTGGACGGGCAGATCAAGTTTCCAATCGTCTCCATTTCATATGATCTATCACCTCCACTATGCTCTAAACTATTTTACATCCTGCTGCATATAAATAGGTGGCATGTTTCTCTGTGTTGTACCACATGCCGAAGATTTCCTCTCTTATAATCCGTTCTTGTACGAATTGTGACACTATTCAAAGTTAAAAGCAGTATTCGTATGAGGTACATATTAGCGTGTTATTAATTCGTGGTTAGTTGACAATTTGAATTACGTCTTCTTGTGAACACATATCATACACATTAAACAAGGTTCCTGCACATAATCCTTAAGAAGAGAAATACTGCTTATAAACTTGGAAGCAAGTTTTGTTCAATTTATAAATTACAGCGTTACCACGCGAATCCCGCTATAATTTAACAAGAACCTATAATTCGCACACTTCCAGAATTATAAGGGAATAAGAAGCCGTGTAACTGTGATAAATAAGTTTTTAGGTAAATGGACTAACTTGTGTCTTTGAGGACTTTATTTGACCCAATGCATATAAACACTTGAAAAGCGTCCATTTTCCTATACTCTCATCCGCACATCAGTGTAGTATACAGATAATCTCCGATAAAGCGACATCTAGGCTGACTGCGGAAACATCTTCAATTTATCTTGTCCATTAATTCTGATTCGCATCAAACGTGCTTTCATAATATTTTACATTGTGTGGCTTTAGCTTTTTTGAACATAATATGAAGAGTGTTCTTTAAAGCTGGCACACCACTTTACAGATGGCCTAAGTGACGGTAACAAGTAATAACTTGCTCTTTTGTAATTAATAACACTTATACGAAGAGGTTTGAGTGATTTGGCGCATCGGTAAAAATGAAACTTGCTTAATAATCGCTTCTGATATTCAAGTTAACTTATTCATCTACTACAATTACGCGAGTCTGAGTAGTATCCGTACCTAGTTTGAAGTTTCATTGCATATAAAAAAGACTGCGTGTTTGTTTATCAAGCCTGCTCAGAATATTTAGAACGAAAATAAGTATCACGGGGACAGATGCGAAAAAATCGTATATTAAGGTCGGAGTTGACATGCCGTTGATAAGAATGTCAACGAGAAGTGCACATCATGAGCAAGCGACAGAAAATAATGCAAATTTCTATTATTGATGCAAGTTGTCAGATAAATGATTGAGCAAAGTAAATAAATGTTAATAAATCTACCAAATTTGTCAGAGAGCACCGTGACGTATTTCTTTAGCATCCTACTTACTAGCCAAAAGGATAAGCTGAGATATTACGTTATTTACTATTTGCTACCTTTGTCGTCTTATTTTCTGTATAATGACCACAAGTATTGCCAGTGTATGTATTTTTATAAATACTTTTTATATGCTTACATACTTCAATGCCACTGCCACCCACACAGAAGGATTCTTATGTGCAGTTACATGTGAATAAGTGGAAAAATCTAACTCTAAACTTCGTAGTATTGAACTTAATTTAAACTGCTTACTTCCACTATTTTGAAATTTTTCAAACCTGTTTATTTCGAGCTACGTTTGTTATTATATTAGTATTGTTGTGTGTTTGTAATTTAACTTTATTACACCCTATTTGAATGAGTATTGTAAACTTACTGACATTGATTGTAATATGAAACAATTATAGAATGGCAGTATAACACAATATGGTCATAAAGTTTCAGCTCACAGACAGATGAGACCTTCAACTCAAAAATTACCGAATTTTGATAATGGATATCTAATCTACTTTTAGGTACATTTTAAATGTATATCGACTGTAAAAATTATAGAAATAATAAATATTACACATCGACGTTTAGAGGAAACTAGATGTTTAAGCATTGATATTATTTGTTAAATGCTCCCAAGATGATATACTACCTATATAGATATATGCTACCTAGATAGATAGATATATGCCATCTTATATGACATTTGTCACGAGAATGTGAATTTTGTGGCTCGTTTTACGCAGCAGACAGTTGCAAACAGGTTCCGCTTCATGCCTACGTCTAAAGACAACAAACAACTTTAAGCGCTCACTGTCATTACTTCCGCAATTATAACACAATTACGTCACAATGGCACCTGCTTATTGCGTCGAAATCTATTACGTACCTACTAGAGGATTAGGTATAAGGCGTACGAAATGAATGCACATGCTGGGAGTTCATCGACCTCGCTCTCACCGCGTTCGATGCACCGAACGTTCATCGTACGCACCGTTTGAACCCAAGCTTGGCGGACTCTCGCCCAAACTCGATCTTCGCATCGAAGTCGCCATTGCTTTCATGTCAAAGCATTTTATTTATCTCGCTGATAATGCTGTCGAAGCTTCGGTCATTAACGAGGCGGTTTTTTCTCGTCATTAAAACAATCTTTTTGCGTTTAAAAGGTTACAAAATTTGAACAAAAAAAGAACTGTATATTGCTCCTATGCTATGCTTTAATAGACAGATGAAGAATCTTTTGAGATTTTTGAGATCTGAATTGAATCTTTTGAGATTGGAGTTCTAGTAAAATATTTCACGGATTACAGTACGTGTTTAATAAAAAGAAAGAAACAATGAAACATCTTTCTCAAAATCAACCGTAAAACGGTTTTAACGTGTTTAGTTTGCAGTCCTAGATAGCTAAACTGGTTTCCCAATGTCTTGTTAATAGCCGCTTCTTTTGTGGCCGACAACCCGTTGAGGGCAATCGTGGACAGTGGTGAAACACTACAGCGTAGAACGTCTACTCATTACGATCTGTTGTTGTGGAGCGTTACGTTCAATACCTTCCGCCTTTACCTATCTATCACCGTAACTAAGGTAAAGAATGACAACGTTTTTTGCGAAAATCATTGTAACAATGAAATACTGTTTTATGTTGCCAAAGACCTTATTAACCTATTTTTTATTTATGTATGTATTTTTACTTTGAAAAATAAGCAAAATAATTTTATTTCATAAGTTAGTATATACTATTTTGCAACGAAAATAATTGATGTCGGTTCAAAAGTAACGACCCATATTCAATAGTTAATTTCACAATATTTATTTAGTGAGCGCTGAACTTAGATGGACTAATATTTGAAGTTCTTAACCTAGAATATAACTAAGAAATAAATGTTTGATTTCAGTATCGCCAATTTGAACAGTGTGAACACTTACTAATGAGGACAGTGTTAATTAATGCCTAACGATGATTAATTATCCAACAATCATGTTTAATTATGACGAAAAAATATGCCGACTTCAAATAAACAGTGTCGATAAAGAATTTTGTTGTTGTAATAAGTAAAAAATCATAAACGTGGTTTTGAATCATGCGATGTTGTGCATAACGCGGCAATGCATGCACTGTTATAATTACATAATGTATTTATGAGCATTGACTTCTAATAATAATATTTTTTTTTTTGAAAATCACTACTGTATAATAAAATCTTATGATATAGTCATAGCGTATAATATAAACTCTTAACGTCTTAGGGTATTAACTTGTTTTTTTGTTTACTTTCACCATAGCTTGCAATTATATCAACATAATGAAAAAGAGTTAAGAGAATGAGAGATTTAGAGTCGAGAATGTACGTTTTTAAATTCAGTAACAGTTCTTCGAATTAAGTGATATTGGGGTTTAGTTATAAACATAATGGGGTTGACTTTGTCGTCGATACGGTTGCTAATGTTTGGCGTTACGTGACAACATCACAAACAACAATGAAATAAATATAATAGATTTGAAATGTACCTCTCACCTACTTTCTTTCATGTTTATTTTGCACTGAATTTCGATTCTTGTCTTGTTTTCGGAAAAATGTCTTGATTAGAATGAATTGAATCGACTTAGTGTTATGGGAATACACGATGCAGTATTCGTGAATGTTAAAAAAAATATTTACCTTAGTTTGGACACAACACAATAGATTATGGTACGCTTTTAAATGAAAACGCGAATATTAAACAAGCGATAATAGTTTTCTTTGTGAACTTTGAAGATTCTATTTAGGCATTTACTGGGTTTGTCCGAACCTACAGAAGTTTAGAACTCTTAATTCTATAGTCACGAAACTTACACAATTATAATGGAAATCATTCTAATCTTTAAATGTGGTGAAATTTATAACATAAACCAACTCCAACTCTAAAGACATATTACAGATTAAGGCGAAGATTACGAACGAAGATACGTGAGATTTTTTAAATCTCCGAACATCACATAGAATTGTTAAGATTACTGCAAACTTGTCACTACACAACGAACCCTAGTTACACTTGAAATTTTACATAACTTTTCGTCACAACTGTTTATAAACAGTAAGCATATCTTCAGCGAAGCCATTAATTGCTCGTATCATTGTACTAATGATAAGAAATACCTACATAACTAATGTTTGTGTGGAATTATCATTTCGTGCGTCAAAGCGCAAGAGCAGTGACAACAAAACATTCAAAACGAAGAGGCACGACAAAGACGTCCGACAGCGATGCGTCGGACTGCCTGCATTGCTGTTCATTTATAAATAGACGACATATCTTTGTACCAGTGGATTGCATCGCTCTGACGCTCTCCCGCCGAGATTCTGAGAGTGAGAAACGCCAGACCTATGCATAAACTACGCACCACAAGTGCACCTAACATTTGTTTAGATTTCCTATCTCAGCTCATTCTCGAATGAGAAGCCAGTTATGTTATGTTATGATAACTGTTATGCAGATATTTCTGTTTCCAAGTCAGATTATGTAACAAAGTCTATGCGCCATTTCCTTCTTAATACCGTTTACAACAAATTCATGCGATTGTAAACTCAAAACACACTTTCACATCCATAAAGCTGTACCGCGACTCACTGGCGAAATTGTCGCTGCACAATACTGATCTAACATCATAGGAAAATAAAATTATACATCCCTGATCTACGTTCTCCACGACGAATAATCGTTTGTCTAGGTTGTCTGAGTGCTCAATGCCTACGCAGCAATATAAGGTCTCTTGTATACAAGAGTATCTTAATTTTGTTGTCATGCTCTCTTAACTGAATTTTCGGGTGTAAGGAGTTCAATTTATTCTTAAGTGCGAGCTGCTCTCTTGTTCATGGTTCAGTTCCAGAGTAGCGAACTAGGCCATGGCGCAAAAGGCTTCTTGTTCGAAATCACTTGATTTTAATGTTAATAATGTAGTTAAAGCCAGTCGAAAGATGAAAAATACAATACCTCAGTTTAAACAACAGGATTTTTTTTTTGTTCACAGTGTTAACAAAATATACACTACGATTCAAAAGAAAAAAAAATTTGGTTTATTCAATGTGTGGATTTTACTGGTGTGGTACACAAGCAGCTCCACACAACTTATGTATATAAAAAAACATTAACTAACCGATGAATTATAATATACACCAATTTCCTCTTAATATTTTTTGTTGCACGTTATAGTCGAGTATTAACTCCGAAAATATCATTTGATTGCATTGATTAGCTGTGAGAAATTAAAAAAAAACGTATTTGTATTTGTTTTTATTTATTTATATTCACAACAGTGTTTAATAGCTGGCCATTTTTAACCATCGTCAAAAAAGAAGGAAGTTCTCAATTTGTTTGCATTTTCTTATGTTTATTTCCCAGCCTCAGAACTCCGTCATTTATATTATTTATCGATTCGGAAAATTCCTTTTTTGTTTGAGAGGTAACAATTCCTGTTGGGTTCTACTTAAATGTGATGAAAATATATCACCTAAGGGTGAAAAACAGTAGATGAAACTAAGATAATCACGGTCTTCAAATTGAAATCGGTTTTTTTTTGATAAAATGTTTACTTGTCGTCCATTAGCTTTATTAAAGAACAAACAGCATAATAATTATTTGTTTCGAACAAGAAATAGTTATACAAAATTGTGCTCACGTTATTAATAGGCAATCGGTTCTTAATAGAACCGGAACCCGTTCATTGTCAATTATGTTCTTCAGTTAACGAGCCATTCTATTAAGTACATGAGTCTAAATTGTGATTTCTAAAAAAGTTTTCCTCTAGCCACGTAGATGTCATGTCATTTTAACGTAGCTTTAATTTATTGAACGAGAAAATGTTATATTAAGACTGTATAAATATGGAAAACTGCAAGACGAAAGGAGGAATGAAGAAAATGCATGATAAAAGTAGCTATTGAGATAACAATGATAACAACGCACACTTTTGGACGTAATGGAGCGGCCTAGAATACTCCCCCAATCCCATGCTGGCATAACAGGGTGTTGTAAGAGGCGACAGAAGCCAGCCTGCTTGGTGGTAGGGCTTCGCGTAAAGATTATATTATCAGTATTATTATTAAGTCATTACTTTTATTACTGGTATTATTATCTTTTCGTAAAGCCCGCCTGGCTAGCTCCCATCCTCCTGCTTGAGTCAGCCGCCAAACGACTCATCGTGTTCCGGCTGGGGGCTTGAGAGCCAGTTCTTTCTTTATTGCCTTCTCATTTCCTGGCCGACAACACATCAGTGATACCATTGGTTTTTCTGATGTTCATGGGCGACGGTGACCACTTACCATCAGGTGGCTCGTCTGCTCGTTTGTCGGCTATTGACATAAAAAAAAAGGTCTTCAAACATGCTTCAGTGGAGATGGTCCATGATAAATATTAATGCCTTGATTTGCTGCGGCTACGAAAAATATGAACCTTACGTTCATTAATAGTAATTGCACCAAAAGCAATTGTTACTCGTTGACGTTTGACAAGTTTATTTTCACATATTACATTTCACACGTTACAAGTTAACATATATATTTTCCTTTAAGTTTCTTTATTCTCGATTGTAGTTCAACTATTAATAAAAATATGATTATGTAATAGTTCATTTATAAATTGCATGTTATAAAACTGGCTATATTATTACAGAATTTAATTTGTTCTATTGTCTTTTTTATCAATTGTTACCTCCAAATTTACTACTTTTAGGTATACTTCGCTAAAAACTAATATTTTTAAGCTACATCTTTCGTTGATGCGACATTTTTTGGATCTGCTATATAATGTATTGAAATATACTTACAAAGTTATTATTAAATGTTTTTTTAAAATTCCTATACTTCTTTTTATATAATTATGCGCGTATGTCAAATATACTCAACAATACTTGCATAAAACGCAGCACTGTTATTATGTCAACAGCCGGCAGGCTAAGTTCTTGATGATAAGTGGTCACTATACTCCACGAGCAATTTAAACGCTTGAGGTCTATGAACATGTAAAATGTTGATGTATGCAAGTCAATAATTGTATCTTTAAGATTTGATTACATATAGGTATGATAAAATAAAAACTGTTGATATAGCGAAGTACCAACAACCATTGAACCATGACGAAAACAGATGAAACGGAATACTTAATCAACGTAATCATCCAGCTGATACGCGGGGAGTTGTGCAAGTGGCATGCATAAAGATCGCTAGGGCGAGAGCGGGAAGTAGGTCGGCAGGGCGCGGGGGGAGCCCTTAGGCCACTTATCAACCAGGCCAACTCGCCAAGTGGGGAAAGCGTCTCTACAAGTTTTTTCGGTACATAGATTCACTTGTTTGTTTTCTACGATCTTCTTACGAAATCTAGACAATGACAGGCGTGATGTTATGATTGTAATTGTTACACTTGATAATGCCTCGTAACAGTTTACAAGTTTTACAGCTAAACTTGTTATTATTGTAAAAATTCTAGCAATGTTTGTGACTATGGTGTGGTAACTTTATCTAATTCTTACATATTTCTTATTGATATTAAAGTAGAAACATTCAAAACTCGTAATTGTAAATAGCCAAGTTTATTATTGTTCAGTTTGTAATGATTTTTGTTACTGTGATATTGTATTATTATATATATTATACATGGTATATATATACATAGCAGGTGGTGCTGCGATATTACCACTTCGGCATTGGGATATTTACAAGGCAGATCTTAACTACCTTCGTTATTATTGGGGAAAATACTCAAGACGAAACCCTGCTTCTAAGGGTATTTTCATGTTATGTAAGATTCTTATTCACTGAAATCCCAGGGCAACCATCCTGCGCATATCTAGTGGTGGAGGATATCGTAAGAACACATTAATGTCTTCCTTGCGTCCTAACCGACAGGCTAGGTTTGGGAGGACTCTAGAAGATACTGTTTTGCTGATTCCACAAAGATGACCGTAAATGACCAAAAATTTCATTTCTGGCCGATTGCGAACCAGAGCTTTTTTGGCATCTATGGAAAATTTAATTTCACGTTACATTAAAAATCATAGAAAAAAATTATATTAAAAACATAAAACGTTATTTGTTTATAATTGTTTTATGAGTTACGAAAACTGAAACGTTTAATTGTTAAACACGAAACGATATTGTTATAACTTTTAACCTACATTTTGAAGATGCTGAGCTTCTGAGAATAGCACAAGCTATTAAAGCGTGAATCGTTTCTTTTGTTTCCTAGAAGCAAAAAAATAAAACGTACCCATTGCTTACGCTGAGTCCAACCTGAACTTGAGATCGTGGACATTTACACTCAATTTAAATTATGCATTAATTTTTGCATTTTATCAGCCCCATGACTTAATTATAATCTATCTACTAATTCAATTCTATCTACTAAGTATTTGTCGAATCATTTATTTAATTACTTATAATTTAAATCTTACTAATGATACTACATAAATATTTGTTTCATATTACTATTACATATATGAAATATATGTGTTTAAATAATGTTAATATTTACCTAGATATCAAACATTTTCCCATACTTGTAGAATCTTATGTACGTCGACACAGAAGGCACGTACTCTGAGGAAGCGACTTCGTAACGAAATTATTGTTAATTTTATTACGAATTGAAATGAAACGAACTATAAATAGTGACGCTTACAGCAATACATTAGCGAAAACCGTAACGAAAACAAACGCACAGACAAGCAAACAAAAATTCTAACCTATTGTTTTGTGTTCTGTTGCGTTAATAAAGGTCCCTTATATTAGTTTTACTCATATATCCTTCATGTACAGAAAACGATTACTTAGAATTGTATAATATGTATAGATATTAATATTAAGTCGTTAATATTATTATCTTTCCGTAAAGACTGCCTGGCTAACTACCACCCTCCTGCTTGAATAAGCCGCCAAAAGACTCGTCGTGTTCCGGCTGGGGGCTTGAGAGCCAGTACTTTCATTAATGATTAATGAATACCTTTAGTGTTACTAATGTCTATGGGCGACGTTGACCACTTACCATCAGGTGGTTCGTTTGATCGTTTGTCGGCTTTTTACATCAAAAAATTAGGAATATGCAAATTATTTATACGAATAGTTACATTGACATTAGTTTTCTCTTTAGATATATGAGTACACATGTAATAAATTTAAACATCAAGTTTGGTCATGTGATAGTTTAAGTACCTGTTTACTTGGAAAATTGACTTTTAAAGAATGGGTTTTCTTCGTTACGATTTAGAAAACAGTGCTTTCTCTCTCTCGTTTAGATAAAAAAAAAAAAAAAATTACCCTATTATTATGTACTGTAATTATTATTATGATAAATCTTATATTCAATTCAATTTATTTATACTTTGAATAACATTGATCCATTTAATTTAGTATGCAGATTTAAAACCTATGTTAGTAAACATATAATACAAAAAGTATTCATAAGTCATGTTCTCACGGGGCGCCCCGCATAGTCGACAACACCAAGCCCTGGGTAGTTCAGTCTCAGTCTCATTCATCATCCGTGCAAAATGCCTCCGAACAGGTGCATACATGTCCACAGCTATTATATTTAGCTTGGTGTCGTTGCTTCCCCTGAAGCTAGTCATTGATGCCCCCTATTTTCTTATCACATGAAAGCTGTCAGTTTGGGACTGTGTAAACACATCCAAGTGTAGCAGCTATTAAATTAATAAATATATATATATATATATATACCTGAGACGTCTTTACAGTTCTTAATATATATATTGGTATTGTATTCTTGTAATATTAATAATTTCTAATTATTAGATGATGTCGAAGCTCAGAAACAGTGATGGTTTGTTTAGATTACTGATATTAATTACTGTGTAAAATGAATAAATGAAACTCCAGCAATTTCTCTTTATGTACATCTAAAGTGTGGTCTTGAAATAGTAACTCAAAAACATGTTTACGACTTTGTATGGCCCAAAGAAACCCACCTCATACTTCACAAAGCCCCCATTCATTAACAAACACGCTTTGGTGTATTTTTCGATGATGGTATGATTCTTTAAGAGACCCAGAATGGGAATTTATATATTATAACTTTTACTGATCTATACATCCGTTTTTTTTAAGGTAATTCTACCTAGATTTTTACTTCTACGATTTAAGCTCAGATATCGTTACTGTGTTGTATTTTGTGGTTCCAAGTGTTTCAATATTCAAAAATTAAATATAAATTTTTTCCACACTATCCCCAAGAATTTCCCAATACCAATTTGCGTTAGTTTTTTTTGTAATCCTTACCACCAATACCGTTCCAGCCTTTTTAAGGTACTTTCAAAAGGAAAATCCATTCAGCCTAAGTCAATATTAATTAAACAAAACGCTTTAATACACAAATCTATCTAATATATAAAATTCTCGTGACACAGTTTTAGTTACCATACTCCTCCGAAACGGCTTAACCGATTTTGATGAAATTTTATATGTATATTCAGTAGGTCTGTGAATAGGTTGTTATCTATTTTTTTACCCCTAAATGATAAGGGTGGTCTATCCCAAATTTAATTCTTTATTTTTTGGACATTTTTTTTTATGATGTGGCATTAAAAATACATACAACCCTAAATTTTCACATTCAATAATTTTCAACGCAGGTCGATAACTGTTTAATTATCACTTGATCAGTTATTCCCGCCAGGCATCTACCGGTGTCACTTCTGATCCAGTAAACAGCATGGAGTACGGATGAGATCTCTTTTGTCACTACCTACAGTTGTCGGCCATTATTATTATTGTTTGTGCATCAATCGTAATAGTGACGTTTACAATTATCATTTTACCATTTCTGTGTTATTTTCAAATAAGTTTATTATTAATTCATATCACACCATGTTTTTTACACGGACAATTATACGGGGCGTGCTCTCGAGTGGGCAAACCATCCAGTTTGTTTGTGTTAGCTAAAGATGGGATAACAAAAAATATTTTACATTCTATTGCGTTAAGGGATTGATATTGTTTTTTAGTAAAATTATTATAATTAGCGATATATATGATTCATAATTTATATGGCAAAACAACGTTTGCCGGGTCAGCTAGTAATATATGATAATTATAATTTTAAAATTAAAATTGAACTCAACGTGCAACGTAACCTTTATATTTTAACCGTAGCAGTAAGTAATATGTAGATATAATGTTTAAATCCAGAACTTTAAAAAGGTACCATACCTAAAAATTGCCAATGTACTCTTAATAATATGGTTTATAAGGTAATATGGCATAAGCCTGACGATGTTTGGCACGAGTACGACCGGCGACCTCGCGCAAGCCCTTCGCAACCTGCGCGGCCTCTTGGTGCCATCAAATAAAATAACACTTAAAACACGTTTTATATTTATATACTGTATAAGATCATTTACACGTTTCTCGACCATTAACGAATATGTTTAAATATATATTGTTTTTGCTCTCATCGGTGACACATACCGAGTATATTATAGGTCTTCATGGATATCTACAAGGACTCAATAAAAGTGTGATCTCGTTTTGTGTTCAGTTTGTTAGTAAGTATTGGTTCTGTAGTTTAGGGTTTATGACAATTTGATTTTAACCTCATCGCTCAATATTGTTAATCGACATACTGATGGTTAAATTTAAATGAATAGACATTTTGACAAAAAAAGAACATTTTTTACAATTTTATAATAATACTCAAAATCAAAGTAATAATAAATTACTCTAAAGCTGTAATTAATGTCTCGATCGGAGCGGAGATAACATTAATGTCGGCTGTTATTGATTTTTTGATATCGTCAATACATGACAATCTGGATAACGTTGTACCCGTAATGACTAGTAAATATGACTCGATTAGGAGAATACCAGAATAAGAATGCCCTAATGAGCTCGTCGGAACTGGTGTTTCTTGTTTATTAAGTAAACCTTGCAATTGTGCAGTGCGACTTAAACTCGCCACAAAGCCTAGTATTGTGTCAATAGAAGTTCCTTTGTTGTATCGTAATAAAACGGAATTACATTGATGTAGTGTTTTCAAATGAATAAATGTCAGTTTGTTCTATTTTTCATCTATTAATATTATAAAAAGCAAGTTTAAAAAAGAAAACAGTTTATTACTGCTTAAATTTTGTAAACAATTTTAAGGCCAAGTTTAGGAGATGTTTGCGTGTTTGTATTCATTCGTTTATTACAAGATCTTGGTGAATAACTTTTCAATATTGTCATACATTTTTTGTTTTGCCATTCCGGAAGGATTTTTAAAATTATTTATTTATGTATTATTCCTTTACATTACTAAATAAATGTTCCAGATTCATTGCCCTATTCTTTTATTTAACTAACCAATGGAGATGTTTTCCAGCTGTTACTCTAAACATAGTAGGCGTTGAAAAAATACTTCTAGACTGAAATCCCAAGTTAGAACACCATTAAGCAAGGTCAAAACGCAAATGTAATGGTAGCTCATTACCAAAACCAATCTGCAACTCGGAACTGCGAGCAATTTCCTAAGACGAATACGGGTGCACTTGTTCGGTATGCTTAGTGAAATTAGCTTTAGCACGGAAGAGCTCGATTTATTTCCCCTGAGTAGTTGATAGAAATACTCCATCAACGCCAACCCCTTCCTCACTTCAAGGGAATCATACCCTAGTATTCCCAATAGAAATAGTCTATGATGTACATACGGAAACCCTACATAAAAGCCATACTGTTTGAAATTAAACCACCTAAGAAGATTTTTTTGAGTTTTTCTAGCTTGAGTTTGTATTTCATGTGGACTACAAATAATTACTTTGTTTTCCAACGTACTTCTTACGAAGCTACTAAATAGATATTTATTACCGCGACACTTTCAAGATTACAGCCTCAACAAAAATCCAAGATTTTTATAATTTAGTTATTATAGCATGAATATGAGCAGTGAAACGTAGGTTCTGATAAATTAAAACTTTTTAGTCTTTAACGAATAATAGTCATTTCTTGGCAACTCCGTTTAACTGATAAATAATGATCGGATAATCGGGTGCTTATTTACATAAACTTCACTATTGTCTACGAAAAAATAATATGGATATGCCTTTCTGAATAAAAATAAGTCTATTTAGTCAATCCCAGGTTCTCTGGATTTATTAATTAATTTCATTATTTTGTAAATAACTACAAAACAGCATTTTACCAATAGTTTCGTAAGAAATACAGAAAAAATGTACATTGAATGTACCTAGACGGTTGAAGTGCGTGATGTCATTTGGAAAAAATGCGAATAAAAATAGAAAGACGTTGTACGAAATTTTGTGCATAAGTAATATTTAGCAATAACGGGATTAAAGTCATACAAATACATACATCTATTCAGAAAGGGATGACCATATTGTTTTTCGTGGGTGATAAAAATCAGGAAGTTAAGGTAAATAAGCCACCAGAATATCCGATCTTTTCTGATACACGACGGGATTAAGCGCGCAGCTAAAACAGATAACCAGATCACTGTTTCGTTAAACATCAGTAATTTAACTGCACACGTTTCTGTGTAATTTTTTGTCATTTTGAAGCATATCACAATCTGATACGTGTTTAAATTTTATAATACTATATAACTTCCAGACAATGAGTTATTTACTAACACAATGCTTCTCTTGGGAATCTGAAAGGTTCGCTCATAATCTTAAACATAGCAGCTTCTTTCGATAGTAGTACCTCGTATAGGGGAGATTGGAAATAGCTTACCACCGAAACATTCTCGACCTAAATTCTTAACGCTCTTGCACGGTGGGCGGCAAGCGATGCCGGTATATCGTTCTGGTAATAATGTATCCAATCAAAACTTTCCATTTTATATGTACCTACTACATTTCGTCGCTTGCTAAAGTAAATAGCAAGAAAATATGAGTTGTAATTAATTTTGAAACTTTAATCAAATAAAACTTTATGATTATATTCTTAATTCTTTCTAGTCATTAATATTGTTTATTACATTTTTTCCATTTTATTACAATGGACGGACTCAATGTCATGCGTCGTTCAGACAACTTTATCAGATTTTTATGTAAACAATCGTGTGACTTTTAGTATTTGCTGGGTGTGAACATCATACTATTAAATAAAGAAATTAAGATAAAGATAAAATAAGAAGGCGGCCTTTTATATTATATAAGTGGTAATATAATTTTTCATTAGACAATTCTAAATAAGCTCGTTAGTGAAAATCATCAAAAAAATAGGTCTGGTTGAGTACACTCTTTTTTTCTTCTTTCTTTTTTTTATAAGATTTATCTTATAAAAAACCGATGCAAAGATGAATAGGATAGGATTCCTCATGGAATCGCGTATTTTATCTGTTTGTCTTTTCGTGTGTTATATATAAGCTATTATATTCTCTGAATCTACCGAGAGGGAAAGATTAAATTTGGCAAATTTATAGATATAGAGGTGACTCAATCACGCTAGACCATAAATATTCTTATTCTGATCTAAGTACGAACAACATAAAAATCATGATAAGTACAACTTGGGAGATATCACAAATATACGAGTATAATTTTTATTAGTTAAAAATCCATAGGGTGAGATATTAAATAAATAAAGAGGAAAACTTTCCATTTGCCCCCTTCGTATCTTCGAAATTACTAAGCTAAAGAATACAGTATATAAATATAAATGGAAAATCTATACTAAAATGAGTTTATAAATTTCCACTTCGTATTTTTTATACTTGGACTTGACTACAGAAGTTTAAGTTGCCTGGAGAGGCCTGAATCGAATTATCTTATCCTTTGCAAGTGCAGACATGACTTCCGCGTAATTCTTCAAAGCCCTTATCGGTTGGGATGTTTTGTATTCAGACTGGCGTTAGAGGGCACGTTGCGGAGTTGTCTCCACGTCGGTCACGCACCGTGGACGCTTCCGTTCGTGCCGGGTTTGCCCTGCATTCTTACCACTGTCTAGTACTAGATTATAATAACCTATATCCTATTCATATTGCACGGAATAACATAAAGTTTCCGGATACAATGTATACTTAGTAGTCAATTTTAAACTTCGAAATTATCCAGTATGGCATATAATTTAATCCTTGAATCTCGTGATTACAGTTTTGCGTTAAAAATCTCAAACATAATAACATTAGCCAACACATAAAAAACAATTTTATCTTAAGATTGGTTTATCTAGAACATTCGGTATTCTAACTAGTAGGAAGTTCTGTGTTCAGTAAGTAGATACTTTGTATGAATGCAGAGTTAATAAAATCCGAGCCGAGCTCATGAAGGACTTAATTAAAATGCAGAGTCGACTTAAATGGTCCCCTGCAAAAGGAGAACGGGTTGCCACCTTAGCTTTGAATATTCAGATCAAGTTGAGTAAATTTCGATAATGGTAGTTCCAATTCCATGTACTTAATCGTTAAAAAACTTATTCAAGGCTTAAACAAAGTAAGTATATATTAGCTACTATATATATTAGCGATCCGCTCCGACCTCATTCGGATTAAAAAAAATATTATATTTACATGATATATAATGGTACCGGGATACTAAAGATTACTTTCCGCAAAGACTCCCAAAACTCTTTATAATATTAGGAAAAGATATTCTGTTCTTCTTTCTTGATTAATATGCATCTTTTTTTTTTACACTATCGTTGAAAGAAAGTTTTCAATTTCATCTTCGGAAAACAATTGTTGTTTTAACATAATAGGGCCTACGTTTGCAACAATCTGATATTCTTTTTTATCTATTTTTTTTTAATAATTTCATTCTAACCCATAGACATCATTAATCTTTTATTCACTGAACACCAGATGGACACGATGGTTATTAACTGTCGAACAATAGAAATTACATCCAATAGTCAGACATGCCTTCGCAGTTAGATTCTTAGCCGTCGAAGTGGAGCAGTCTTCCTACTGCCGGGCACGCTACGCTGACTAACGGAGCGTGATACGAGAAATTAACGGTTTATTTATACCTGCTGTATACTGCCATGTCCCGCTCCAACCTGTTACGATATTCAAAAAACCTACAGACTTTCTCAGCTTTTAATGTTAAAAAGTAATAAAAATCGTGATGCCAGTGTGACGTAAAGTCCCTGCATAACATCTTTTGTTAGCTGGTCCCGCAGATGTCGTTCTTTAAAGTATTCAAATATCAATTGAATATAACACCATCTATCGGATCATATCACAGATATGAACCGTAGTCTTATGAAAATTAATAGGTTGTGTGAATATAACCCTTATCAGTTAAACCGTTCAGAATTTATACCATCTCTAACAGTGTTATTACACTGTACAACAGACCTGTGACCACAACTACCTACTTCTTTGTATATTTGAAAACCTATTTTTGACATAAATCCGGAAATAAAGTATTAGTACGGCTAAATCGCGTTTTACAAAAACTCACGTTGATCAAGAATATATGAAACATTTGTAAGGTTAGTTGCAGATTGCCTATAATCATCACGAAGCCGATTGTACATCGTACAGATGTCACGTATGCCTATTCGAAGATTGATATGTATTAGAGTTAAGTCAGTCTTCCATGCAACATTGTTCTTTAGCATAGGCGCTATAGCGAAGAAAAATTTGTGGGACACTTCGAGATTATGCTGCATATCATTTTAGTTCCGTTCACATTCATTGTACACATTTATTGTTATTCTGGTTTGCGTCCAACCCGACCCAGAGACCAGAGAGAGATAAGTACTTGACGCCTTCCAAAACCTGATGAAACACGTGAAGCCAAAAACATTTTTTCCTTAGTTTGCTATTGTTTAATTAACTGAAGAAACCTTGACTCAATAAATTAAACTGGTTTCAATTACACGGTTGAACTGCAAAGATTAGCAATTTTATTTAGAATCTGTTTACTCTCGCGATTCGTTAGTGTTGTAAATTAATAAACCGCGGTGAATATTGAAAGAATTATACAAAGTGAAGATTATTCGCACAAAATAATGAAACAACATTGCCTTTATTACAAGTGTTTACCGCAGTGCCATGACCATCCGTGACCGTCAGCCTTGGTCGGTGAGAGGCTGATTATAGCGGCCTTAAAGCCTTAAAGCAAAGGCTTGAACTGAGAATTACGAAACGTGTCTGCCGCTTGCTTGTCGCTTTGAATATGTTTTTTGCGCTACGGAATTCAGTTAATGTTCTGGTGTTAATAGCTGCTCACGATGACTTTATAGACATTTGTTATTAGTCGGAGAATTGTTGGCTAATGACACGAGAGGCGTGTCGGAATGACTGCATTACGCTACATTGCGGTCCAACGACAAACCATGGCGGCACGTGTGCCTGACGATTGCATTTACGCAACACCCCACCACACATTAATGAAATCCCACGATAATAAAATTTACTGAGTATACCACGGATACTGTCAGCGCTCTTAAAACGAAAACTTGTTCCAATGAGAACTCCAACTGGTAACTATTAGTACCCATCTAAGTTAAATCATAGTTTTATATTTTGTAATTTAAAACTGATATTATTATCATCATCACAACTCATGAATGTCCTTTTGCTGAGCTCGAGTCTCTTGTCTCACGTGAAAGGTTAAAGGGTAAAACTGGGGTTATCCCGTTAATAAAAAAAATAGACATTCATACATATACACGATTGTCGTAACCTGCCTGCCGATCGAAAAGTTCCATGCTCCGTTGCCCGCCAAGACAGACATTATTGGGACTGGTAAATGTTTGTTCTCAGATCCTAGATGTAGGTGATGTCTGATTTGTATGTCCATGCCCGTAATCGTTTACTATTTTTTTATTTATATTGCTAAATAATTACTTTATTTAATATATATATTTTTTTCTGTTCTAACTACTACTTATATATTTATAACGTAATATTGCAAAAATCATATATCATCTGTGACGTAACTACAGTTAAAATAATACATGTACTCATGCGAACTCGAGCTGTAATGATAATGTGAACAGTCTATAGTTCTGTACTGTTTATGTCTTATTATTGTCAGTGATAACGGTGTACCTATTCAGTTATCACGCCACTAACTATAAATATCACGAGGACAGTACATAGTGCAGCGATGACTGAGATAGATCAGTTAATATAAGACTACAATACATACGGTCTATGCCTACTAAACCTGCCGTTTCTAACCATTTTATTATTGTTACCCCTATGATTTATTAAGGAATCGAATTTTACCCCCTTGTACTCATATGTTATTTTAGTATTTTTTTACAGTTTCCATTCTTATCCCCTTTATTATTCCTGCAGGGGTAATTATCTGTTTGGAATGAACGGAGGGGAGGGTGGGTGTAGTTTAGAATTCAAGGTAATTTAAATTGTTCGTGATACAGTTTGCCTGCAGACGAAATCTTTTCCCTGAAGTTTAGTGGACTCTTTACCTGCCTGGCTAGCTTCCAACGTCTTTCAAAAATCAACTGTGAGGTGTTTTAACATGTTGCGGTTACAATATCTATTTACATAATAAGAACCATGTTAGATACGATTAATCAGTTACTAGTTACGAAGATAAATTATTGTTAGATAATTTTGATGGAGATTCAATATGTTCTCTTGACACTTTCGACCTGTCAGTAATGCGACTTTTATCATTACATGATAAGAAGCAGTACTAGGATTTTTTTCCTCTACTCTAAAATCAAATAAATCGATGCTCATTTATGTAAGTCTACAAAATCAGATGTGATTTTTTATTTAATATTCATTAAAGGTGAATTGATAGTATAAGTATATTGTGTCCACCTTAGTAGATGACTTCATGACATCACGCTTAGGAATATATTCGCTTAAATCGACCATCTGGCACTTGCATTTTCATCTCGGAATTTAGATATAGTTTAGTGCCAAGCCAACAGCCAATTTTTAGCCAATACGCCAATCTTGGATCTTATTATAGTAACAAAGTACTTTTCCATCGCTTTCAAATGCTGTTATTATTATTGTAGGCGAAATACTACCTCATATAACTGTCTTCTTATTATCATCAACTTTGTGTACTGAGCTCATGTTTATTGATATGATGTATTAAAGCAATTAAAGAGAGATATTTCATTGGAAATTTACATAGAATTATCAAAGACAAAAAATCCTTCTTGTATAATTTAGTGATATTTTAACAATTTTTGTTATATTTTTTTGGATTCTCGAGTAGATAAGAATACAAGAATAAAATCGTTGTAAAACATATTAATTATTTCGTGTATATTTAAATGTTTAATTGTGAACTTTACTTTATATACATAACAATAGTACAATGTAAATAATATATTTTGATACATGAAGAGTAAAATTTTATTCCCCTTTTCCTCTATGTTTGTGAACTTAATATCTTTTTTATTTGGTGGCTATTGACAACCTCTGGTTTTATCAATACAAAAAAAGTTGAATACAACGTTACTGATTAATTATGATTGAATTTCGACCAGTAGGCGAAAACTTGTTACACATGTAAATTAGGCTGACATACTCGTCATACTCGACATATCAGTTAGTGATAAAAAAAATATGAAAAATATGACAATATAAAACAAATTGTTATATTAACTGATACATTATACAAATGCGTAAAATTCTACGCTATGACCAATTATAATATTACGAGGTTGGTTCTAGTGGTTGGTACTTCATAGTAGCCGTTGGCATTCGTGGACTGCACTGACCACGTGGTTAACTTATATTTACCTATACTGGTAATACAATATTTATCTTAATAGGAATATTTCGAGAATGCATTCATAGTAGACTGGTTACTGTTGTGCAATACGACTAACGGAGTTTTACGATATTGGGTTCACGATAACCGGTTTAAGACTGACCAGCTCGTACCACTGACTTGGCCGGAACGTAATCAGTATTGAAATATTCGTTTAGATGTGTTTGTTTATCTATATTCTACGCAACACCTACTCATGGCAGCTATCGTTTCTTTTTGGACAGAATGGAGGAAAAAAATTGTTTTCACACTCTGAAAGAGGTCGTGTTTCCTACTCAAAGCCGGAAATGCTTAAGCTAAATCGCTATAAAACTTAAATTTAAAGTTTACCCACTCAGCCAAAGCGATAGTACGTTTATCTTAAATTTAGTAACTTTGTAAAATAAAAAAACAACATTAACAACCAAGGTTTTAGAAATTCTAAGCAATCGTCTTCATCAATATTTGAAACCGTTAAAAAATAGTACAAACGTAATTTAAATCTTAAAGTAATAAACAAAAGGGTTTCCCGTTTTGACCTTGGCTGGCAATGCGTCGGTGACTCGGAGACAATTTTGGTGTTACGGACATGATTAAAGAGGAGTGACCGCTTTCCACCAGATGCTTCAGTGTCCGTTTGCTTGTTTGTTGGCAATGGCCTTAGAATTTTTTTGTAGTTTATGCCAAACATACAGTAAAAAGTTTTTTTTTGTTTTGGCACTGAGATCAAAATTATCGTCATACTCATTTCCTATTTCTTGTTAATTGTTTGAGTTAAACTATAGGATATATATAAATATGACAAGTGCCTGTCTGTATACTCGTACTTACATTTTACTTCGATAATAGAAATGGACCTACGGAGTTTAATTTCAGATTTATAATCTTACAAAACAATAGAGAGCTAAAGTTTTTACTAATATATCGTCGTAGCGATACTGTCAAAGGTTATTATTGACGATCGATGTCATTGCCATAGATGGCAATAATTGTAACTATTCCAAGGCTGATTGTAATAGATTAATGACATCGTGTATCCTCTACAAGTGTGGATCTCCAGAATTAACTGTTAAATTTAGAAAAATAGCTACACACAACATTGAAGATGATTTTAATTATTCATTATTTATTAACATTTATGGTAATTTAGTATTTACAGGAATTAATTTTAATATCTACAAGCAGAAGACCACCACCATATGTGTAACACCACAATAGTGAAACTGCCACAAATAGGCATGATTTGATTACGTCATCTTATGGCCTTTGAACGATGAAGAGTTCTTTTATGGGACTTGGTGTTCGTTACAATAAATTTCCAAAGTTGATACGTGATTTTGTTAAAGTTAATGTTTGCCAATGTAGCACGGTTCATCTACTTTTATATTTTTACATAACTATCGATGTGTCTGTTAGGCATCTTGTAACTTCTGAAAACACAATACGCATACCTATGTTTGATTTGCCGAGATGAATGGTTCATATCTATTAGCAATGTTAATATAGCGTAAGGAACAAAACATAAATATAATAGTTTACTTTAAGTTACTAACTGAATTGTAGGCGAATATTTTTGTGCTCTGACAATTACGTGGCCCGTACGGCGTCGCCAAAACAGCGACGGCCTTGTCGACTCGCGTTGCGACATCGTCGTTCGACACTGGCAGGCGTAATTGCGGTCGTTGACTTAACATTGGGCCTCGCCGAGTTTGTCACTTTCGTGTAATTAGAATAGTAAAATAATACAACACGATACTTCAATGTATCGTTAGCCCGTTGTTGCGCAGTATTGGTCACTCTTGGTGATATGTAAATAATACTAATAGACATCTTTTAACAAATATGACTACAGTGAGAGAAGTTGAGATTTCCTCCTATGGTGTCATACTCGCTTCGTCGTTATAAGCGTAGCATTGTGAGCGAGCAATCGCCGTTGTAATTATTCCAAGGAATTGTTTGACCCGGTATCAACTCAAGGAGAATGAATTTTATTCCACATGGCAGTTTAACAGTGTTCAATTTTCACAGTGCTGCTTTGCGCGACTATTTCTGGAGCGTTATGTACAAGATTTCATGAAAAGGTGAAAAATTACTTAACGTTGCCCCTTAAGGCCAGTGCATAATGCATTATTGATTCCTCTAGTGCAGTGTGTTGTGCGATATCTATAAGTGACGGCAAATACATTTGTATCAAGTCATTATTCACATCATCATTTTCAGAATCAGACCTATAAAAATATTATATGTATTAGTATAAAGTATTTTGGTAGCGATGAAAAGTTTGCCTTATTTTATACATTCATATTACCTATTTAAAATTAATGATTATGACGGAAACAAAGTTATATATTCACCATTGCAAACTCTTCCATAGTTTTTTTGATAAATATAAAAAATCCATAACTCCATTTAGGAAATACCTTACAACTTGTAAAACAACCTTACAACAGTGTAAAACGTTTATTTATTGTTTACTTAATAAAATTCTCTAGTCAAATTTTTGAAAATAATTAATTTACTAAACTTAAAACTGTAAATTGTTAATAACGCGATCTTTATTATATATTGAATATGTATTAATAGAAAAATATTCTTGTTTTGTGAGTGGGAAATAAAAGACAGGCATATGTCTAAAGATTAAACCCAGCCGCGCGGCGGCCGGGTCGGGGCAAGACAAGTTTCCATGCAACCCCAATTTGAACCTGCTGTAGCAAATGAGCGGCTTTCACAAGTAGGTCAAAACACGGAGGGCTGAAATTGGGACTTGCCCTCGGGTGGCAATCGGGCTAATCGTGCTTTGGGGTTACTCCGTACACTTCTAAATAATAAAATTTTGTATGACTGTGTGCGCATACCGTATGTTCGGAATGTGAATAGTGAATTATTCCTAAACATCCGTTTTACAACGTGGGAATTGGTTCGTCAGTCCTCGGACATGTAATTTATACCAGAAAGCTAGTTACCGATTCGACATGAAAATTTATTCTTCAGTTCGCCTCGTGATTGATTGTAATATCTTGGTTGATATTGACACCAATAATCCAATCATAGCGACTGTGTCTGCATCAATGCATATTTACAACCAAACCGCTTAAAACTCGACGTTACGAGAATTTTTACTGTAGTAAGCAAGTAAATGTCTGTTTGTTTTCTTCAAATTCTAGAAAAATCTCCCCTTTACAATCGTATATGAAAATGCCTGGAGCGTAATGAAGGAGAAATAGTGAGTTTGTGGGTTAAGTGCCAATCCAAATGTCGAAAGATTTTATACCGTACGACGAATTTCGACATGACAAGGATTGACGAGAGTTTTCTAACAGTACTATGAGGAGACTGAAGGCTTAGTTGTTTTGCGAAGCACAGAAGGGCACACAAAATTTTGCTCTTAATCGCCTCTCCAATAACAGCAATACGTAATAAATCATTACTTATATGTACATAATATTTTTGGCTTTATTAAGTTTCAATGACTGCAAAACGGTTTACGTCGAATGAAGAAAGAAGTCACTTATGTATGCGAAACGTTTCTCATTCCGGGCATCTCCTGTTGAATTATTCATTCCGCTGCGCTGATGTAACACTTGTTTCTGATTTGCGTGGTATTCCTCATAAATCATTGATGGTATCACCTTGTAATGTGATGCGTTCCCAAGGGTTTTATTGACATTTTTATTTAAAACCAAATATTACACAAACAACGGTCCTTATATTTATCTTGTATTATTGTATTTTGCATCGATTGAAATCTGGTCATGATTGCTTCGAAAACTTGATTACCTTACCGGCGTCTGTGTGCACGTGTTATCGCGGTACGTCGATATGGGTATCATCAAATACCTTAAGCCGTGATTAAATACGCTTTTAGTAAATGACTAAGTGCTTAACCATTATGGATGACAAGGGTACATTATCACAGTAAGTTTTTAAAAAGTAAAAACGTCTTAATTCGTTCCCAATTCCAGGAGTCTAGGTCATTTTTGCGATTGCGATTTGAAAACATAGCTTTATTAATAATACATTGTTTTATTATAATATAATAAACATTGTTGATTATATTACGGTGCCTTCCACTACCTTCAAATCTATTCAAGGTCCTTAGTTACAACACATGTAATCTCAAGCGACCATCTGTGACTAAGTCTGACGGTCACAGTGAGTTTAACCGTTAAAGATGTATTGAATCACTTCCGATTCATATAAGTTAGAGATAAAGTGATGGAATTTAGTATTTTAACCATACCTTCACAGTATTGATGACTCAACCCTGAGCCGGTTCAAATATTCATAATTATGACATATAAGTGATCTGTTGAGCTGCAGCTAAATGTCAAAGTAAGTAATTCCCTAATGTATCCTGCAAAAATACCCAACGTTTACGCATTTTTAAAATGAATTTTAATGTAATTTCATTGCTCCACGTGTTATTGTAACATTGAAATAATAAGCCCGCGCTCAAAAAGCTCCCTGAATTTCTTATCATTTCATTGACTCATTCGGCGATCATAATTTGAACACGAAGTAGGTAAAACATACATTATGATGATACATATGATGATCTGTGCACCGGTTCACTCTCATCTTAATTTATGATTTACTTATCTGGATCGCACACGTGAACCGTGAGCCGAGATGGCGCAGCTCACGCTCGGTTCTTCAGCTATCCATGTCTACTTCACAACCTAGATTTATTTTAACAACTTGGTGTCACAACATTTAGAGTAACCACAGTGACTTTTATTCGAATCAGTCCTAAGTTTCTTGTCATGAATTAAGTTGCTTTTCAATAACTAATTTTATAATCATTTTTTTAAGAACAATTACCCTTTTACAAAAATCACTAGTTGATATTCGACATCACTACTGAGCTATCGAATAGGAATGAGTATTTAAATTCAATTTAATTGGAACTTTTTGGGTTACATCATTAACATAAATTATCGTTGCTTATCTTAGTGTTGCATAATGTATGAAATTACAGAGAAACATACCGCTTACGTAAACTATCATTAGATAAGTTATGCTAACTTTGTGTGGTGTTGATGTATTTAAAGGGAAAGTAAAGTGGAGATATCAATATGAGTATGAAAATACATGTATTTATTGAATGTATTTTGTTGATAATAATCCCCCAGTGGTATTGCAACAAAATGTTTGTTGTTATAACATGCTATTGTATAAAATACACATATATTTATAGGAATATATTAGCAGGAAGGTTCTTCTAACTTCCAACATCAAATGGATGCATCTTTATTTCCAGTATCAATCCACGAAATATCTGAATTCTTACTTTACGTTTTAAATTTGTTAATCATAATATTTAATAACAATAATAAATTCTATATATATTTTTCGATATATCGTTACATTGTTTAGTCTTAGGTACATGTCGCTTTCTTCTAATCATTATATGTAATTTGTATTTTTTTTATTTATTTTATTTACATTTTATTGTATATATCTTAAACAAGGCTATTAAAAAAGCGTAGTTAATTGCTAAGGGCATTCTTTTCCAGTTAAGCTAATGCGTAGGTGAGAAATTGTTGGCAGGTGGCAATAATAAAAACAAACACCCTTCATACATATTTATATTACTGCCTTTTATTTGTACAAGGTCCTTAATTTCATTCAATAATTTATGTATAACCTGTAACTTACCATGGATATTTATATGATTTTAGTAGGTTAAAAATCCTACATGAAACTCTCTCGGAGAGGATGGATATCGTTTTTTTTTTTTATCTATGTCAATGTAAAAACAAAATCGTCTAAAGCCTGGTATAACGTTTACCGATGCGACTTTGCATTTTTCAAATTAGATTAATTGATCAATTCCAAGCCGATAACTATAAATAAGACCGATACATATTTCACTCGAACATCATAACATCCTATTGAAAGTACAGGGTAGATATACTCCTAAAGCTGGTCAAAACTCCAAGAGTCAGTAAACACTACAAAATCGATTAATCCACGTCTGTAGTATAGCCGTACTATACATATAGATTATGTTCATGTTAACACGAAGGCGTGGGACGATATATTTATCCTGAGGTCTCACAAAGCGTATTAAATTAAACGGCTGCGTCAGCTGAATAGCGCCCATTACAATTTATAACCTCACCAAACTACTATCTATGGTGTAGGTTTCAAACAGCGTAAGAAAGCGAGAGAGGCTACCAAATTAATATGTAGCAAGTAACATGGGTCTACAATATTTATGTCATGTTGCCTGTTGGGAACGAGTGTTCTATTATTTTTATTATTTATATCATATACTCTGGATTATACTTGGTTTAAGAAATAAACGAAGTAATTGTAAGATTCTATACAAGTTTTTCTCACCCCAAAAACGCCATTTTTTGTTCATACTCAGTTAAGTGGTTAGCAAGAATGAGAGGTACAGAGATTGTTGGTTATGTATTAAATGTATTAAATGTCGGGGATGTTGTTAACTATATCAATGTTTGCACTAAGAATACATAATCTTTAGCCAAAACATGTTTTATTACACGGAATAATATTTATTTTATATTGCGTGATATAATCGCACCTTTAGAATGAAAGTGACTTAACTCAAAATTCCTGAAATTCCAGATTTTACTATAAATTTACATAAAAAAGCCTACTCTAAAACCCCATGGTGAAAAAGAGCTCGAATTATGAGTGAGAAAGGGAAAAAGGGAAAACCTCATGCATCAGTCTCTTTAAATTCACTCAAGATCACACATTTTTTAAAACTTTCTTCGTCATATCCCATAAATTGCAATTTTTGAGTTGTGTCACTTTAATTCTAAAGGTGCGATATGTTCACATAGTAGAACGGAATCGGGTCGAATTATCTGTTTATCGATTTTATGGCTAACTAGCATTCGGCCACACTTCGTTTGCACAGATATTTGAATGGCGTCACGTTTTTTTAACATAATTCACCATCTCCAAATTTATTTTATCTGTAATATTTATTTATTTATCAATAACATTCCACAATTTATATGGTTTAACACAACACTCAAGAATAAGAGTAATAAGATAATTACATACATTTTTGATCTTTATATTTTACAAACAAATGACAACCGATTAAAACACAAAATTACATAACCCATTAATATTTTAACAAACGAATTGCCGCCGAAATATGATTTTTTTGTGATAACCATAAGGTCTACTGATATTATGTATAGCTTATTATTTGCACAATCACATGTTCTTCCTATATACTGGATTTCATCAAGATCTATCAAGAAGTTTATGTGTTATAGAAGGACAGACAGACAGACAAAAATATTGAAAATGATACAATTGCAGTCAGTGTGTCTTAAAAAAATATTGAACACAAAATGCGATAATTAAATAAAATGTACAGACTTCTGTGCAATAAATAAGTAGTCGTTTTCCAATTGTACAGAAGAGAAAACCAAAGTGATAAGATCTTGGCGATTCTCATTTGGGTTTCTTTTAGATATGAAAAGAGATAAACATCAAAGCATGCATTGTAGTAAATCGTTCTCTGTTCGAGTTAACGCACCAAATTTATCTAAGCCAAAGAATTTAAACAAACTAAATAATAAATATAATAATAATAATAATAAAATAATAATATTATAATAATAATTTTAATTTAAACAGTATGACAATATGTACATTCTACTAACGCTGATACAATTTTGTGTATGGATAACGCGAGCTCAATGCAATGCAATACCAACGGAATTAAACACCGTAAAGATAATAATATTTTTTTTATTTTTCAAAACGATTGCATTTATAATGCATTTGTTTCTGATCATCACGTAGGTACCCCACAGGATTATTTGGCTTACGACGTTGTCCCTATTGGTTACTCGACGTATAATTAGAACTGGCAGCCATTATGGATCCGCCATTGTGAATTCCTGACATTTCATCGTCTTTGCATCGAACCGTGAAATAGTCGATACATTTTTGTTTCTGTGTGTACGTAACGATTGACATATAAAGAACGTAATGTCCCCTGTTTCGAACAATATAATTTTTAGTATCTTTATAAAATTTTCTTTACCTATTGTAATGACATTAATTATTTTCATATTAAATGTTATGGAATATATGAAATTAGTATTTCTGTATTTATTTAGTATTTCGCGGGGGAAATGAAAATCTGCGCGCGTTTTCAGGTAACGAGTCTACCTAGTCCCTCTTTTCCGGAGGACTGCTGCTCTTATTATGACCGGGGCGCTTCTGTGAGCGACTACAGTAAATAGGATGTTTGTAAGTGGATTCCAGACTACAGTCAGAACATATGTCTACAGAAAAAGTTAATAGAAAGACACATATTACAATTCAAACATAAATGAACTAATAAATATGGCGCTTGTCTTACTTGGTTACTCTGCTCGAATTAGCAAATTCACGCCCGCGAAGATGTCTAACTTTGACGCCAGCAATGTTACCCCGTCCGCCGCGCCCTAGATTTAACGCTAGCTGTTGTTTGTTTACGACTCAAGACACTACCTGAGTTCGTAACTGGAGTTTCACGGCTGGAGTTCTCATTCTTTTGAAATGAACAATTTTATATGTATCTCTAAACTCTCTACTGTATATCTTGGTAGATAGACAAGAAACAAATGATACAATTCTTTACAATATAACATAAAATATGCGTAATATGGAGTTTTAACGTTTTGTGTCACATGGATGAGGCTTACCATAGTTACTTCATTGGTCCTTAAATTTATTAGCACCTATGATTAGTCATGGGAAAATTTCATGGCAACTATTGGTTAACTAGAGGCCATACAAAAGTTATAATTCTGTGTAACAGCGTGAATGTCTCAGCTGAATATTTTCACCTATGTCTATACTCATAGACCTAATATATGGGATTAAATTTAAATTTCCAATGCGATATTTATTCAGATTTCATAGTATTGTTTTCATTTTGCATAAAGTAATTTACACTAATAATAAAATTTTAACTGATCGATTTTTGTACATGAACGATATATGAGAAAAAATATTATTACAGGTCTTTATTAACGAAATAGAACCCAACACAATAGTTGTTAGAATTTTTGTCTATTTGTCTGTGCGTTTGTTCCCGCTAATCTCAGGAACGGCTTAACCGATTTCGTTCTAGTTTTCAATAATGTATTGCAGTAAGCGTCATTTAAAATTTAAAGTTTGTTTCATTGCAATCTGTCCCTTAATAATTAAACTTATGAATTAATACATGTGTTTCTAATTCACAGAACGAAAAACCCTGAAAAATTCAGATGCTATCTTTAAGAGTAAGGTAGTTTTTCCGAAGCGAAGCGAGGGCATTTGCTAGTATATAATAATTATAATGAAAGTACTCATTAGATCCGTATAATTTACTATGCAAAATCTAAGTAACATTAGCTAAATGGGCTTTACTGGAAGTAAAAGGATTGAATCCTATTATTTAATATCGTCTTAACATAATAGATAGTTATTTATGTATGAGAATAAATCAATCGATCAAGTTATACGCGAAATTGTTTAAACATAATAATAAATAAACATTTATAATGGTATGATGCTTCGTCAAAAATGTTTGTATAAATAAAGATAAAAGCACCATCATTACATATGTTTAATATAAACAGACCTATAGGTAACCAAACTGACAAAGGCAAGCGTGCTACAAAAAATATTTGTTTGTTTTGATAAAGAGTGAATTTTGGTAACTCATTGAATATGGATGCCCTGTGGGTCGAGCAGTATACGGCCTGGGCAAGGTCAGGGGAGCACGCTTCCTTGTTTATTGACTTCTAAGTAGGAGATCCTCGTATTATTTTCATTCAGTATTTAAAAATCAGAGAACGACAGTTTTCCTGGTGGAAATAATAGCTCTCGAAACTACTGTTCAACTGACAAACTTATAATCCTACGTTAGGTGCTGTTAAGGGTTTTAATGCTATGTAGTAATCAATGTCGTATTTTTACTATTGTTGCTTAGATTCCAGCTAGAGCCGCCATAATTTTTTCAAAAGTTCAAAAAGCTCATTATTTATATATGCATATAAATATATACATTTCAGAGATGATAAAACAAAATCAAGAATATACAGTTTTATAAAATAGTACTTTATTAATATAAAATCACTGCACTGTATACGTATACAATGTATACTGGAGCAATACAAACGTACTTATTTCATGTTTAATTATTATTTAAATGATAATACTAT
Source organism: Megathymus violae (assembly GCA_003671415.1). NCBI lineage: Eukaryota > Metazoa > Arthropoda > Insecta > Lepidoptera > Hesperiidae > Megathymus > Megathymus violae. The sequence goes on from PDGT01000073.1 coordinate 826,949, forward strand.
ATATTATTGATATGGACGCTATAGACAGTTATTGTAACAGTCGATCAAAGATTTAACGTTTCATTTACTATGTACTATATACCCTTTTTACCAAAACAATAGTTTAAGACATATAATTTCCCAACAATGTATACGATTTTCGTATATCGTTGGGTCCTATGTATACGGGCCAAAATATAACATTACAATTAGACAGCAAACACTCTGAAAATTAAAATCTTGATATAATTACATAGGTACGACTCGATTGGAGTCAGGTTTTAATTTACAATGTGGTCTTGCCGGGGCTCAGGGTCGTAATAAATATAACGCTGTCCTCTCCATAAATTGCTGTAATTTTTTATACGAGTCATCCGTTAACAAGGTGCGTGTCGGTCACGTATAGTAACACCGGTATTTCTAATTAATGTCATAGGTTTTATAATGTCAAAAAATTATCAGCTGGAGAGGATTTTTGTTGTGCGACAATGATATGTAGGCTGTTTGTTTTTTCAATCATTAAATTTGCACGAAACTTCTTTTCCACAAACTTTCTAAAATGATTCATAAATAGTAATCGATGTTTAGAACGAAGCGGCGACGGGGCGCCTATTGCAGTTTTTATAATAAGTCTCGCTTTTCAGTATACAAACAAAACGAGTAATAACTTGAGACAGTTTTGAAATACCTCTATTGCGTTTCTAGTTCATTCACGAATGAGGGCGTGGATGACGGGCGTCTACCTGTGCCTAGAGTCACACAGAGCACAATCCGCGTTTATATACCGACTTACTTTCCCTTCTCTGAGTGAATACGTAATCGCTGCCCTCAGCTTCACACGGCGCGTTTCAGCTCCACGAGGGATCGAGGCCTAAAATCGGTTTGCGTCCGTGCGCTGTATCCATTATTTATCATGAACATTTCCATGCACGTGCAAATCCCTAGAAGAGATTTCGATGTATGCTCATTTAGTATGCAGGTTAGGTTTCGAATCAGCGGGTTTCCTCCACTACAAAGTAGATTTTGAAAAGAGGCAATGTTATTTTTAATAGAATATAGTATCTTGGGAAAAGTTCAATATGGATTATTTTGATGTGAGGAAACTTTTAATCAGAATAGATATAAACAATAGTTGACTCTGGCAATTTGAATTCAAAATTTTGTTGGTGAGGATGATAAAATGGAACGTGGATTACTGATTATTTCAAAGGTTAAAATGTAAACCTAAGAAGTAATGTAAACGGTAAGGCCGTGTTAACATGAAACTAGCAACCCCCCTAGTTTCGGAAAACATATCAACAGATCTGATGGCCCCGTGGTTTAGCTACTCTTATTTTTCATTCTACGTCTGCTTCATGACGTTTGAGAATTTGAAATTATAATCTAATAAAAATATCTGACATTCGCAATATAAATTAGTAATTGCAGATCCCAGGCCCTATGGTTCAGAAACAATGGCTAGCTCATCAGATTCAGGAAGATATTGGCCTTAAAGCATAAGAATTCATCAGTTGATCACCGATATTTATTCAGACTTAGTGGATTAAGTTCTGGATTATCCGTCGGAACCAAATGTGTTTCACAATGTTATCAGACAACGTATCTCTATACTCAAAATATAATCTTATAGATGAGACCAGTGGTTCTCGCATGGAAAGGTCACAAACGGATAGATAAAAAAAATTGTATGTTTTTAAAGTATGACAATCGATCGTTTATTGAGATACAAATTTTCTCGCTAAATGATAACGACATGTATACATCTACCGATGGATGGGGTGCGAGGTCTCCTCTCTCAAGGAATAAGTGCGGGTAGGCAGACTTTTTACACCTTTAAGAACAATATCAATCAATCGGATATCAGATATGTTATAGGTACAAAGGCTTCTTTGCGATGTATTCCATCGCTGAAACGCCAATCATTTTTCCTACTTACATTATTGTGTGCTGGATTCGAACCAGGGTACCCCGTGGGTAAAACCGACATTTAAACCACTAGGCGATCGCTGCTATCCGGTTAGCGACTCTGGCCATTCTCAAGTTAAACCTTAATTCTTTTCGTGGTTGAGATCTACTGCTATTCTGAAGACTGAGATTAAATGTCACATTTGTAGACATCATCGTCATACTCTCCCTTCACGGCAGATTTAGAAGGCGTGGGGATGGTTCTGCCTCAGGCGAACTATACGAATGTTTTAAGAGTTCTATTTATTTAGCAATACAATAAAAAAAAAGATGAAATAGAAGATTTGATTGAAGTAGTAATTTAATTAATTCTTACCGGGGAAGTTTTCAAAGATGCACGGCTATGTTGCCGGAGGTACCCCATTCCACTAAAATACTCTTGGCTTTCTTCCGATGCTTAAAGGGATATTGTGGAACTTGTGTTACGAAGTTGACTCGAAGCCAGTGATTTTTTTTATAAAGAAGTAATATAAATTATTTTTTTAAAGTCAAATTGAATGCTACTTAGGTGAAAACAAAATATTTTAGTTACTTTTCATTAAATTGTTACAATTAATATACATTTTTTTTTACATAAAATAAGTTAATGCTTGACAACAATCCCACCTGATGGTAAGTGGTGATGAAGTCTAAGATGGTGAACGCACTAACTTAATATATAATAGCCTATTCACTGTCCTCTTGAAGACTCCCACATCGTATGTAGCCGGGAACACTGACACGGGCAAGTTATTCCAGTCCTTTGCAGTGCGCATAATAAACGAGCACGCAAACCGCGTCGTCCGTGCAGGTGGTAGGTGCACTACGAAAGTGTGGATACCTGCCGTACGTCGAGTTGTTCGATGGAGGAACGGTGATGGGGGAATTAATTCGAACAATTCCTGCGCACACTCTCCAAAATGTACCCTATAGAAGACCGAAAGGCTGGCAACACTGCGCCTGTGCTCAAGGCTTTGCAGATTGGTTTCAGTCAGATCTGGGTCACCAATACGCCTCTTTGTACGCTTTCCATCGAGTCCAACGCAGATAAATGACTTTTGACATATGTATATTATATATTTATATCACGCTAAATATCTTATATGAGAGATGTTTTCCTCCCATATAACATTAAAATTAATTAATGAATTAATATTTGAAAAAAAACTAATAACATCAAATGTCATCCACTACAGGTTTCAAAAATGTATTTGAACTTGAGTGAATTAATAAAAAAGTATTTTTTTAAATATCAAAATGGTCAGATTGATGTCGCTGAGTCATAAAACGAATATCGATCACAGAGCTGCACTACAGATTTATTTACTAGTGTAGATAAGGAGGGTGAAAACTAATAGTAGGAATTTAGTGAGACGAATTTAGATGTGAAGTAAGTAAAATTATCGTTTCCCGGGTGTTACACTATGTATGTTTTGTTTGCCAGTTAAAACGAACGACGTTACGTAAAAGTTGACGAAGTTAAAACACGGTTATGTGGTCCAGGCCCCAAGGTATCCATCCTTACATATTATTTCTTTGGATAGTCGCTATACTGTTACGACGCGACGTGTCACGCGAGCGGCTCGTCGTCGGCCAGAGCGACGAGAATCATGACAGGCAACAATGTTTTGCAACGGATCGCACGACAGGTCTGCGCTGTCGCCGCGTTCGTTGACCTACTGAACCCGGCGGGAAATGCGCTCGGTGCAACATTAATGTACCCACCGGCTACGACGCCATTCGAAAACGTGTCATCGCATTTTGGCGGGAAAGTAATTGCCGAGAAAAAATCTTACATAAAACATTCTGTAATTCAACCAAATTCAATTGGGTTTGCTTGAAATGCGCAAATATTTAATACGTACAATGCATATTTAATGTCAATGTTTACTGCATGATTCGAACTAAAAATCAAAAATTTCAGTACAGTGATAAATAATAATTTTATTAGAATACATATATATGACCGACGTTATTATGCTTCGAAAAGTAATTTTGAATGGAGAAGAAACTTATGAAAGAAATTTAATTGCTTTCATCGGAAATGAAAAGTAAAATTTAACCCCCATCTGCTATTGGCGTTACATAAAATTTCACAATACAAAATAATGTTACCTTGAAATTTTTCACTTTATGTCACTTTAATATCACAGTCGGGGCAGTGGGGTAGTCGTGTTAGTTAATATTTCCATAGTTATACTGTTTTTTATAGATCCTGCAACCCAGTTTTTCGTTAATGTTTTACAATAATTGAATGTACTGAAAAATAACAATCGTACATTGATTGTGTGTTCCCGGGTCATCGGTGTTTATGACGTTCATTTGCGTAAGTTCATGTCATCCGGACAAGCGAAATCTTATTGTGAGGGTGTGAGTGTGTAAGCGTTTTTTTTTAATTACTGCCATTGCCATTTTTTAATTACTGCATTGAGTAAGGTCTATAGTTTTACCTCTAACTAATAAGACATTATATAACATTTTCATTATACCGAATAGTCTTTACGGCCGAGGTATATCACACCTTTCTCTAGAGATTTGACTTTCCACATTCTTCATTTAAGTAATTGAGATCGATTCGCTGTCTAACTTTTTCGTCGTACGTAACTTGATACAAACGAGCTTAATATATTGTTAAGACATAAAAAAGCAAACAATTTACAATAACCTGACAGAAATTGTCTTGGTTTCTTTGTCGGTTTTTCATAGTTCCACACGGGTACCATAGTGTTAGGAATGGCTAATCTATTAGATATGTTTTATTTGATATTAGTTATTATTCATGAATGAGGTACTCATGATATCCGGTCTATTTGTGTATATATTGTGTATGGTCTCATTAAGGTTTTGTCATAATATATTTTGTAATAATAATTTTCTAAGACGGAACCCGGTTTGTCTTTATAATATTGTGTCATCTTTTATATGAATTTGTATCTGTACGTTAGTTGTTGATGGGCTGTGATAACTTCTTAGTCATAACGGTGTTTATAGTATGTGCAAGACTTGCAATATACTGTGATATCCTATATTGTCTCCGAATTTGCATAACAATGTCTACGAGTACATTCATATGACATCTGTAATGGTTCCTTCATAATATGATTATAATTACATGTGACTATTATTTTACAATGGACAACTTACCTTTTGGCTCCTTTTCATTTCTTCACTTGTGTGGGTGTTTCTTCATGTGAAACATTTTCTGCCCATGTCATCTGCAGTTTTGATTGAGTCAGTGACTTGTCGCTGGTTGTTTTTCAAGAGGTGGAACTTGATGTTTGCTTCTGTTGTGTGGCTATTCAGGGATATTAGTACAGATTTAGAATGAAAATATCGAAATATAAATATTTCTGTATTATACATATTTTGTATGTTATAGATCAGCGTATGAATCCAAATGTTACTATTTGCAAGTTGGTTTTTATACAAGTTTAATTAATTTTAATGTATAATAAAGTAATTTACAGTTGTTTTACAAAATTCTGATTTAATTTTAGCCTGTTTTTGCCTTCATTGTTTAAATCCTAAATATTTATTGATCCATTGAATCTATTGGTTCATTTCTTTCTATTGTCAATTTGACCTCATAGCCCAGTTGGTAAACCCTGGCTGCCGAGCGTGAAGACCCGGGTTCGACTCCCGGCTGCAGCAAACATTTGTATTAGACTAATGTTTCTTCTCTGGTCACAGGTATTTATAATGTCATTTTTATGTACGTCCATTCCGCCCGCATCACAGGGAATCCTAGTTTGGAGTTGCGCGCTTGTGTAAATGTTTATTATTTAGCCATAAACAGAATATTACATTTATCTACACGAATCGTCAATTCAATCACATAAATAGCGTGGAAAACGCACAAAATGTTTGTAACTACATTTTCTTACAATGAGTATTATCATCGCGCATGATGTACCTATCTTAACCTTGTGGGTTAATTGTGTCACATACTTATGCATGTATCACATTCACAAGTACTACGCGTGTACTCGTTGTCTGTTTATTTTTATTGTTTCTATTGTGTATATTATATTATAGTAACAGCATAGTAACATCGATTTAGCGTGGCACTAGCTTCGTGCATATAAAGGTATTAGATTAATACATTCATACATACATCTGGTTTATGTGTTTGTCAATAACGAACAAATGGTAAGTATGTGGCTCGTTACCTAACTACCGTTGACATCAGATGAATGTAAATTTTTTTACACTACGGCATATAAAAACTTTGAATTATGTGGTACATACTACATTTAAAAAAAAAACGGTAAATCACTTTTATTCACGAGAACATAAAAATGCTTTTAGTTTATTTCATCTGTGTTCGAAAGAAAAATTGTTTTTTTATCAAATGGTACATACAGTAAAAAAACAATTATTAAATCTCGATTGAAATATTGAATAGATATGTAAGAGTATCGATTTGCAAATCGATAAAATAATCAATAGTTCCTTGCGCAAATTGAACGCGACCAACAATTTCCTGTAAACAAAGCATTATCCGAAAGTGTCATTCGGTTAGGCATTCAGTACGTAGTTATATGAAGTTACGAGAAAGTATTGCTGGCGTAAGTTGAATTATGTTGTCTGACAAAGCAACGACTATAATCTTTCGCGTTTGGCCTAGTTTCGCAACCTTGAATAAAGTTACCTACTGTTTCTAATAATAAAGCGAGTTTCCCGCACAGACCGATGTGAAGTGTACTGAGTTGAATAAATAAATATCTATTTAAAATCAAGCACTATTCTAATATTTTATAGTGACTGACAAAATTATTTGGTAAAATTAGTTTTAGGTTGATTTTTTTCTTCTCCTACTAAGGAATCGTAGTTACTTGACCTTGTTGGTTCGTTAAAAAGGGTTTTAACGGGTTGTGTTAAGGTTTTTTTATCACTCACATTTTTTAACCTACTTAACCGTAGTAGGCTTACTTGACGGCACGATTAATTTCCAATCATTACCCAACAATCGTTAAACGACATAAACAATCGTTACCCAAACGAATGGGTTATTAAAAACCGGCATACCTTAAAACCAGTTTAGTTGGTCCTTGGTTCCTGATTATATTACTAGTTTTGTTGGTTGTATATTTAAACAATAATAAAGTTTTCAAGTTAATCTACCCGCGCCGGTATCCCGGAACGTCAGGATGACAGGAATGACAGGATGTCAGTTCCTCAACAACAACAAAATCAACGACAATCGCTGCTAATAAATCTACCTAGTTCAAGATCTGTTCGTGCATCCTGTTTTATCATTTAAATTAACAATATTTGGATGTATTGGAATATGTAATATTTCGTTTGTAGTTGATTTCAGCACGTTGTTCCATTTTGTGTCTAACAAGCTTTAGGAATAACCTATCAATTTTTGTCATTTAAAATTTAACTAGTAACTTTTGCTTCGCTTTGGAAAAACTATGCTTTACACTTAGAATAAACACCTGCATTGTTTCAGGACTGGGTTTTAATTATTTTGAGAATTACAAATATATTAATTTATAACTTTTTTTTTATTTACGGACGGCTTGCTATGAAACTAACTTTAAATATTAAGCGATGCACATAAGTGATAAATATAACGGTTAAGTCGTTTCTGAGATCTGCACAAACAAACAGAAAAAAGATTCTAACAACTATTTTTTTTTGGGTTCCATAGAATTAATAAAGGCCCCTTATAATAGTTTTTCTAATATTTAGTTTTCTTTTAGTTTTTTTTTTCTTCATGTACAGATAACGACCTGTTAAAATTTTATTATTTGTATACGTAGTTTCACGAATCGTTGATAATAGAATTCGCTAAGTAATTTCTGAATTTGATGATGTTTGTTATCGATAAATTAACTTTGAATAAGAGTTATTTTGTCAATCTTTATGATAAAAACTTGACTAGGTATTCTATTAAATAAAGTTTAAATCAAATTATACGACTCTGTAGTATTGTTTGCTCTCGGCTCGCTTTTCCGAAGTATAAAATATGTTAATCATTTTTTATACAATTCAGATTCAGATCTTTTATATTTTTTTAGTTCACAAAAATGACTCGATGTAGTTTTTTGTACCGGAATATATATAAATTTGGCTTACGTAGTCGGTTCATGAATTCACCGCTGTTTTTGGAACCGTACCAACTTCATGTCTGGGTGTGTTGAGTATTGAGGAAGAACATTCAAGATTTAATCTCGTATCGTTCTATATTGGTGACCAATGTACCCACAAGTGATAATGATACTATTAATGTATTAGTAGACATTGTTATATACCATGAGATATTCGATCGGGCCGAAGGTTTTGAGGTCGAAAGTTCTTTTGGATTCTTTACAGGTCGAAAGACCAAACTGTCCAAACAAGCAGCCTAAAGATTCCGAAAGACGGAGGTGTCTGGAAAGCAATGCGCTCAATCCACTTTTAATTCCAAGACAACCTCTCCTGCTTCTGATAGTTATACTCTGTTAATCAATGAACGAGAATACGGCTTCAAGTCAATAAACTTTGTGTCACCTAGAATAATCGCGACTTTCATTTTACGACTTCCGCCTTGCTTGGTGTTAAACTACGACAACAACAAAATTCTGCTCGTTGTTAGCTAACAACACAAAAACTATAGATAAATATTTATAGAGTACGTGATGATTACATTGCAATGAAACTATTTCTGACATAACATTAAACTAGATAGCGTGCAATCGTTTTATTGTAACCGTGTCTTGGTTTGCAGTGGGTAGTAGGTAGAAAAGAATAGATTAGAATAGAATATTCTTTATTATATAACATAACGACGACAAGAATTAAATAGGAAAGTCAGCTCATAATACGGAAATACAGCAGGCGGACTGATGACAATCTCTTCCAGACAACCTTTGCATACAGGATACAGAAAAAAGAAAAAATGTGAAGTGGTACAATTATGTGGAGAAAAGAATATTAAAAATACGGAAATATAAAAAAAGAACAATCCAAACATATAAGTGCACACATACATACGTATTAATTTATCACACAATCTCGAGCTGTGGTTGTTATAAATCCGGGCTATTTTGGAACCAGACCAACTCACACTCTTGAGATGGGTGTTTGGAACAATTTATATCATATATTATCGTTAAAATTTTACAGTAAATAAAATGTTGTTATTAAATAAATAATCGTATATATAATCACAACCCCGCGCTCACGTTATCTGTGTTTCAAGATCCATAGACGTACATAAACGAGAGATCACCCACGATCCACGAACAAATTAATCTGTCGAATTTTTAGTTCATCACTAATTGTCGGTCGACTTTTCGAACGGAGGATCTAGCTTTGAACCTTATCCGCACATCTAACTTTCTGAATACTGTTTTAAATAGCTTCGGTGTTCGTCGGTAGGTTCGACTGTTCTTACAAAGTTACTTTAGATAACATCGTGGGGAAACGTGCATGTCTCATAGCCCTATATATTGCTCTAAAAGGTGTTGTAAAATTTTTGTTTATCCCCTTTTTTAAATACGTTTCGTTCACGTATCTAAAGAAGTATAGTGACATGAACAAACTATAAGGTACATAAGTATTACTATGTATTTGGATCAAGGTCTATCGAAGCCCTCCTCCGTTGCAAGGTTTTTGTTTATTTTCAGAGGGAAAACGTTTATTTCGATTTATTAAGGTCGACCACAGTACTGGGGCAGGCGACCGTCGGTCCTTATCATTAAAACTATTTGTACAACCAACTGAAATTCACGTTGATATCTTCATGTATTATTTTAATCCATGGCAAAAACCCAAAATTTGAAGTAAAAAATATTCGTATATATTCATAATATGTCTAATTATAAATCAGGAGTACCTACCCTACAATCAGGCGCGGTCCGAATTGTGGCGGGTGCCCCGATTTCTTTTTGGTCTGCAATGCTGCGGTAATGTTTTTGGTGTTACTGAAATCTATGGATGTCGGTGTTCACATGACACCAGATGGCAAATGAGCACCCTATAGCCCAGTTTATAGTTGCAAGGTCAACTACCGAGCGACAGATACCCGGTTCGATTCTCGGCTGGGGCAGACATTTATTTGACAGATAAATATTTTTTCTTCGGTCGTGCCTGTTTGTTGTGTCATATTTGTTTACGTCCGTGCCGCCCGCAATACAGGGAATTCTAGTGCGGCGGTGTGTGTGTGTGTGAACGTTTATCTTTTTACTGAGCGCTCTTGTCATTCTCTTCATTCTCATTCATTCATTCATTCATTCTCTTCATTAATAAACTGCATCCGTGCGAAGCTGAAGCGGGTCGCTAGTGCCTTATTATTTTCATATAACTTCTCATTGTCAATAAGACGAACGCGAGACACTGTGACGGTTGACATTCATAATAATAATATCTTTATTTACTTTCGCCGTTCTGTACGAGCACACAAATCTGTATATTGTGAACAAGTTGCATATCTACGTGCACGTTGCATGCGGCAACATGCAAACATCGATGTAATACCGGTAGGGATAGCATTCTGACTGTGATGACATTAATCTGGAAATTAACAAGGAAACTGATATTTTATTTTATTTTATTAAATTTTATTGATCGGAAATAGTAGTTACTAAATTAGGTGTATTTTGTTTCAAGTAAAATTCAATTGTTTTAAGTTGTGATAAGAACGAGGGCACTCAATAATTGCCCGTATCTAATATTTATACACTACCTATGTAGGTTAGTAATTTAAAAAAAAATTGGACTTATTTAATAATTTTCATTTAACATTTTTTTATTATAATTATCATCGCGTTTCAGCTAAAAAAAACCGGACTAATTTTTTATATCGATAGAGAGACGAAACTCCGTGTAGGTCCGAACAAATCCGAACGGATGGTGACTCAAAGTGTAAGTAGGTACACGGCTCTAGTTCACAGATACCTTCAGAGACAAGGTCGCTGCCAGTAGGATATCTAGCGCAATTGGGACGTTCTTACACGTTATGCCAATGAATGTTTTTAGTGTCCAAAATAGACACAGCACGAGGTTTCGTACAACATATGTATTACTATGAAGGATATATTATTATTATCAGCGCGTATTTTGGTATAAGTAAAATTTTACCAGTAGCTTTTATGTAATCGATGTTTTAACCATCCGTCCCTCGCGTGTATGTATTGCAAACGGGTAAAATATTAAGTTTTGATTGAGCTTCAACATGAAACTAAATAAAAAGTAATTTGATAAGTAAAACTCAGGTCCTTTGTGTCAAAGTGTCAAAGATGGAATTTTAGAGATTTTCCTAAAATATATATCATTTTGTGCGAATACAACGGATCAAACATTATATTTTATTCTATCGATGTAGAGTATGAAATTTAGGAACAGGTATAACTAGTTGTTATCTTTTATGGGTGTATAATAGTCGCTACTTAGTAATTGAGCCAATTTAAATGACCCCATACTTGATAGGACTAGGACCACTGGAACGAAAATGATGTGGCCGTTATCATTTATTACTGTAATAGTAATTATACTTAAAAATATTTGTTGTAATTTTCGTTTGTCGATTTAAAATGTTGATATGTTCGAGGTCGACGCAAAATTCAATTACAACATTTGATTACAAGCGAACAATTTACATTTCAAGTCCGTGTCACTATAATTAATTGAAATTTTTGAATACCAAAAGAGTAATTTCACTAGATGTTCATGTTTGCGTCGTGAAATAGCGTGCATACTGCAATGAGGTCTCTATGACAAAAGGGATGCTCTGCTGTCAGTGAAATTGGGACGAGCTAGGTCGTGTGTTCTTTTAGGCTTTGATATTTCGATTGCCTAAAATAGGCCAAAAGACTTTCAAAAGATTGTCCGCATTCACTTAGTCGTATACCAAATGTAACTATAAAACATGAATTGCCATGTTTCTATATGACTTTGCAAACCTTTTTGGCAACGACCTTATTAGCTACCCAGTATTTATAGATACAACGAGAAATACAATTCTGCGTAGTAAACAAAATATAAGTATATTTAATTGAGTTATTGCCTTTAATTAACACCACATAACCATAGGAAAAGTGTGACACAGATAAAGATTACTAACAGTAAAAAATCCTGATAGGAAAAACTAAATTGAAGTGCAAATACGAACTTGACATCATTTAATTCAAGGTAATACATTTTTTTGTTGATAAGCCGATCTATGCTGCACATAAATGTTGTACATGTTTTCACATATGTAAGTAGGTAGTGGTACTACCTAGATGTTTTTAAATGACAAATAAAAGCAAAGCTACTTCTACGACATAAAAAAACTGCAATTTATGTAATATTTACATAAATAGTTTTCGCTTGAAATGCAATGTTTAACGCCTGTCGAGAATGCAGGCGATCTCATCTTAGCTCGTCGCCTTCAACTCGACCTTGTAACACAAATCTTTATATATAGACTCATCAGTAATTTTAATTGATTTTGCAGTAATAACATGTAATCAATTTTAAATTTTACAAATATTACATTTAATTTTTAAAACGTTTTAAAAAAACATTCGGTTTATAGAAACTTTATTTCTCATAAGACCTACATAGTCACTTAGAATAAGAAACTTAAACTAATTTGTAAAGTGTTGTTATGTTCGGCGACCTTGTAGAATTTAGTTATTTTATGTACCTACCTAAGTGTTGATGTTATGTATATGTGTCAGCATTAAGAATTGATGTGCGTATTATAATGATGAAGCAGATAGTTTGTGTTTATCGTAAGTGATAGCCCGTGTTAAAGCATTTTCGGGTATGATCGGTATTTTGTGTTATCGTCAGAAGCTAAAATTGTTTGAGCGCTTCCGTAATTTAGAAGGCACGATAAAACGGCGGGCTCACTTGTTTTCGTCGGATAGCAGTCGTTAAACCACATTGGAAGACCTTCGGACAGATACTTTAGTGGGCCATTAACTTCTGCACCGGTCCGCACTGGATTCGTATGGTGGAATACTATAAATGCCTCCTACATTATCTGTGAAGAGCTAATCTCGACGAAAATACCACTTTAGTGGGTACAATTTTACGGCATAAAAAGTGGAAACCAGTTTATGAGTCATAGTATAGTTAATGTGTGCAGCGTACAGTACCATAATACAGCATTGTTATAAATCGCGTCATAATGTAGTCTCTAGTGTCATTGAAAATGTTTACACTTTGTTTTTCCGTCTTGAGGTCAGTCTGGAGTAGGTCCTCGGGCACGTCACTATTAATTGTGCCCTCGTTGACATTAGAATGTCACAAAAATACCAATGGTACCTATAAAAAGAAAGGTATTTTGTTGAATAAATCCACTGGCCTGGTGTCTGTAATCTGTCTAAAGTCTGTAATCTCACTGACCAAATACACAGATGATCCCTTGGTGAGATTATTATAATTAAAAATATTAAGATTAGTATAATCATAATAATCGAATTATCATCATAATTATCCAATCTTTGTGTGGAAGGTTAATAACTCATATTATGAGTCATAACCTAATATGTTCAAGCGGATAGGAAATAAAAGTTAATATGGACAGTCTATTAAGGGGCCAGTAAATAAAATTTGGACTGCTTGGCAGCAACTATTATGGTAAATTAATTCCCCTCAATTTCATGCTGGCAGAACTGGGTGTTGTAAGAGGCGACAGAAGCAAGCCTACTTGGTGGTAGGGCTTCGCGTTAGGATTATATTATCAGTATTAGTATTAAGTCATTAATAATATTACTTTCCATGAAGCCTGCCTGGCTAGCTACCACCCTCCTGCTTGGGTCAGCCGCCAAACGACTCGTCGCGTTCCGACTGGGGGCTTGAGAGTTAGTATTTTCTTTCTTTTCATTTCCTGATCGACAACGCATCAGTGCTACCCTTGGTCATACTGATGTCCATGAGCGACGGTTAATTGTCTGCTCGTTCTTCGGCTATTTACATTAAAAAAAATCAGAACCAGATAAATACATTCCTCAAAAATGCTTGTGAGATGTTTAAATGTAAAGGGTAGGTTTTCTAAAGCGATGCGAGGGCGAGTCACTACTTAGTAATAAAACAGTAACAAGGCCGAATGTGTACATTGTATTTTTTCTGAAAATTTTAATGTAGATAGACTTTGTTCTTGATATAGAGGCCTAAAAACATTTTGCTTGGAATTTTTAGCTCTTTTTTTTCTCTCTGTTTGACTGTATAAAACTAAACCATTGAACAGATTTTAAACCATGATTCTTGACACATTTACAGTTTATAAATGGGTCATAATATAGTATATTTTTTATACTGGGAAATTAATCTGTTCCAGCAGAATTTTCAAACCGAAGGAAGGGTGGTGTTAATTAGTGTAAATTTAATACGATTATAATAGATTACTTATAGGAGCTTGAAGCACTCATATACTTTTTTAACGTGCATGTTAAAAACACCTACATGTGGATTTTATTTTCATTTTATTAAGAACGAATAGCCCGAATAATTCTCTGTCCATATATTTACTAATTAGCGTAATTACGACTAGTATTTGATTGGAGACTAAGTAGATAATAGGCAGAGTTCTGTACATTACACAATAACAGTTTTTCCATGTATGTTATCATATTAAAATTAAGTACCAATTCATAGTTCTATTGTTTATTTTACAATGATCACTTTGAATTTACGCCCTCTAATATTCTCTACCGAACAAAAAGTAGATTTGTTATTATTGTTGTCTCACTTAGTATTTGCGCTATCTCTTTTGCACTTGTATATTTCTATTACAATATAGATTGATATGGGCGGGGTCTTGCAGTACACTGCAATGTGTACCGATAGCGCAATCTAGCGGTGGAAAGCATGAAATCTTTACAGCATTGTGGCACATAAGGCGATAGCCGAGTCAGTATGGTAAGTTTCCAAAGGTTGTCTTAGTTTGATCCGTTCGCAACAGATGGCGTCGTAGCCCCAAAATATTAACGACTGTTATTCATTACAAACACGTACCCAATTTAAAGAAATATTTCCTTTTGTTTCAGGTTTTAGTGGAATATGATGGTGTGGACTGGCAACGGCGGGAGTGGGTGGCAGTTTATTCGCGTAGAACGTTTCGGGTTTTTTTAGTTGAGAGAACTTTAGTATGGGCAACTAGACATCTTGAAAATAGAGAAGTTAAATGGCCGGCTTTGGTAAGCATAATATTATTCTTTCATTTTGTTAACTACTATTACCAGAAGTATTGTTATTCCTTTCTTTTCTTTCATTTAACTGAAGTTTAGATTATACGACTTGGTCAGTTACAATGACTAAACCTAGATGGCGCTAAGAGTTATAACAGAAATTAGACCATTAGATGAACCGTATTATATGTAAGTTTGTCAGCTTTCGACTTAACCAAATCTATCTACACATATAAAAAAAAATCTAACTGATCGCTTTCTGTATATGAACGATATTTGAGAACAAAAAAATATTGGGGGCCTTTATTAACGTAATAGAATACAAAACAAGTTGTTAGAATTTTTCTCTGTATTGTCTTTGCGTTTGTCGCGCTATTCTCAGAAACGGTTCAACCGATTTTGTTCTCGTTTCCACTAATGTAATGTAATGCAGTAAGCATCACTAAATAGTTGAAGTTTGTTTCATTGAAATCTACCCATAAGTAAAAACGTTATAAATTAATTTAGAATAATTCGGGTACTATTTCTTAGCGTAAGGCGTAGTTTTCCCGAAGCGAAGCGACGGCAGTTGGCTAGTAAGAGCACAAAAATAGATATGTTTATAATGTTATCATTAATTACAAAACAATAAGTCTGAATGACTACTGCTGCCCATTAATATCTGTCTAATAACTAGACTCAAACAGTATATTGTCCTATTAGAAGTAGATTCTAGCAATGTATTGTTATCTACTATGTGTGAAGGTAATCAAAATGTATTAAAAGTTGTACTTCGTTGTATTGGAACCAAAACCGTTATTATATGAATCTCTGCAATCGATGTAATCAATTTAGTTTTCTTAAATGCCTTTCAATCAAAACATTCAAGACGCTGCACTGGCAGTTTCAAGTCTAATTTAATAGTCAAAAAGACATTATCAAAAACAAATAACATTCACGGTAAAAAAATGTATAGTTGCAACTGAAATACATGTTTTTCTAAATTCGAATAGACTAGCAAATTCCAAACATACATCTCATTATGTCAACCTCCTTGTAAATAAATGAAGGCTCACATACTTACGAACCCGCAGTAGCGAGTGGCATGGAAAAATTAAATAACTTACACGACCCGAAAATAAAAAATTATCTGAGACAAAGTCTACCGCAACGGGAATCGAACCCGAGACCACTCGCTCGGCAGGCATGGCCACTATCACTTATGCTGCAGTGGCGTCGTGCAAATTTTACAAAATGCTTCTATTCACATAAATATTAACCTTTTGTTATTTTAACCTTCCCCGTTCGCAAATTAAGGTGCATCACAAATATTATTAATGATATTGTTAACGAAGGAATGAAGCAATGACGTCACATCTTCCATAGCAGGTAGGTGAGTTTTGTACTGCGAGTTTAATCGCTACAATATTCGTGCATATGGCGTGGCACTTGAAGTCTTCTACTCGCTAAATCCTTCGAACGCATTAATCCAAATAGCACAAAATCTTCCTTGCTAAACCAAATAGCCTGCGCGACCTTTTGACTTGCAACTACCTATTCTTCTTTATGCTAAAGTTATTTAACTTTCAAATCGTATACGTTGTGCAAATTGTATTTAGAGCGCTATGATGTGACATGTCGATGAAATTTAATGCGAAGCTTACGCGACGAGGTGACCAGTGTGAAGTAGGTACCCCGTCGTATCTCATTTTCTATAGCAGTCACGTTTAACTACATCATTCTGTATGTCGTGGGAATAAGGTTTTTATTTGCGTGTGCTATTGTATGTTGAGCTGAATAATGATAACTATTTTTTCCTACCTGTAAGTGTTTCGATTTATGAAATCAAATTCAAATAACTTATTTGCATTCGAATCGAATCACCTTCTTCTCCCTTTATCGATAGGTACATACTGGTCATGATTTGTCAGAAAAATAAGATTAAACATTTATAAACAAAATGCAAATGTTTTGAAACTAATTTATATTAATAATTTTACTAATAATTGTCTAATTTGCTACATAATTACAATACGCGTATGAATACAACAAGAATAGATTGATTTATTAAAACAAAAAACTAAAGACTCGTCATAAAATTCAGATGAGCCCATGGCCCAGTTAATAGTGATCTTGCTTGTCGAGCTAGGGATTCCGGGTTCAATTCCTGGCCGGGGCAGACATTTATCTGACAGATAAATGTTTTTTCTCGGGTCATGGGTGTTTGGGATGTCATATATGTGCGATTTCAAACTTAAATCATCGCGGAATTTACACATTTTATTATGTAGCGGGTACTCACGATACGTTTTTATTTGTCGCTAATATTTCGACCCAGTTACATGGATCGTGGTCTCGGCAAAACTGCGGTAGCGGGCGGGAAGAGACCGTCGACAAGCTAGTGGTAGATTAATCTATCTACCCTACGTCTAGTTCGTTTTTCTTGTTTAGTTACCGTATCACGACACACGACACTGACTGTATCTTCTCGCACTAAACTTTACACTTTATGTGTTTTACATAAACAAACCACTGGATTCCAAGTTTGTGCTAACTTAAAACCATCTTCCCTGTTGATATTCCTGGGGTGTTTCTTGATCTCTATCGCCTCTCTTACTAAACGTGGAAAGTAATGTCGCTCAGAGGAGATCACTTGAGGGTTATGTAATTCGATCCAGATATATAACTAAAAAAGAAAAACGAACTAGACGTAGGGTAGATAGATTAATCTACCGCTAGCTTGTCGACGGTTTCTCCCCGCCCGCTACCGCAGTTTCGCCGTGACCACGATCCATGCGACTGGATCGAAATATTGGCGACAATTAAAATCGTATCGTGAGTATTCCCTACTTAATAAAATCTCATATATGTGTACGTCCATGCCACCGGCAACATAAGGAATTATAGTGCGCGGATGTGAGTGCCAACATTTTTATTTTAAAGTTAATCGCTGCCATTCACTGATTATTTATTAGATCTAAGTAGGTTAACTGAATAAGTTATTAAAGTCTCGATGTAGATGCTTGTTATAATTCTGCAGGAACAATAATTGCGCAAGTCGTGTAGGTAGGTATTCATAAATAATATAATACATTGGGAATGTCTACTGGTTGAAGAATAACCTGTCATCGGGGATTATATTAATAAAATTCTTCCCATCGTTCGCGCATACGAGGAAAATGCGTCACACTTAACGTTTTACAATTACAAGTACGTAGTTGTGCTGATGCTGAATCATTTATGTGTTATCTTCTAAGACTAATGCATGCACTAGTATACACATACTCGATGCGTCCAAGGTGACTTTCATGGGTGTTATTCAACTTATGTCGCTATGGAATACAGATGAAGTGGCGTGAACGTGCCATGAAATTTTTTTGATCACTGCACGACGCATGGTACCTCGGTAATTTATTGTTTACGGCGCTATTTGTAGTGCTCTGGCTCTTTCTTGCATCCTGGTTTGGTTCCCGGGCGGGAATATAAATAAGCATATCGGTGTAGCGTGAATAAATATTTATTTGAAGCTTACGCAGTTCCATCCGTGCTTGTAAAATAGTAGGTATTAACGTACATTGATGTATCTTCAGGCCGTATGCGTGCGCTTCAACTGTATTAAAACACTTTATCGTGTTTATTAGAGTATTCAATCATCATTATTGTATAGGCAGTGCCAAAACACACATTTGTCAGAGACGTGCACGTTGGCAGCTGTCTGACTGCTGTTTATCCCCTCTCTACTCGCATTTGACACGATTAATTAACTTCATTTCGCAGTCCCGCATTTTGAATTACGACCTGCCAAATGTTATCTTAACAACACTTCCTGAAATATGTAACTGTGGGTGTGATGAGACGTATTACTAAACGAATTGTAATTTTTAAAATATTGTAAAGAGAATGCCTATGTTAAAATGTACAGGTCAAAAATGGAAGTCGTTTCGACATAAATTACTTACCCCCTAAAGAATGTAAGCAAAACATGTCATTATGTCCTATGGAGGTCAGTTTCGAATGATAAACACGCGGACCGGTCGAATGAGCCGTTTCGTACCAGCTGTGCGCTATTTTGCATTATTTACGGCAGCACTGAAAAAGTTAATTTACAAACGGGCACGATTCAAAACTTGCTATGGTAATATTTTCACTGTTTATTCATATGCTTGGAATAAAAAAACGTTAACGGTCAAATAAAATAATTTTATATGCAAATATGTAGGAACGTTAGTAACAATATAAATTAATATTCCAAAAGTTAAATTTATAAAGTTATTTGATATTATGAGACCAAACCATTTCATTTTAATTTCATGGCGTCCCCGAAATCGTAATGTCCTCGTACTCGCGGGCGAATAATAGATGGCGCTACTAGTAACGCGTTGATAGAATTAAAAGTATTGGTGAACCACGATATGTTTGATGTTTAAATTGTTTTTTAGTTGGTTTATTTTGTGATCTGATTAAATAGTTTAAGTGTTAGGTTTATTAGGTACTTCACGTAAATTTCATGTAGTTTGGACAATCTGATATTAACATCTTTGTTCACGATTCACATTGCCTAATTTTTCTATTCGATTCAAATGTTTAAATACAACGACTCAATGGTGGGTATTCGAGTCTCAGTAATATAAATGTTTTACTAAGTAAGTGTAGAAGGTTGCTATCTTAATTTGAATGATTTATAAGATCTTGATATTGAAACGAATCTTACACTAAATATTATTAACATGGTGATTTTTTACTACAGACATTTGCGCCACTGTCAGCTGACGTGACACTTCAGGCCGATGCCCAGCCGGTGGAGTTGCTTCACGATCGTCTGCTCCAGTTCCTCGACTACGCTGACCTTCAGCCTTATCAGGTATGCCATTGTAGAAAACGGTAGCTTGGCGTTGCAACAAACTTTCGGGAATTGCAAGATGGGGCAGAGCGAAGGAATTTATAAAGGATTGTGTACTTACATTTAGTCAGCCAGCTAACGAATCATCTGATAGTAAGTGGTTATCTTAATAAACCCTACGCAGTCAATCGCCACCTACTTTACTTTGTACATTTAACAATAAAATAATGGCACATATACCTCAATAGTACGCACATAAATAGACTGGCTCGATCATTAATTAAAACAGTAAATCCAATTTGAATTCAACAATACATAACCGTAACCAGTTTTCATGAATATTTATTGCAAGCCTCTAAATAAAATTGCATTTAGGTGCACGTTGGTTTCAAAGAACTCGAAACACGTTTGTGCTTGACATTAAATTAACAACCACTACATAGAATCATCATAATGCGGCGGAAAATACCACGAACTTAAGACGTGTTATAAACTAATGTGGGGATCATCCCACTTATGTATATTTATTCAACGTTGTTTATTTACGAAACACATGGCGATTTTAGAATACGCCGTGAATGATTCATACTCAAAAGGCCAGCTCTATTCAATTCAATCACCGTGAGTCATTTCGAACCGTTTCATTACTTTGATTCTGTGTCAGGAAGCAACCGAAAATAAGAGCGCTCGCGTCGTGTCGTCAAACCATTTTTACGCTTTGCATAACTCAGTTTGCGTGTAAACTTTGCGAAAGCGATGAAAGTTATTCCGTCGTGTAATTCAAGAGCTAAATTGAAATAGGAATGAACGTACTAATACGATGCAACGATTGCTAAATTCTGACTTAACGGCGCGTTGATACGACGTAGAGTAGGTACGATGGAAAATTACAATTTTTAATTGTATAATTTTTTAGATGTACGGGTGCAATTTAGTTGCGTTCATATAATATACTAGTTCATATAATATACTAGTAGTAGTCATATAATATACTAATATTTATGTAAGATACTGGCAGGTGGACATATAACAACGATTTTGATTTTGGGACGAACTACACGTAGCTATTACTTCCTTTAAGGAGCACCCTTATGTCCAAATCCATCCTTGTGTCCAAAGCTCCCCTGCTTGTAGTGCTCCCTGCTGAACAAATGGATGACGCATTGCGTCAGGACCCTCATGCCAAAGGTCGCTAGGCTTTGTATAACCCAGTTTATTCGTAATAATCCTAAATGTTGGTAGGATTATTTTCCTGGCGTTAACTTATTAAGAATTAAGCGGCAATACTCGTAGTATTTTAAACGAAACAACAAATGCGATCAAAATATCTATATGTATCTGAAAGGGCCGGAAAAAGCTGTGTTATTTATGTGCATTCATTGTATATATCACACTTATGTATATACCGGTAGTGAAACTAACTATGAAAATGGCTCAAATTTCTTTGGAAGCACGGACGCCTTAACAAAGTTTTGCCACGAATTTGGTCGATCACGTAGCGACACACGATTAGCTTAACCCTGCCCGCGACTTCGTCCGCGTGGAATTTAACAAAAAAGTTATTTAGTAGAAATAAAAGTAGCCTAAGTTACTCTTTATTACATCATTTACCTGCCAGTGAAAGGCCCGTAAAAATTAGTCCAGCCGTTTCAGAGATTACCCGGAACAAACGGACAGACAGACAGACAACAATTGTAAAAAATGTGATTTTGGTATATGTACCGTATATACATTCATATGCATGTAGTAAAAAGCGGTTATTTAAAAATTACAAACAGACACTCCAATTTCATTCATTAGTATAGATTTAAATTTTAACAACAGGCCAATTTGAAATATGTGACCACGTCAGGAAGAGAGCGTAGGTATAAGATAATTCGGAAGATAAAATGGGGGGTGGACGTCAAAAGCAATCGCATACCCGACCCAATTTTCGAGTGAGACGATACGAGTGTTTATCCAAAGTTGCGCGCCCGGGCGAACTGGGGAGATCAAGGACGGTGTCTGCCAAACAAGGGAGGGTTTCCCCGGGAGACGGGGCGAGAGGCGAGTGGGGTTGTGGAGAGCGGTATGTTTTGATGCTCGCCTCCCGCTTTATTGATTTTCCGCGCCCGTTTCGCCCCCGCCTCCCCTTTATTATATACATATTCGGAGGCAGGTGGTGGCTATGGTACCGTCAGTGTCGCGCTATTTTCGGTTAGCCCGGCCACCGCGGTCCTCGTGAAGCTATGATTGATTGCTCCCCGTCGACAAATGAATACACTTTGGTTGTTTCTTTTCAGTCGCTTTTACATCCATTCAAATTACATTAAATTAGTTCGACACTTGTCCGAAACATTTGTATCTATTCGTCCTTAGTTGGATGACAAGTAACAAAACAGTCGGTTGACAAGTAATGGAATCATAATTTAGGAGGCGTCATACTGAAATTCTCACATTAAAAAAAGTGCTTTATCATTTTACTTGCCATTAATTGAATGGCAGATAATATTGATGGAACGTGAATTTACCAGAGTCAATTAGTTTTGTTTCAGATGATTACAAATTTTACAAAGTTTATTTAAGTCGTAATGTGAAATTTAATTCGATGTCACTCCACCGCTTTATTGATATTTGCTTTTAAATTTCATAGGTATGAAAACCTCATGTATCACAATGTTTGCTATTATTTGAAATTTATTGATTTTATCCAAATATACATCAATATGGGTTACCTAGCTAAAGTTGAATTTTATATGATTGTATGAGAATAGTTGATTTTCCCAAACCGCTCCTATAATGCTCACGTTAGTTACTAAAGTAGAGTAGATAATTTCGATTCCATAGTAAAACAAAATAGTTGAAACGTAATCATTAAAAAAAACTCAAACAGCCAAGCCGCAACGAAAGTTATCGTGAGTTTCCGAACTTGGTCGTCAGTATGCACGCAAGTGGAGAAATTGTTGCCGCAAAATTTAAACGAGTAAAGTTTGCTTTGGTTAACTTACTCAACTGTCCGGCGCGCTCCACTCTCCTCA